>JBAMAX010000499.1:0-24832 GCA_037043745.1 Chymomyza amoena
TTTATTTTATTTTATTTTATTTTATTTTATTTTATTTTATTTTTTTCCATGACATAGTATGTATTTATCAAAATTTCCAGATTTTCAACAATAACAATATTTCAATTCGTTAGGAAATAAGCTATAATAAGTAACACAAAACAATTTATTGACAATAATTTATCCCACAACAATTGTAAGGTATTCAATAATTCGATATTTGCTTTCTCTTTATGCCCCTAACTAGTCTTGTTCATGTTAAATCGTTTTCATATTCTCTTTCTATATTAAAACTAAAAAGCATTTCCATGAAAAGTTATTTATGGCATCATGACTCAACCCCCCACCCCGTTCGCTAAACGTTTATCGTAAACGTTTGAGAGAAAATTGTATCCAAACGTTTACAAAACTCGTTTACGTTTATCAAACGTTTTTAGCGAGCTATAAAAGCTCCGAGAACGCAAAAATTGTTATCAGTCAACATTCAGCGTTGAGCAGCAACGGCAGCAAAGCGCAAAAGTAAAAGTAAGTTTTATATAAAAAGAAGTTTAAATTGTTATCAGTTGTAATAATAAAATGTCAAACAACAACAACAGTGATCTATCTGCTGAGGAGCTGACCAAGTTTATAAAGCAGGCCAATGAGGCACAACAAATGTTGAAAGATGTCTTGAAGCAACTGCAGCAGCAAAACTCACGCCCAACTGAGTGCAGCTCTCGGCGACGTCATCAATCTCGGAGAGATCGCAGAGAGAAAGACAGCTCCAGTTCCAGCAGCGAAGAAACAGACAATGAGCCGCTGACGATTGTTCGCAAGAGTTCGGCTCTGGCGAGAGAGCGAGAGTCACGACGTCATCAACGATCGGACAGAAAGCGCGATCGCTCTCACTCTCGTGGACGCTCTCGTGGCCACTCACGCGGTCGTTCTCACGGTCGCTCACGTTCACGCTCTCACACTAATGGCAGACACAGGCACGGTCAATTGGCTTTGGCTGTGAGCGTGTAGAGCGAAAATATTTATTTTATTTTTAAAGGAATGTATTATTAGTATTAAAAAATAAATTTAAGCTATAAAAATAAAAAAAATTACAGTTTAAAAATTGTGTTGTTATTTTGATTAAATGGTGGATACAATTTATTATATATAACAATATATTAAATATATCCAAGGCAAAGCGATGTAAACATGCTTCGATGAAAGCGTCTGGACGACTGAGCTTATTTCTTCGCACCTATTAGCTCATGTTCTGAGTACAAAGGTGGACAATTTTTGGGTAATAAAAAAGGTTAAAATGGTTTAAGGGGTTTACGATAAAAAATACATTTTGAGATAAACGTAAGAAAAGAAGAAAGCTTGAAATAAACTCTTTTTCTAAAAAATTATAATGCAGAAGATGCCTTTTTCTTATTTACTGCCTGAAGTAAAAATAAAGTATAATTTGAGAAATTATCTTTTATATGAGCAGAAATTAAATCTTAATTATAAATAGTTTATAGCTAGGGCAACAGACTAATTTAATGTTTATGTTTGGCCCCAGACATGACTGCCAATTTTGGTTAATTAAATGAAAAGTAAATCAGCACAAAGATAAGTGTTACCAATTAATTGGCATCCAAATACACGCGCGTATAAATAACAACTTGCGCAGAATCTTTATCATATTACTTGGAGTCGAGACGCCGAGTCTTTGTTAGATCTAATTACATTGTGTTTACGTCGCGTATGCGTAATATTTTTGTTATGCTCCAAGAGGCGTTTGCGCCTCAAATAGTTGCCTAATTAAAATGTTGCAAGCATAGAGAATGTTATGCTACGGAATTGGAGCTATTGGAGGAGCCACACAATTAGCATAAACTCAAGCAGTTAATTAGCGTAATAATCACGTTACATTCAAATGCAAAATACAAAACGAAATTGGATTGCGTTTCCCACAATTCGCAATATAAAGCAAAATAATATAGAAAATGTTGTAAGTGTATTAGTGTGTGTGTGTGTGACTGTGGAGCGATGTAAAAGTCAAAAGGAAAAGTTGAAAGGACGAAAAGGAAATGGCAACTATTGGTGTCTTAATTAGCGTGCGTGTTCAATTACAATTGCCAAGTTGAGTGTAGTTGGGCGCCATGGGTGAGAGAGTGCTAGTTCTGGATGTGGGTCCTGATAATAAGCCATTATCAGCTGCCGTTGCTTGAATTTATTTGCAGGCAAAACTTGAGCGTTTACCAACACACACACTGAGACACACACTCACACACTCTCAACTCAAACTCATTGAACAACACTCATGAATTTCAAATAATGT
Source organism: Chymomyza amoena (assembly GCA_037043745.1). Taxonomy (NCBI): domain Eukaryota; kingdom Metazoa; phylum Arthropoda; class Insecta; order Diptera; family Drosophilidae; genus Chymomyza; species Chymomyza amoena. Next base: position 2,279 of record JBAMAX010000499.1, read on the forward strand.
CGAACACTTTGACTTTAACTTCCTTCGCCGTGCAATGCGATGCGATGAAGTGGTTGGGGGCTGAGCAGGAACAGGATCTGGGGCAGCGGCAAGGTCTTTGATAATAGCACTAACGGCACAAACTGGCTTGTGGCTTACTCCTTGTTCTCGTTGTTGTTGTTGTTGTTGCTGTTGATTTTATTGTTCTTCTTGTTGTTGCTGGCTGCTCGGTGTCGTGATTCCAATGATGCCTGGCATGCCAAAATCCAATGAAAAACGTTTAGTTTGCTCTCCTTCTGTGTTGAGCAGGGGTGTGTGTGTGTGTGCGATTGTGTGTGTGTTGGTGTGTATCTGTGTGTGGGTATAAGAAATTCGCAAAGAAAACAAGCAATGAAATCGCATAACTAACAATGAATTCCAAACTTGAAGCTACTTGAACACACAGGACGTGGCCGTCGTTCGCTTGTCTCTAAATTCCACACAATTCTTTTTATGCACTTTCAAGGAGTATATTCAATTTCAACAAAGATGACGAAATGAAGGATATCGAAAGGTCCTTCGATAGCTTATATTGAAAATAGTATTAGTGACAACTGAGCTAAGAGAAACAAGTAAAGGTTATGCTGGTTAGAATGGGTTGCAGGTTGCACATTGACATTCTTGAGCCGTAAATCGATCCAAGCGGGTGACGTTAGAGCTGAGACAGACAGCTGCAAGATGATCTCTAAAGCAAAGGTATAGCTGAGTTGAACAAGAAATTTTTTAATTTTTACAAATACATCGCAGTAGGCTTAAAGCCTCCGTATTAACAACGTCTAACACACGCAAATTTCAGAATTGAAATTCATCGACGCGTTCATGAGAACGTCCGTATCACGTAAAACATAAGTTTCTTTTATTTTAATAATTATTAAAAACATTACAAAGTAAAACCGATAAAATATAAAAATCAAAAATATAAATGAAAAATTTTATATAATAAATAAATACATTACAAAATAAAATCTATTAAAAATATCTCACAAGGGTATTCCACATTCCCCTATTATTATATTCAATCTTCTGATATCCTTTGTCCTATTCAATTCATTTTTCCTTCTCTTGAGCTAGACACACTTGCGTGTGTGTGTGTGTGTGGTTGTATGTGTATGCGACTTAATACACTGAGCGAAATGCTTTATATTTTCATAAACCGAAACAGCTGCAAGTGAAGCGCACAACTCAAAGATTGGCCAAGTGCATCATTTAAAGCATTTCAATTGCTCTGCTAGCCAAAGCTGGCATCAACTTTCCAGGGATTTCCTACCCGAAACCAAAAGCACATACATATACATAGCGTATATATATAGATTATATAGTATATTTATATATATGTGCATGAATGTATAAGTTGACGCGTATTCTCTGGACGCGCTTCATTCTTATGCTGTTTGTGTATTAAGCTCAAGTCGGAGCTGGCAAAGATTTCCTTCGTCCTGACTTTGACTTGTACGTAAATTCTTTGCATTTGACGCTGCTCTGTGCGTGTAAGCTGTCCTGGCTGCCTGACTGCCTGGATTCCCTTGAATTCCTTGGTTGCCTTAGCTTTTGGCTGGCTTAGTTTACTTTTGGGGCGAATAGTTGATTTTTGCACCATTCTGGAATTTTAAGAGGGATTTTTTATTGTTGATTGTGACGGGCAAGGAAGACATTTGGCTCAAAAGCAATGCAGCAAAGCGTTTTTGATGGCATTAAACCTAAAAATGCCAGCTATGCTGAGGCTATTATTTTATTTTAGTAGCAATTATATAGAATGGAATAAATCATTTAGTTGGCCTTAAAAATAAAAAGAATTAAAGGTTATAAAAGGCATGAAAATGGTTTTATTTCAGTAGTTGGTCTGGTGACAGAGGGGGTATGATGGCAGCCCTTTACTTTTTGTTCGTTGCTCAGGATTCTGGTCACAACCATGGCGCATGGCCAACTCTTTAATAATCACTTTTTTTTGAGAATACCTTACGAAATCCCTTATCAACAATCAGACAAGCGTTTATGAGGTGTCCAAAGTCTCACGCGTTGGTTATTTTCGTAAGCTTCTATGTCTTCCGGAACAGTTTCTACCACTATAACTCTGTTTAATGGCTCGTGGCTGCATCTTCGTAACCGTCCTTAATCCCTCCACAGTATATAGTGACTTAACCAGATATTCGCCTTCTTAGATGACGACGCGTAGCGACGGTTCTTTTTAAAAAAGGCTTACAGAAATCGACCTATTACTTACTTTCCGCTTATTCGCTTTTTGTTTTGGTTGTAATTAATGGTTTCTTGGAATTAACAAGATCATTCAAATCAAGGGACAACATGCGGCTGGCATCTATATACTATATATAAAGCAACTAAAACTCTATATTGTTTCGATCCTCAGCATAATTAGGTGTTTTATTTTGAGCTTTCTTCAAATTTATTTTAACGCAGACAGCCCTCCAGAGTTTTTGATCACAAGCTTCTTGTACATTGTACATTTCTCTCTACTTTATTAGGCATCAAGGCTCAACGCACTACTCATGGTTTCTGAAAAAGTTATGACGGTGAGAAAGAGCTGGAGATCGTGGATCTGCTGTCACTGCACTGGAATTTTTTAGATTCCTCAAATCATACTTCTTAAATGACGTATCTCAGCTCATATAGCAGAGTCCAAAATGCGTTTCGAAATTTATTCAAGCCACCCGATGGCTGTGACTTTTGTACAGATAGTCCAGTGAAGCTAGAAGTACTGCCTTAGTGGGGAAGGGTGGCAAAAGGTCCACCATTGGAGTATGACAGCTAGTCTACTCTTGGCCTCGGTGACTTGGCACTTCACGTGCTGACTGCCCTAACCCTACCTAACCAAACCCAATGATTGACTTTCCACCCATGACACGAGCTGATGAGAGACGCTTTTTACATCGCTTTGCCTTGCATATATATAATATATTGTTAGACATAATAAATTATCCACTATTAGCGAATATCATCAAAAATATATATTTAATTTAACCAAAATGAGAATACAATTTTTTAAGTTCTAATTTTTTTATTTTTATTGCTTAAATTTATCTTTTAATACTAATAATACATACATTCATTTAAATATATCAGAAATTTTGCGCTCTACACGCTCACGGATAAAGCCAATTGACCGTGCCTGTGTCTGGCATTTGTGTGAGAGCGTGAGCGTGAGCGACCGTGAGAACGACCGCGTGAGTGGCCACGAGAGCGACCACGAGAGTTAGAGCGATCGCGCTTTCTGTCCGATCGTTGATAACGTCGTGACTCTCGCTCTCTCGCCAGAGCCGAACTCTTGCGAACAATCGTCATCGGTTCATTGTCTGTTTCTTCGCTGCTGGAACTGGAGCTGTCTTTGCGGCGCTCTCTGCGAGATTGATGACGTCGCCGAGAGCTGCACTCAGTTGAGTTTTGTTGTTGTTGCTGCTGCAATTGCTTCAAAACATCTTTCAACATTTGTTGTGCCTCATTGGCCTGCTTTATAAACTTGGTCAGCTCCTCCACAGATAGTTCACTGTTGTTGTTGTTTGACATTTTATTATTACAACTGATAACAATTTACACTTCTTTTTATATAAAACTTACTTTTATTTTTACTTTTGCGCTTTGCTGCCGTTGCTGCTCAACGCTGAATGTTGACTGATAACAATTTTTGCGTTTTCGCTGCTTTTATAGTTCGCTGAAAACGTTTGATAAACGTAAACGAGTTTTGTAAACGTTTGGATAGAATTAAGCTGAAACGTTTACGATAAACGTTTAGCGAGCGGGGTGGGGTGTTGACTCATAGTGCCATAAATAACTTTTCATGGAAATGCTTTTCAGTTTTAATGGGAAAAGAACATATGCAAATTTTTTAACATCAGCAAGACTAAATAGGGGCATCAAGAGAAGTGAAATATGGAATTATTAAATACCCTACAATTGTTGTGAAATGAATTATAGGCAATAAATTGATTTGTGTAAGTAGGTCAAAATATTTCCTATCGAATTGAAATATTGTTATTGCAAATACATTCTTATAATGTTTAAGAATCAACCCAACAGTTGAAAAGCTGGAGATTTTTGAGAAATATGATGTCATGGAAATATAACATGTAAAATAAAATAAAATAAAATAAAATAAAATAAAATAAAATAAAATAAAATAAAATATAATAAAAAACTACCACGACTTTAGGATACCCTGTACCACTAGCTTGTAATAAAGTCCGATTTCTTCACAAAAAACCAAAAACAGAAGAATTTTTAAGCAAACATTTTTTTTTTGACCGATCGTTCCTATGGGAGCCATATGATATAGTCGACCGATTTCAATAAAATTTGACACAGTGCTTAAATACCTTAAAAAAGATATGAATGCCAAATTTATTTCAAATATCTTTACAAACAAACAAAACACATCGAATTTTGTATAAAAAACGTGTTTTTGGACCGATTGGTCCTATGGGAGCTATATGATCCAGTCAAGCGATTTGGATTAAATTTAGTACAGTGCTTAGGAACTATAAAATACTCACGAATGTCAAATTTGGTCCCAATATCCTAACAAACAAACGAAACACAACAAATTTTGTTAAAAAATGGTTTATTTGGAAGATCGGACCTATGGGAGCTATATGATATAGTCAACCGATTTTGTTCCAATTTGGCACATTGCTTAAGTGGTCTAAAAAATTTCCAAACGCCAAATCTGGTTAGGATATCTTTATTAAAAAACGAAATATAGCGAATTTTTCTTTAAAAAATTTTTGGCCGATCGGTCCTATGGGAGCTATATGATATAGTCAACCGATTTCGATCAAATTTGGTACAGTGATTGGGAACTATAAAAAACTTTCGAATACCAAATTTGGTTACGATATCTTCATAAACAAACGAATTATTCATCTAAAACGCTTTTTTTTTGTCGAGGTCGTCCCAAACACCCCTATGGGAGCTATATAATTTATCCCCGATATCAAAAAAATAAAATAAACTTGCCTCCTATGGAATAATATGGGATCTAATGTGAAAGTTTGGTAACTCTAGCTCTTACCATCTCTGAGATCTAGGCGTTCACACGGACAGACGGACATGGGTATATCGACTTCTCTATTCACCCTGATCATATTTTAGGTAACTTTGGGGTGTCTCCGACGTCTCCTTCTATATGTTACATACATTTTCGGCTTGCACAAACTTAATATACCCTTGGTACCATACGGTACAGGGTATAAAAAGCGTCAGCTTATCGTCATAAGTCATGAATTATCAAACTACGAATATAAAATATATATCGGCAAAAATAAGCGAAGCGGATCACTCTTCTCCTGTCCCTCTCCGATTTTACAAATTTTTACATATTTGGTAGAGCTTATAGTCAAATTTTATTAGAAAATTTAGACTATTTATCGAGTTATCGATAACTGAATTTGGGTTTTTTATTTTTAGACTTTTCTTTGACAAGTCACATTTCCTGACTCGAATTTTTTTACCACAACAGATAAAATATTTAATTTAAAAAAAATCCAATTTTGCTAGCTCGAAAAATAATCGGAATGTTGCTATAAAACTTGACGCGGCTCATAGCTCTACTAAATATGGAAAAATCGTCAAAATTAATGACATGATCATTTTTAGGCTTAAAAACTTTCGTCTTCTCATCTACTTTGCATTAGTTTTTTGTATTTTAAATATCATATCAAATGTTTGGATTTGAATCCAAGTTGCTCATCCAAAAATTATCTTACTGACACAAGTTGGATATGCTAAAATGGGTTTTCGAGATCGCTAATCACGAATCTGGGCTTCGAACTATGATTTTTTTTAAGCTTAGGTTATATTCGAAATTTTTCAATTTTGAAAACTTGATGATTTGACAGAAAATGATCCATATAATGATCCATAAATCGTGTAAAAAGAGATGTTCCTTGCTTTCCCCGAAGGATGCTGATTTGGTCACAATAGATTAGATTTTTGTAATAAGTGCGCTTCTAGGTTCTATGGTTTCAGTTATATATTTGATTTATTATTACTTGTTGCAGGGGTCTTATGTTTTAAAGTACAAGTAAAAAGTGAGCTTAATGTCGGCTTGCACTGAGCTTTTATAAGCTTATGTTACTTTAACAGTTTCTGTATCTTACGTTAACATTATGTTGCGGTGTCTTAACAGAAAATTGTAAGTTGATTAACATTTATGTTGAGCTTAGACTTAAGCTGCTTTGAAATTAGTTATTTTTGTTTTTCTTCATATTTTATTTACAATTTGTCCTATTCAGGTGCTATAAATAGAGATAAGTAGTAGCAGAAGGGCCTCGAAGTTTATGACAACATGCGTATACTTGATTATTCAAAGAAAATGTTATGATAGGACATTAAGCTGTTCAGTAGGGGCTTAAAGGATCCCAGCAGCTTTCTTGCAATGAGTGTCATAAATATTTGTAGCTAAACTTTTCACATCTTTTCAATTATTAGCCGTAATATGTAAAGTTATACAATATATTGAATCAGTTGGGAATAGGGCGCAAAAACAAACATTCAGGAATATTTTACATTTTACCTAATAATAAAATGATTTTAGATATAATGATGAAGTTTTTGTGAGTTTCTAGAAAATGGTTTATGGTGCTCGTAATGTAAAAGATAAAAAATGTGAAGTGCTTTAAAATGTTGTAGAAATAGAAAAAAACATCTGTTTGTAACAATTGAACATGAGCCAAGAATTTTGTATATTATTTTGATATTGATTTTGCTTTCATTTAACCAACAATTGTAATAAATCAGTTTGGGCTTAGACAATTTTTAGCATTCTCGCTTTTATTTGGAGTGCCATTTTGTGGTTACAGAACGGAGCAGTGTTGAAATTTATTAAATGTAAAATATATTGTAGCAACAATTGAGCAGATAGTTTTTTGGAAGCTTTGTTTTGGAGTGCAATAAAGTAATGTAATATGGTTGGTTGTATATAAAATTTCGTTGCATAAAAACAGCTCCCATTGGTCATGGTTGCCAAAAAGCTAAAATGGGGTAAATAGTCGTAGTATTAAAAAAAATTGTGATATGTGGAAAATTTAAATCAAAAGTTTTTGCTGTAGGATTTAAAATTGTTAATTTGAATTAGTTATTTTGAGCATTGTGCCTAGGATATGATTTTTTGTCTCTTTTCTAAGGCAAAGGGCTAGACTTCTTCAAGCACTAATGCACAGTGGGCCAGAAGCCAAATTATTGACATAAATTCGAAAAATTAAGTTACAGATGTGAAGTATATATGGAATAGTTGAAGAACTGAGATAAACTGAGGACCGATTCAACCATGCCTACTATGAGGTACATTTATGCCGGGTTTGATTTTTTTACCAATGCGTTATTAGTTACGTAATTTATAAACATACTTTATATTAAATTTACGCAAATTTATATAATGATTTACTAACAATACGAAAAAATCGAATAAATCCTTATAATTGTTAGGTTAGGTTAGGTTGTGTAGGCAGCTCAGATAGTGACTGAGATTAGTAATAATTCAAAGAATCTCGATCAAAAAAAACTAAGATTTTCATTCGATTGATTCGTTAACACTTTTTATGGGATTTGGCTTAACTTTGAAGACCCTCACATTGTACTCTTTCTTATGAATTTTAGTTCAGTTTAGTTAGTTTTAGTTGAAAAGTTCAAAGGTCGAAGGTTACGTTGAGTTAGGTTGCATAGGCAGCTCACATAGTGACTGAGATCACCCAGAGACCATGAGGTCCATTGCGTTGCCTAATTAAAGAAAGGGACGATAGAGATTGAAGAAATATAGGAATCGTGGGGGAGGATCAATAGCAGTAGGACATCCCTAATCGCCTAAGTCTATTTTGAGGATTCGTCGAAAGCAGCCAGATAAGCTATGGGCACATAGGATAGACTACCTAGATCTCAAAGAGTGGTTACCCAGAAACTGGGTTCGTCTTTTGAGAAGCGCCGGGCTGTCGCATAACAGGTGTTGGATGCTTTATGTCTCTTCCTCATTCCCGCAGCTGTGGTAGAAATCGTGATGGGGAACGTGCAACCTCTCAGCCATATTACCTATGGTGCAGTGTCCCCTTACAACGCCTACTAACATTTTAGTCCTGTTTTTATATAAGCGCAGAAGTTCAGATGTTAGCTTTGGATCGTATCTCGGCCAAAGTGCTCGGGAGATGCGACAACCGCACACCATGTCTAGCCGACTCCCTGGTTTGCGATACGACGTCCTGTAATAGTCTTTTTATGACCGTAACCGCAAGGTTAGCTGCCAGCGCTGTCTCGTTCCTGGCGCACTCGTCCGCCGCCTTGTTAACATGGACACTTGAGTGACCTGGAACCTAGCAGAGGGTTATTGAGTGGTGATGGATACGGTTGAGCTAGCGTCGAGCTATGGATTAGTTTACTCTTTATGGTGTGCGATGACAGAGCTTTAATTGCAGCCTAACTATCGACAAGAATTACAAGGCACCTAGACGTCCGTCTAGACTTCCGTCTCAGTGCCTATACGTCTAGCCGCTTTCCAGACTGTGTATATCTCCGCTTGAAAAACGCTACACCAGTCGGAAGGGCGGTATGAAAGCTTCGGCGAAACTCTTCAGAGAAGTTGCTAGCTTCTGTGCCCTCATCCATCTTCAAACCATCTGTATAGATCGTCAGCTTGTTCCCTTTTAAGGGGGTTCTTTGCATCCAATCTTTCCTCTCCTGTGCCCTCATCTATCTTCGAACCATCTGTATAGATCGTTAGCTCGTTCCCTTTTGAGGAGGTTCTTTGCATCCAATCTTCCCTCGCCAAGAAAACAGCGACAAAGTTGTCCTTTCATTTCTGAACAGTGGAGTAGTAGTCACTATCCCCTGTTGGCATAGGTTCGCCTAACTCAAGTATGATATTGCTGTGACCACAAGTTGATGGCGTGAGAAGATTTAACGACCGGAGTCTCATCGCGCTTCTAGACACCGCCGACTTCAGGAAAGTTACCAAGTATAATTGTTACTTATTTTGAAAGTTTACATTACAATTTAGTGCCTTAACAACACATAGATGGTTAATTTATTTAGAACAAAACCCCAAAACGCTGTATGTGAATTTTAAATGAAGGTAGTCTTACTGACGTCCAAGCGTCTTAGCAAAACCTTGCCGTTTAAGTCGCTTCAAAGATCGGTCAGGGAGTAGTTCTCTTGTAAGCACACTGCGGTGTCTCAGCAATCTTTCGCTGTATCAGCTTGTGTGCCATCCAATCTGTTTTTCAAGTGTATGCAGTTTGAGGTCTTTATGGATTGTGGAACCGCGTACGTACCTAGTACGTATCTGGTATAGTACCCGATTCTACAATACCTGAATACGTTTTAAATTGGATTTGGCAGCAATACCATAAATCTGCACTCCATAAAGCTTCTTAAACTTAGCGTCTGTCCTCAAAGCTGCAGCATTTGTGCCATGTCCTTCAAAGAACTCCTTTAAAAATTTGAAAACATTTCCCGTCTTTAACATAACTACAACTTTTAACAACTTAAGCCTTAAAGGAATTTTCCAGCAAGTGCACAAACAGTTTTGTTCTAATTTCCCACTCCCCCATTAATTAAGGCATGCACAAATACATGTGCAACTTTATATGTATATAAATATTTGCATGCATTTGTGAGCATCTACATATACATATATACAAGTGACTTGGCCTAAATCAATAAACCTGCATATACATAATTACATTTGCAAATAATACTATTTACGAAATGCATACAAGAAAATTTGTTTTTGTTTTGCGAGAGCGCTCACCCATACAGCTACACCTACAGCTACACCTATGTACATGTGTGTGTGTGCGTGTGCTGCCATTGTATTGCGTATGGCGTACAAAAGCAAGTGGCAAACATTGGCCCCAAAAACGAATGAATGTGTTGCATACTTTTGCGGGCAAGCGTTGTGCTCTTGACTTGGATTTCAAGTGCATGCAGATGCGGCAGCAGCAGCAGCAGTCGAAATGCGTTCGCCATTGTTGCTCCATTGTTGTTGGTTGGAGCTCCCTCTTTATATATTGTATATATGTATTACTTTTTTTTTCTACTCATACTCTATTCTTTTTTTTGTTGGTATGGAACAATGCCGCAGACTGCACATGACAGCATTTCATGTTGTTGTCCTTGTTAGTGTTTTGTTGCTTTTGTGTTTTGCATACATTTTACTGCTGTTTTGCATTTGGTGCTCATTGTTGTTGTGGTTGTTGTTGTTTGTTTACGGTTAGATGCCGCCTCAGGCAATTGAACGTTACATGACAGCACTACAAACAAGTCAACATAATATGTATACGGTATATATGTATGTATGTATTAGAAACGTTGGTGATAATCACCGCTAATGCAAAATGGCACAAATGTTGTTGGTGTATGTGTATGTGTGTGTGTGCATAATTTAAGAAGATAGCGCCTTGGCTAAGATGATGAAAAAAGACGGCTTATCAACACCTCTAATCAAGACACCGCCAGCGATTTGACTTGCAGCAGACCGAAATGAAGCATAAAGCCAGGCAAGAAAATAAATAAGCTGCTGAGGCAACAACAGCAACAATAACAACCATAACAACAACAACATCAAGACTTCTAACAACAACATCAGTTACTACACAACAAGCAAATAAGCAGCATAAATATATTTATAGAGAAAAAAAACAGAAGCAGAGTCAAAGAACACGAAGAGAGCAATCTTGGAGTGTGAGGCATCGACACTTTGATGCTCTCTTACCCTTAATTCATTTCATTAAGTTTTTTGTTTTTGTATCCCATCTTTCAAACTGAAATAGCTGAAAGGATTTTTTCAATAATTAAATTTGTTGTAGAGCTTTAAGACATATTTCTCATTTACAAGAAAAGTGTCATAGTTCAAAAAACTATTTTTTTTTAGTAGATTCATTCGTAGATAAGTTCTAGAAAAAGCCGTTAAAAAAAAGTGAAGTGAATCCTTAATTTTTATATGATTTCCTTTATCTCCTATTGGAGCATAGATCGTCAATTCATTCCCTGAAGTGATTCCTTAAGCTCCTACGAAAATAATTGTTTTTTTGGGCTCTCTCACAAAATATAGTAGGCACTGCGATTTGCAGATCTATTGTAAATTAAAAATAGGAATTCGCTAATTAAACTTCTTAATGATTAGGTTGATAAAAATTTATATAGGTAGTACTATGGCTCCATGGAGGAGCAAAGGGCCGCAACGAGACTTCTCTCCAGGTTTTGTTGGTTCTGAATACGTCAGCTTTCAGATTCCTCCTCTAGGTCAATGCTGGTGTGCCCTGAAACGGCTGCCTTAGGTGTTCCAGTCGATGCCGCTGCGGTTGATGTTGATTGGGAGACTTTTTAGCACGTGCCCATGCCATCCCCATTTCCTTTACAGGATCTTAAGGCGCTTCGGTATCTGGTTGGCGAGTCCACAGATCAGCATTCGAGACAGCGATAGTTTTGGTAGAATAAAAATGTCTAACTCTGTGCCAAACAAGGTTTCGGAAATGCTGCTTTAAGAGAACAACGTGCCGCGATTGATTCCTTCAAAGACGGTAATTACGATGTTGCTGACCGTCCACATGAAGGAAGCCCGAAACCTTTGAAGACGCTGAATTACAGACATTGCTCGATGAGGATTCGTGCCAAACGCAAGATTAGCTTACTTCTGCATAAGGAAGTCATTTCCATATAGTTTGAAGCCAAGGGACGTAGAGCTTTGATTTTTTGACTCTGAACAACTGCGTCAGCGATAAAGAAGGAAGCGTTTCCTTCATCGCATCGTGACAGGGAATAAAAAATGGATTCATTACAGGAAAAAATCTACCCGGTCGTCGGCTCGTCTGAATATTTATAAAGAATGCAAGCAAAGGCATGAAAAAGTGATTATTCTCTATTAAAACAACGCTTGGTCTCACTTTACTAAGTCTGGTAAAATCTACTTTGGAATGCTCAAATTTAAAGTCCCACCCTACCCGCCGTATTCACCAGATGTTGGGCCGACCGATTATTACTTGTTTCCCTCGTTGGTACATAGTCTGGCTGATCAGCAGTTCTACTCATATGAAGACATCCTAAAATGTCTTAATTTGTGGATAGCCTCGAAAGATGAACTCTTCTACCGTCAAAGTAATCGAGCTCTGAGCTCTCATAATTTGCTTAAATAGAATAAAGTCTCTGTCTACATCAGGTCTACATGGCATATGATTGGCCGGACGAATATAATTCATTCACATATTCAAACAAACTAAGATTATATTATGCTTTCAATTGTTTCGAGAACACTTTTTGTGGGATTTGACTTAACTTAGAAGACCCTCATACTATACTGCTTCCTATGCATCTCTCGAGGAGGATGTCTGGTGGGTGAGTGACCTAAAGAAATTCGAAGGTTAAGTTTAGTTAGGTTGTATAGGCACCTCAGATAGTGTCTGAGATCACCCAGGGACCATGATGTCAATTGTGTTGCCTAATTAACAGAAAGGGAGGAAATGAATTAGAGAAAGGAAGGGATTGTTGAGGAGGATCAAAAACTGTAGGACATACCTAAACGCCCAAGTCTCTCCATTTGCAGTACCATTTCCGTCAAATCCTCGAAGGTCAAAGCTAGTGAATATTCTTAATCTCCCGAGTCTCTCGCCTTCTAAAGCCCTTTTGACTATTCAATGAAAGGAGACAGGCCCAATATGGGCTCATTCGCCAGACTGCGCAGATCCTGCGTTGCTCCAATTTGCGATGCGACGTCCTGCAAGGGTCTTTTCCCACCTTTATTCTTCAACTTTTAAAATAATGATTTAATTTCAATATTTTCAAACGAATTTTTTCCCATTTGATGGTAATCATTCTCGAATTCAAACTAAGACCAAAGTTTGCAACTCTTACAACTCCCAACTATTTTAAAGCTCCAAACAAAGTCAAAATACTCCCTGTGAGGGCATCAAAAGTGCGCAAAAATAAAATAATTCCACAACAACGGCGGGCAGGAAAGCAAATAAGCAGGCTGCAAACTTCAAGAAAATCAACGACTTGTTGGCAAGGCGTTAACTTGTTTTTTTTTCGTTTCGTTTCATTTTTTTTATGATTCGCTTCAACTCCAGGACATACGGCAAGTTCTGGCGTGCTCTCTGCGCCTTGGGCACACGGACAGACACGATTATACGACGTTTATATACATACATATATAGAGGGAGCTGGAGCTGGAGCTCTGACTGTGGCTGCGAGCAATCTTTGAATACTGCCTGGCAGCACCTTCAAGTTAAAAAGTCTGCAGCGAAAATTCTAATAAATGTAAAAGAAATTGTATGAGGTTATGCCTCGCCTCGACACTGGCGCAAAAGTAAAGGAATTCTTATACAAGCCCAGCCAAACCAATGGAAAATGAAAACTAAACGAGTTTCCGACGAAGTCCCCGCGCCGCAGCAAATTGGCAACGCACTACGAGTTCTCTGCGGCGGGGTGTTAAAATATGTCTGTCAAGGATGTCTGTAGCCGACAAAAATTGCTGAGCAAATGGATATCGTTTTAATTTTTTTAAATTACATTCAACGCGTTGAGTTGTGGGTAGGTTGTTAAATGGAGGGGAGTGTCAGGTGGCAGGTGGCAGCTACCAATTTAAACAACTTGAATTAAGTTTTGACATGTAGATTGCGTATACGCAGCATGTGCATGGGGCAGGCTTTGCATGCCACTTGACTAACTTTACATAATGGCTGCTGATTAGTGCGTACTGACCTAAGCCCCTTGGTTAGTAATAAACAACAACAACAAGGCGAGAGCGGCAGAGAGTGGGAGAGAGAGTGATAAAGAGAGCGCAAAGCAAGGGGTCTGCTAACCACACAGACCAAAGTTAATAGCAACCAAAATGTTGGGTGGCAACAATGTGCAAATGATGCATGCACGCACACATAGAGACACTCACACGCATACAGACACAAAGTAGGTCTCAAAATATATAATGACCAGTACATATAGACATATATATGTATGTATATGCTGCACATGCTGCATGTATTTGCATATGCAACTACATAATGGCAAATTGTTCGTGTTAGTGTGTATCTGTGTGTGTATGCGTGTGCGTAGTTTACGCAAATGCATGTCTCTGTGTGTGTGTACGCACATGAGCCCGGCCGTACGAATCAATAATGATGACCTGAATACGGCATGCGGCAGATTAACTGCATACTACGCCCCAAAATATGGCAATGGCGGCCATTGCAGCTGCGCTTATTATGCTGCGCCAATGGCCGCCATTTTGTAACGAAAAAGCCGTTAGCTGTTGTGTTTCAATTTGCCGCTGCTGCAGAAGTCCTAACCAGGCTTTCATTTTCCGTATGGTGAGTTTTGTTGCACTATTTGGCGCCTGATTGTACAAAGAGGAAGGAAGTAGCCGTCAAAAAAAGATGGCTGAAAAAAGTAGTAGTAATTGGTTACTCCTTAGGCTCTCTCGGAGTAGTAAGGCTGTCTGCTCCGGCCAGTCCATCAAGCACCTGTGCGTTTTACTACAAAGGAACTTACATACTCTCAGCTACGTGGGTGTGTGCGTGTATGTGTAGTTATGTGTTTGCTTTGTATATGCCGAGTGTGTGGCATATTTATAGGCGCACTTATATACTACATGTACATACAGTGCGTATATCTGTGTGTGTGTGTGCTCAGCTGCTGCTGCTGCTTCATTGTGGGTCATTCCCGTGCAACGTTTTTATGCATTTTTTTTTCTGCCAGCTCTCATGGCGGCCACAGCAGCTCCAAACCTACCTCAGCAGCTCCAGAACCAGAATCAAACCCAGGCCCATTTCCATTTGCATTTGGTCAGTGTGCACATGAAATCCGCTTTTCTGTTGCACACACACTCATAACACACACTCACACACACACACTCATGCAGCCTGTCTGCTCGAATTTCTTTCATGTTTAAGTGTGTGTGTGTGTGAACGCATGCATTGCGTATACGTCGTGTGGCCCACTGAGGGACGCGCGCGTCTGTCTGCTTTCATTACTCATACAAATACACTCACACACAAACACATACTCACACATACACACACACACAGCATATGTATCTTTTTATGTGCTTATATGGCACACATATAACGGCTGAACAAAAAAAAAAAATAAATAAAAGGTAGCAAACACAAAAATCGTAAACGAAAAATAAAAATTGTAAAATATATATTTTTATTTATATACCAGACCAGGGCTACACACTTCATCGGCTTAGCTGAAGTCTATGCAGCACATAAATTGATTAAACTGGGTCAATAGCAATTTTATTTGGAAAATGGAGAAAATTATTTGATTTCATTTATAAAATTCAATGAATTAGTTTCGATTAGATATAAAATATTACGTATACGTATATCGATAAATGTGTTTTAGCTGTGGGCGAAATAATATTTTAGTAACTTATAACTAAAAATATTTTCTATAATTAATGTAGTATTTTTTTTCAATAGATCTGTCAGAATCGTGAATAGTGAGAATGATATTTGAAAATAGCTCTGAAGTGTTGTACTATTGTTACTATAAAGAGATAGAAGGGATAAATTAGATTGGCGTGATGTTTAAATTAAAAACTTTGCAAAATGACTAAAAAAGTTTATGCTAAACAATTATGTTTCCAATATGAGTTTTGCTTAAGCTGGCCATTAAAAATTACAGAGTTGGATGTTAAGATCTTTTCAGCTGAGAAAAGAATATTTTTTTAAAGTTATGAATTAAAATTGTTGCTTTATTGTCGTTGTGTAGTAAATTATTAAATAATAGTACATAGAAAGTTCTTAAATTAGAACCAAATGGTTCCAAGGGTTCCAAAGGTTCCCTTTTCTAATTTCTGAAATGTTTGAACTTATAGAAGCATTTTTTCAATGAAAAAAGAATATGAAAGTCAAATTTTTTTCGAAAATCTTGTTTTTGGGCTCTTTTTAACTATTCTATATCTCGAGAACAAAACTTTATATCGACATAAAAGACGATTAAATCGAAAGATTTCGATCTTTGCAGTGATATATACAGATTAAGTAAAAAGTATTGAAGTTACAAGGTGAAAAAAAGAGATTTTTGACTATTTTCCAAAATTACAAATTTGCTGGTTGCTAAGCCTCCTAATTTTTTTACAAATTATTTTAAGAATGGATTTTTTGGCCACTTTTTTGGTAAAAATTCTAAATATTAAAATATTTGCACAAAACTTGACACTTATGCATATTGTGAGCCCCCAAGACGATGTGAGAAGTTGCGTCCGGGCTGAACCAATATTTCTGTTAGCTGCATATAACCGATCTGGCCGATTTGGATCAACTTTGTTGTTTTTTAAGCTATTGAGCTGAAATGAATAGAAACACGAAATTTTGTAACAATTCCCACTAAGTCTTTCAAAATTGTTCTCTACTTTAGCACAAAATAATTTTAACTAACTTTTCCTCATAGTAAATTGTAATTGTAGACCTAGGACTTTCATTTGAATATTTCCCTTCTGTGGCTGTAGATTACCAAAATGAAATTTCTTAAATTTGAGAGATACCAAAATCGTAAAAATTTGGATACTAAATAAAATTTATTTCCATAACTTTTTGTGTAGAAACAGAAATCATCAGAGCCATATAAGTAAATGTACTCTCAGTTAGGGTAAGGAGATAAGAAAAGATAAAACTTATTGTCAAGCTGCACTCAATGCGGTTTCAGTTAGGTTTTGAGATATTAAGGCTTATTCATCAAAGCTTCGAGAAGCTTTAAGATATTTTTAGAGTTGAAATGCTTGGAAAGGGTTAAGATTATGACTAGACTTACTTTTAGTCTATATATGGATGCTTAAATAAAAAGCAACAAAAAATAAATAAAGTATGTTTATAAAAACCAAACAATTAAATGAGAAGTTAAATTGTATGTATGAAATCCTTTTATTTCTCAGGATTGAAACAGCAGACAACTGCAATAATTTTAACTTTTTCCTAAACCTAGTAAAATATAAACCAAAATGGCGGGGTTGGAAAGGGTTAATTTTTCAGTATATTATGATACCATAAATTTAATAACTTTAATAAGATCCAAGCTTTTTATCTCCATGAAGCTGGCATCTTGGAGTAAGTTAAAGATTCGTTGGTCCCAGGGGATAAATTAGGCGTTAAAATACGATTTAACAAAGGGTTACAAATTTCTTTTTTTAAAAAAGGAAAAAGTTCCACTTTTCTGTTTTTGAAGGCAATCTGGCCAATGAATACAATTATTAAATTGGACAAATACTTCAGGACCCAGTCAGATTTTTTTTTTCACTTTTAACAGAATAAGAGAATTAAGACAAGCTCACGTTCTAGCAAAAATATTGCGCAAGTTTTTGAAAAAAGTATTTCATTTTGTGATTCAGGAAACTTTTTGTCTTTGTTTTAATTTAATAATTAAATAGGTTAGGTAAGGTTGTATTGGCAACCCAGATAGTGACTGAGATCACCCAGGGAGCATGGGCCTATTGTGTTGCCTTATTAAAAGAAGGGGAAGAAAGGAATTTAAGAAAGGGAGAAATTGGAGAGATGTATCAAAAACTGTAGGACGTCCCTAATCGCCTAAGTCTCTCAAGTTGCAGAACCATTTTGAGAATTGCACGAAAGCAGTCAGATCCACTATGGGCACGTAAGCTAGACTATCCAGATCCTCAAAGAATGGTTTGCCCAGAAACTGAGTTCGTCTTCTAGGAAGCGACGGGCAGTCGCATAGCAGGTGTTGGAATGCTTTCTGTCTCTGCCTCATCTCAGCAGCTGCGGCAGAAATCGTGATGGGGAACGTGCAGCCTCTCTGCCCTGTGCCCCGTTACAACGCCTACAAGCATCCTATTGCTGTTTTTTTATAGAAGCGCAGGAGTTCAGATGTTCGCTTTGGATCATACCCCGGCGAGAGTGCTCGGGAGATGTGACAATCGGACAACATGTCCCATTCTCTTTCCGCCAGAGCTCTAGCCGTCTCCCTGATTCGCGATCCGAAGTCCTGTAATGGTCTTTTTATGTCCGCAACCGCAAGGTTAGCTGTCCGCTTTGAGCAATTCTTGGCGCACTCGTCCATCTTTTTTTTTTTTTTAAATTGCGATTCACCATGCGACGGTGGGGTGAACTCAGTGATTTTATATTTCTTAGTGAACAACATCAGCTCGGTTCTGTTGTGCCCATCTAAGGGTGACGCCAAAAGCGGACTTCATTAGCATACTGACAGTGGGTAGGAATTAACCCGTTACCATGAGAACCACCTTGTCTGCATAAGCCGTCACTGTAAAATCCTCTTTACTCAAGTTTGAGAAGAAGTTCGTAAAGGACTAGGTCTGTGCTGACTACGAAGGGTATACACTAGTCATTACATTACGAGATTAACCCCGCCACTTGTGTCCTTTGAGCCAACCAACGATTGTTAAGCATTTTTAAAGCAATTGTCTTGCAGTGTAGCAGAGGG
Organism: Chymomyza amoena; assembly: GCA_037043745.1. Lineage (NCBI taxonomy): Eukaryota > Metazoa > Arthropoda > Insecta > Diptera > Drosophilidae > Chymomyza > Chymomyza amoena. Next base: position 20,690 of record JBAMAX010000499.1, read on the forward strand.
ACAACAGATTCAGCTCAGGCTAAGCTCATCTGCTGATGATCCTTAAGCCAACAATAGAAGCACAAATCCTTAAACTAATGACTTTATTTGACTTGCTACTTGTTTGGGTCGCTCCGTTTGGGAGATACTTTTTGGGAAAGTGCATCAGTCAGCCCTGAAGTTTGTTTCTGTTTTTGGTTTTATTGTGGTTCGTGTTTGCTCACAAATATCATCATGAGAGTTTTTATTTTATTTATGCTTTTCATTTTTTTTGTTGCTCCTTGTTATTGATTGTTGTTGTTGTTGGTTGAATTTTATTTATTGTGCACTACTACATCAATGTATGCAGCCATATATGCATGAGTGTGTGTGAGAGTATCTGTGTGTTTGTATCTGTGTATGTGTCATGTGCGTTTTCCGTCGTGTGTATTTTGCATTTACGCCTGTTCCAATTTATTTACACTTTGTATGTGTGCGTTCATTTATTTGTTATGTGCATATGTATATAGACGTATATATGTATATATGTGTATATGATATTTATATGTAGCGTATACTCAACAAATTGTTGTTGTCGTTGTTGTTGTTTGCATTCGACATTTTTATTGGGCGTTGGCCGCTTTTATCGATTGATTTTCAAGTGTGTCCTGTCCTCTTCAATACAATTGCAATACTCATGTGTAATTTCTTTTTTCGTCCTTTTATTAATTGTTTATTGGTTCGTCGTCCTTTGTGCAATGTAATTAAAATTATACACGGCTAAATAATTAAAGCATACAATTACTTGTTAATTAAGTTGTTTGCGCGTTACTTGGAGGATATGCCGATCGAAAATATATTCCTATGGGAAGGCCATAAAGGAAGTGCTTCAGAGTGTCCCAAACAAAATGTTGCATTTAGCTGCCCCAGGTTGCCCCCCGGTGCTCTACACAAATACTAATACTAAGTGGGCAAGTCAAAAGAATGAAAGACGCATTGAGAGCCTGGCATAAAACTGTTGGCCAGGCTTATCTAAAATTACACTCAAGCAGCCTCAGCAAATAGGCCAAAAAGAGATAACAAATGAATGGGCATAGAGCGAAAGGGAGAGAGAGAGAAAAAGAGCATCAAAGATAGGCAAACAGCATAATGGCCAACATGTGAAGGCACGCAGCAAGATTAGAAAATATTAAGGTCAACAGGTTAGTGTGTCCCCAAAGGACTCGATGCTCCACTACTCTCTACTCTGTATCCTGCACTCTCTGCCTATACTCAACTCCTCATTTCGTCTCACATTCGCTTTTGGCTGCAAAAACAGTTTCAAATTTCACAACGCAGCCTTTTCAAAACGGGTTTTTGGGGTGCCAACACTTTTGAAAGCAACACGACCGAACATTGCCTCCATCCATACGCATATGGATGGTTGGATCTCTATGAATGTGTCTCTAAATGTGTGGTTTATACGGGATTGCGATTGAGAATTGAGATGTGAGCAAAATGGAATGCTTTTTACTAAATTTTCAAAAGTGTGATAGCTTAGTCCTTTGATGCAAATATTTCAAGTTTTACAACGTAAATGACTTTTGTTATAGCCTTTTTCTTTCAATGCGTTTATTTTATCAAAAAAATTTTGTATTAAACAAAAATATTTTGATTATTTTTAGTTTGTGCCTTAAACAATTAAACGCAATTTAATACGCCTGTTTGAAAATGTCAATTTTTAGTTCATTTTGGAATTGAATTTGTGTAATTCAGATTATATATAGCTTAAGGAGCTGAATGGTATTACATTTATGGTGATAATACGCATAAGCCCAATACCATTACCGCCCATGTACACATTGCGTATGCGTAATTTTTTGCAAAATACGAGGGTGGATTGAAAAGTTTTCGGCCTGACAGAGATGACGCCACTGGGCCTACCTTGAGGTGGATGTCCTCTAGATAGCTTGTAGCTATAGTTTCAGCCCGATCGCCATGTTAGTTTAGATTTGAGAGCACACTGAACAAGACGCCTCTGTGTTTTTCTTGAAAATGGAAAAGCTGGAAAATCGTGCTGTCATCAAATACTTCTATTTGAAGGGGGTTAAAGCCGAAGGAAATTAAAAAAGAGATGGACTCAACACTGGGGACATCCTCCGAATTTAAAAAAGGTCGTGTGAGCACCTCTATGAGCCTCGCTCAGGACGCCCTGTTGAGGTCACAACTCCAGATATGATCGAAAAAATCCATCAAATAGTGCTGGAAGACCGCAGATTAAAAGTGCGTGAGATAGCTGAGACCTGTAAGATGTCATATGAACGTGTGCAAAATATTTTGCACCAACATTTGCATATGGAAAAGCTCTGCGCAAGATGGGTGCCGCGTTTGCTAACAGTCGACCATAAATTGATTCGAAAAAACATTTCTACCGCCAATTTGACGTTGTATAAGCGTAATCCAAGCGAATTTTTGCGTCGATTCATAACCGTTGACGAAACTTGGGTCAAAAACTATCACTGGTCAATACTACGCAGACTTATTGCAACGTTTGAGCCATGAGGTGAAAATTAAACGACCTCATCTGGCGAAGAAAAGAATCTTGTTTCATCACGATAACGCACCAGCGCACAAGTCAATCATCGAATCAGTCTATAGAGATGGCATTACTAGACTAGAACACCGCTATGAGATATGTATCAGCCTTGAAGGAGATTATGTTGAGAAATAAAAAAAAAAAAAAATTCTTTAAAACGTTGTTTTTCTTGGTCAGGCCGGAAACTTATCAATCCACCCTCGTATATATAATTTAAATGCCAATAAAAATTAGTTTGCATTTGCCCAATACTTTTACAGCCCAAGTAAGCGTATACTAATTTTTTTTAATTTTTTGGCCTTTCTAAATGTAAAAAAAGTACAGCAAAAATATTTGTTTAAGAAAAACAAAATGGCGTGTCGTCATGGAAACGGCAGCATAGCACGACACAGCAGTAAATGTGATCCCAAGAAATTCCTCTTTTTCATACCTATAGCTACCTCTACCAAATGCATTCAAACAAAATCATGTTTTCGCTATCGTGAACTCCCAACACGCATAAACAAATTGCCAGCGTATGTGTGTCCCTGTGTGTGTGTGTGTTCATTTTGATTACTGCCTAATTTCGTGCGGCAAATGTAACATGGCGCATACTTAACAGTTTTGTCCCTCTCTCCTCTCCCGCTACAGTTTCCTTTTAACTAAAATGTCTGTGTGTGTGTTTGTGTCAATGTGTGTGTATCGCTTTAGCTTGAGTGAATGCCGACACTCTGTACACTCCCTGATGTGCATGTGTGCGTACGCGAATGCGTGTCTGTGTTGATGATGATGACGACTATGTCGACAAGGACGACAAGGACGACGCCGACATTTCAGCAACACTTGTCGCAAAATGACGCATTAAGCAACGTGCGTCGTATATAAAGTCACTGAGCAGCCATTCCTAGGAGCGCTCCCTAATATCCCGAGGAACTTGGGATGTAACTGACTAACTGATTGAGCTAACGGTTGCTCTAGCTAGATGGCTGAAATTTTGGAAATTTTTTTTATCTAATGAAGATCACTTAATGTTGGTGGCACACTTGAGAAAATTAGTGAAGTTTGGCCAAGTGTTGTTGACAGAAGTTTTTTATTGGCATCTTGAGAAGTTGGTCACACTGTTTATTGTACGGGGTAATAAGTGTTGATAAGCGGCCGAAAGTGGTCTATAAAAAAAGGGTATCTGGCGTTAAGTTAATTGTAGAAATTGCAGAAATAAATAGCGAACTTTATTTGGATGGCTTAGGACAAGCAAAATATTAATATTTATTTAGCTTTAGTTCAGAAAAGCTTCATGAATTAAAATTTTGTAAAATTTATTTCTTATTGTAAATAAAAATTTTTCGCTTTTACTCTAAAGAATACAAGAATTCCTTGCATAAATCATAAAGCCTTTGTTTTGAAGTGTTATGACTATTACATATAAACATAAGAACTTTGGGTTCCTAAATTCAAATCCGAGATTAAAAAGTGTTCGTTTTTATTTATACAGTACAAAAATAAATTAATCAAAAAATATATTTCTGATAAATCCGATTAAACATCTTGGGATATGATAATGCTCTTCTTACTTTCAAAATTAAAATGTTAAAAAGAGCATTCATGTTTTGTTGGAAGTTATTGACTTTCAA
>JBAMAX010000500.1:0-144409 GCA_037043745.1 Chymomyza amoena
TTGGGAGCTGCTGAGCTTTTTCAGCAACTTAAAACGCGTTATAAAATTAAAATAAAAAGTACGCGTTTTGTTTAACTTATATTTATATGTTTATTATTATGCCCGTGAATTTAGTTTTGTTTTGTTTATATTGTATTGTATTGAGAATAGTTTTATGTTTGATTTAATGTGAGTATAATTTGTGTTTAGTGATTATATGTTTTTGTGTAGTTGTGGTTGTTGTGTAGTGTTGGTGTTGTTGCTGTTGTTTTTTACTGCGACTGCTGAATGCTGCTGCTGGTATGCGACTGTACCACAACGCCGCCATTTTGCAGCCACTGTGTTTCAGTGTTGTGTAAGGCCAAATTATCGTTATCAACTTGTTTTAGAGATGGCAAAAGCTTATGCTTATGCCTGCGGCGAAGATCAGTTTAAATGGATGGTGCAAAGAGACGATTACAGTTAAAGCTAAATATTGAAATTATGGGCTGGCCACGCAGGGCACATCATTTATGTTAAATATAAGATTTTTATACTATGTGTTAATTTGCTGTTCATTGGCTGCTGCTCCGAACATCCTCCTCCCCGTTGAAAGAATAGGGCTTTCAACAGATTCAACAGGAAGGATGCACAGCCTATTAACGGCTCGCCGAGTGACACCAGTGGCAGTATGCAGGATGGCCACTCTAGCGATTCCGTCGGAACCGCATATAAGCTCAGTGACTCGTGCAAGCGGCCATTTTAATGGAGGAAGATTTTCATTCTTTATGCACACGATGTCATTGATTTTAAGAGCTGGTTGCGAAGTGCGCCATTTTGCCCGCTGCTGAAGATGAGTCAGGTACTCCTCACTCCATCTCTTCCAAAAAATTTGTTGCGCACGTGTGATGCGCTGCCAGCGATCAAGCCTGTTGCAGTCAATATGAGTGATGTCTGGCTCGGGCAGGGCAGTGAGAGGTCCGCCAATGAGAAAGTGACCAGGAGTCAGCACGTCTAGATCTGATGGATTTTCTGAAAGGGATACTAGAGGGCGAGAGTTAATAATAGCAGAAATTTGACACACCAAGGTGCGCAATTCGTCGTAGCAAAGAAGTGATGAGCCAACAGTTCTATAAAAATGCCGCTTTGCCATTTTAACAGCTGCCTCCCATAAACCACCGAAGTGCGGAGAGCGTGGAGGTATGAATCGCCAGTCAAACCCATTTTTGAGACTGTGAGCAAAAACTTCATCACGGTGCCTTTGGCTGCAGAGTAGGCGTCGCAGATCTTCTAGTTCATTTTTAGCGCCTACAAAGTTGGTGGCGTTGTCGGACCAAATGCACATCGGTATGCCACGCGTTGCAACGAAGCGCTTGAGTGCGCCCAAGAATGCAGCAGTTGAAAGATCCTTTACAAGTTCTATGCAAACGGCCTTTGTTGCAAAACAGATGAAAATACTGACGTAACATTTTTGTGGTGGTTTGTTTCGTACTTCTGATTTGTAATAAAAGGGACCGCAATAGTCTACACCGGTCACCAGAAATGCCCGAGAAGCCAGTACGCGCTCTTTGGGTAGGTCAGCCATGATATGTTCAATAAGGCGAGGGCGTGATCTGCAACATATGATGCACTTCTGCAAGACTCTTGCAATAGTCTTTCTACCACCGATTGGCCAGAATTGACATCGAATTGAAGCTAGAAGTGCTTGTGGACCAGCATGATGTTGTTTGCGATGCATATGTGTTATGATGGAGAATGTAAGTGGATGATCTTTAGGAAGAATTATAGGGTGGCGGGCGTCAAAGCCGAGACTTGAATGCTTTAAGCGGCCACCAACACGAATGAGTCCCAAATCATCAAGAAATGGGGACAATGGAAAGATACTGCTGGACGAATGAACATTTTTCTTATTAAGAAGCGATTGATATTCTTGGAGAAGATGAGCTCGTTGAACAATACGAATAAGTATTTTTGTTCCCTGTTGAATGTTATTTGATGTTAGCTGGGATTTATTGCATGTGATGAATTTGTGTACGTATCCAAATATGCGTTGCATCGTACCAAATGAATTAATGTACTTGAAGGAAAGTGATATGTCATTGCACTCAGAGGAAATAAGCATAACTTTTTGTCGTATCTCGGGAATTTTGGTTGGCTTTGCAAGCTGTTTAGGCCAACCAATTTTTTCACCTTGCAGAAACGAAGGGCCATTCATCCAAAGCGAAGATTTCAAGAGTTCTCGCGGAGCAGCTCCCTTTGACAACATATCGGCTGGATTTAAAAGTGTAGGTACGTAGTGCCACTCCATATTTTCTGTCAGCTGCTGTATGGCACTAATACGGTTTGCGACGAACACGTTGAATTTAGATGATTCTTCTTGTAACCAGGCTAGAACCACTGATGAGTCTGACCAGCAATGAAATTTACAGTCAGATGGTATGGTTCTTATAATTTCGCATGACAATTGAGCAAGCAATGCTGCCGCACAAAGCTCCAACTTAGGCACTGTGAGGGTTTTCAGAGGGGCTACGCGAGATTTTGAACATAAGAGATGGACTTGGACCTCATTGTCTTTATGTGAGCGAGCATAGACACATGCACCATAAGCTTCGAGGCTGGCATCGCAAAACCCATGTATTTCGACTGCAGCATCAGGATGAAGGGTATACCGAGGGAATGCGATGTGTTTCACGTCCTCAAAGTCCTCGCAAAATGCGGACCAGGCGGTGTTTAACGATTGAGGCAAGCTTTCATCCCACTCCAGCTTGTCCCTCCACATGCGCTGCATTATAATTTTTGCTCTTGTCAAGGTAGGACCAATTAATCCAAGAGGATCGTAGCACTGAGCTATAGCTGCTAAAACTGAGCGTTTAGTGTGCTTAAGAGCGCTGCGCTGAGGCGAGTAAGAAAATATAAGGTTATCTTTAAGTGGGTCCCATACAAGACCAAGAGCTTTGGTGACATCGCTGTTGTCATCGAATTTGACGAATTTTTCCCGTTCGGAATCTGGTACATCATATAAAACCTCTGCTTTATTAGAGCACCACTTCCGTAATTGGAAATTTCCTCGAGAGAGTAGTTTAGTAGTTTGACTGATTATTTCATTAACTTCATCCAAAGTGTTGCCTCCAGCTAGCATGTCATCTACATAAAAATCTCGTAAGACAATTTGCGAGCCGATTGGATATAAAGATCGCTCATCAATGGCGAGCTGTTGCATCGCACGAACGGCTAGGAACGCTGCAGGTTTAGTACCATACGTGACTGTGTCCAATTTGTAGATTTGAATGTCATCTTCAGATGTGTCTCGCCATAGTATGCATTGTAACATATTATCAGGTGCTGCGACCTTCACGCATCTGTACATTTTGCAGATATCTGCTGTAATGGCAATTGGAAAAAAGCGAAAACGAATCAGGGTATGGAAAAGCTTGGGCTGAATTGTGGGCCCGGCCATTAGTAGCTCATTCAACGATAAGCCTGAAGTTGTTGCTGCAGAGCCGTCGAATACGACTCTCAGCTTAGTTGTTGTACTGTCCTCCTTGAAGACACAGTGATGTGGCAGGAAATATTTGCATTCATGCAGAGCTGAACTTGAAACCTTTGACATGTGGTTAAGTTCGATATACTCCCTAATGAAAGCACAATATTTTGCCTTGAGCTCAGGATTGCGGCCCAGTTTGCGTTCGAGATTTTCAAATCGTCGTTTTGCCTGTATGAATGAATCGCCTAAAGATTCCAGACCTAACTTCAAAGGAAGGCGAACCGAGTATTCGCCAGAGGGTAGGCGCTGCACATTCTGTTGAAAGTGGGCCTCGCAATCGAGTTCCTCTTGTGTCACCTTTGATATCGATTCGAATGGGTGCTCTATTTCCCAAAAGCGACGTACCAATTCGTCCAGCCGAGTGCCAGGATGGTATGCGTCCGAGGACTTTTGGTTGATGATGAGCGACGAAAGTTTTGGTGCCTGATGGCCACCGCCGGATACGATCCAGCCGAAATGAGTTTTCTGTAATATGGGCAGTCCTGAAGCTAGCTTGATTTGACCTACGCAAAGTAACTCGTAAAATAGTCCTGCGCCGATGAGTAGGTCAATGCGTTGTGGTAAGTTGAAGGTGGGATCGGCCAGTTGTATGTTTGCTGGAATGCTCCAAGCATCAGCATTAACTGAAAGGCCAGGTTGATTGTCGGTGATCATTTTGGCAATTACCGCAGTAATGCATGTTGAGAAATTTGAAATTCGAGATTTTAATACAAGTTGAACCGAGTGTTCATCTGTTGCGAAGTTACAATCCCCGATGCCAGAGACAGTTGCTAGGGATTTTGTTTTACGAAGTTGCAATTGATTAGCGAAGCGAGTTGTAATGAAGTGTAGCTGAGAGCCGGAGTCCAAAAGTGCACGACATGGGACAAATGCACCAGCTCTGTTTTTTATAAGGATTATTGCAGTTGCTAAGAACACAACGTCAGAAGGGTTTTGAGATAGAAGGACTTTTGGCGAATCGGGCGACATTGCAACCATTGAGCTTGATTGACAGACGATTGGCGATAATGCGGAGTCTGGAACAGAGGAATGCGTGGATGCAATAGCATAATCATTATAATGCAACAGCGTATTGTGCTTGGAATTACAAACGCGGCAAGTTCCAGATTTGCATTCTCTTTGCTGATGCCCCTTTCTCAAGCAATTAAGGCAAAGCTGAAGTTCCTTGGCCTCCTTTAGACGAGCATTTGGCGAAAGTGTAGTAAAACGTTGACAATGATAAATTCTGTGGTTAGTCTCCTTGCAAAATGTGCAACCACTTTCTTGTGCGCTTGAAACAACAAAACTATTTCTTTTGTGTGTACTCACGGTCTTTGAGCCAACCTGAATAGATTGTGTTGCATGTTCAACATTTTCCAAGGTTCTGCAGAGTTTTTCCAAAAAGGCGGAGAATTTATCCCAGGATGGCAGCTCGTGGATCGATGAACTCTCCTCCCATTTAGACTGAGTAGCTTTATCGACCTTTTGAAGGACTACTTGGACTATAAAGCAGTTAGCTATTTCCTCCGTTGATGCCAAAGATTGCAATGCGCGCAGATGTGCAGTGACTTTATCAGTCAGCTCTCGTAATTTCCCTGCCGACGCATCTGCTTTATCCAGCTCAAATACCTTTCTGACGTGTGCCTGCAAAATAAGACGCTTGTTATCAAAACGTTTTTTGAGAATGTCTAAAGCGATATTATAATTAGCTTCGCTTATTTCCAAAGATTGTATAGTGTCCAAAGCCGTTCCACTTAAACACGAACGCAAGTGCTGCAATTTTTCAATGGATGTTAGCTCGCCCTCCTTATCGATGACTGCAGTAAACATTGAGTGAAAATTTGCCCACTCAGTATAAGCGCCACTGAATTTTGGAAGCTCTAGTTGTGGTAAGCGCGATCTGTTTGCCATAACGACGATTGACTGTGCCTCATTTGAGTTCAGCCGAAACGTGGAGCAATGCGGAGGCGGACTGTGCTTGCCAATCTCTCGTTGCACACTGGTTCTTAAATGCGATAAAACGGTGTCAAATTTTCCTGGTAGGTCACTGAAAATGGAATCAAAATTAAGCTCTTCCAGACCTGTATGCGCCTTAGTGAAATTTGCGTCTAGCTTGTTTAGCAATTCCAGAAGATCTTTTAATTCGTATTCATCCATGCCATGTATTTTGTCTGAATCCATCTCCTTAGATAGACACTCAAGTCGGTCGAAAACAGCTGCCGTCTTTAATTTGAGAAATGAAACGCGGTCTATTTGTATTTGGTCATTGCTTTGAGGAACATTATTGAGCTCTTCATTAACTGGAGTTTCATTAGACGACATTTTGTAATGTTCAAAGAAATTCACAACTAAAAGATGAGGTTATGCCTGTATAAAATCCGTTGCACAATGAGCACTGTATTTGTTAAGTACCGCTTAATGCTCAACTGTACCAAATTTTGGCGAAATTACACGTTTTCTTGAGCAATTGCACATACACTGTTAACGAAAAGTTCAACACCACGCGCGTTAGCGAATTTTCTATGCAGAAGGGCGAATACCTTTTATTGCTACTGTATGTAAACGCGACGACAAAAGCAAATGCGAAAAAGAACGGATCTTATATATACATATGCACGAATGTATGTACGCAATGATAATGCTATGTAATGTTAAACGCACAACTTTAAAATGTTATTTTATGCAACAATTTGTTTGATGTTTGAACAAATTCTTATAAACAAATTAGAAAACTAAACTTCACAGGTAATATCTCGCCGGGGCCTCCAAATGTTGGGAGCTGCTGAGCTTTTTCAGCAACTTAAAACGCGTTATAAAATTAAAATAAAAAGTACGCGTTTTGTTTAACTTATATTTATATGTTTATTATTATGCCCGTGAATTTAGTTTTGTTTTGTTTATATTGTATTGTATTGAGAATAGTTTTATGTTTGATTTAATGTGAGTATAATTTGTGTTTAGTGATTATATGTTTTTGTGTAGTTGTGGTTGTTGTGTAGTGTTGGTGTTGTTGCTGTTGTTTTTTACTGCGACTGCTGAATGCTGCTGCTGGTATGCGACTGTACCACAACGCCGCCATTTTGCAGCCACTGTGTTTCAGTGTTGTGTAAGGCCAAATTATCGTTATCAACTTGTTTTAGAGATGGCAAAAGCTTATGCTTATGCCTGCGGCGAAGATCAGTTTAAATGGATGGTGCAAAGAGACGATTACAGTTAAAGCTAAATATTGAAATTATGGGCTGGCCACGCAGGGCACATCATTTATGTTAAATATAAGATTTTTATACTATGTGTTAATTTGCTGTTCATTGGCTGCTGCTCCGAACATACACATTATGTCATGGAAAAAAATAAAATAAAATATAATTAAAAGGGCCAGCTTATCGTCAGTCGACGAATTATCAAACTTCAAATATAAAGTATAATTGGCGACCCTCTCCGATTTTGATAATTTTTACATATTTGGTAAGCTACTAGCCATTAGTTATCGATAACTGAAAATTGAGCTTTGACAAATGAAAAGACAACTTTGTCGCTGTTTTCCCGGAGAGGAAAGATTGGATGTAAAGAACCGCCTTAAAAAGAAACGAACTGAGGATCTATACTGATGGTTCGAAGATAGATGAGGGCACAGGAGCCGGTATTTCGTCTGAAGAGCCTTAAACGGAGCTATCATACCGCCTCCCCGACCGGTGAAGCGTTTTTCAAGCGGAGATATAGGCACCTTGGACGCAAGTCCAGGGAAAATTGTAATTCTTGTCGATAGTCAGGCTGCAATTAAAGATCAGTCATCGCACACCATAAAGAGTAAACTAATCCATTACACGACGCTAGCTCAACCGTATCCATCACCACTCAATAACCCCCTGCTGGGTTCCGGGTCACTCAGGTGTCTCTGGTAACGAGGCGGCGGAAGAGTGCGCCAGAAACGGCTCAGCGCTGACAGCTAATCTTGCTGTTACGGACATAAAAAGACCATTACAGAATATAGTGTCGCAAATCAAGGAGACGGCTAGTGCTCTGGCGTAAAGAGAATAGGACATGGTGTCAGATTGTCGCATCTCCCGAGCAATCTGGCCGAGATGTGATCCAAAGCGAGTATCTGAAGTCCTGCGCTTCCATAAAAACAGGTCTAGGATGGTGGTCGGCGTTGTAACGGGGCTCTACATCATAGGCAACATGGCTGAGAGGTTGCTCGTTCCCCATCACGACGAGATGAAAAAGAGACATACAACATCTAAAACCTGTTATGCGACTGCCCGGCGCTTCTTAGAAGACGAACCTCGTTTCTGGGTAAACCATTAGCCCTAGCCCATGTGCCCAAAGCGGATCTGGCTGCTTTCGTCGAATCCTCAAAATGGTTATGCGACATGAAAGACATGCTTTCCCTGCCTTTCTTTTAATAAGGCAGCACAATTCACATCATGGTCTCAGGGTGATCTCAGTCACTTTCTGAGTTGCCTACACAACCTAACCTAGCTACAAAAAGACCTACACAAGCAAACAAATGTCTAAAAGTATTACTCGACCACTCAAAAATCATGATGAAAATAAAGGCACACCAATAATTTAGCTCAAGGATTACACATATATCCAGCTTATATGAAAATTTAGCTCCAAATACCCTTAGAATAACTCACAACTGAATCCTCCGTCTGACAATCGGGTCTAACCAGACATTTTTTATTTTTCTACGTTAATTGAACAAATTTGTACCTAACATAGAGACTTGAGCGTCCCTCAATAAGGACGAAAAAAGGATGGTAAAATTCGGAGCGACGAATGGTGCCTGGCTGGACCCTATACATTCGTCAGACGGAGGGTTGAATATTTTAATATACCATTGCATATCTCCAAGCACCCCTCAGAGCACTAAATTTATCGCTCCTGAAAAAATAATTCCACAAATAACTCTTTTAAAACCAATCACAACTATGTAAATGATATTTCATTACAATCTGAAACTATTTAAGTCCTCGGAGCACTCGCTTTAATATATTCTGACCACATAGTAGATGCCGCCATTTTGTAAGAGGATTGGGTTCGAGAGAGTGCGAGCTCTAAACTAAAGTAATGCTTTATTACTGGCATTCGTATGTCACTCATCATCAGGCGGAAACAGTTAGCAGCCATCATGCGCCACTAACTGTGTGCGTGTCTGTGTGTGAGTGTGTGTTGCATTCTTTAGCTGTATAAGTGTGTACGTGTATGTGTGTTGGTATGCGTGTGTAATTACTGTAGGTCCGTGTTTGTGTCATGGCTCCGTCGTCGTCGTCGCCAACTTGTTTGCATACAAATTAAACTCGTCATTTATAAGCGCGCGCTCTCTCTGTCGCTCCCGCAACTATACTCTCCAGTTCGCTCTCTTCATCTGCTCTCTCCCATTCCCTATCCACCACCCCTTTCTCACTCCAGCTGTTTCTCTGTTTGCGCGTCCCACTCAATAGCGCGCTTCGTTGCACACTGTAGATTAATTTATCATCTCGCTTTACAAGCATTCTATGAGTGTAATGAACTTTTAACAAGCGGCCGCTCCCCGCCAGCTGCATCTCAACAGGACCACCAACCCCCGACCGACCACGCCCCCATCCTTCTACTCCCCTCATACGCCTTTAGCATTGGCCGCTGCGTAGTTTTTGCTCATCCAATTAGTTTTTTGTAGTGTTTGCGTCATGGCGCGTTATATATTTTTTATTTTTTATGTTTTTTTTTATTTTTTAATGCATACTCTATGCAAATTTAAGCACTTTAAAATCTATTGGAAATTGTACCATAGGTCAGCAAACAATTGTGCAATCTGAAAATGTCAAATTCAATTTATATCCTGCGAGCTCTCGTTGTTTGATTAAAATAGATTGATTTTTTAATTAACGAAAAAAGAATTAGCTCAGCGTTTAAGTGCAGCTGCATAAAATGACAATGCCTGATCTATGAGCTTAAAAAAAAATAATTAAATAAACAAAATTTTATTTTTTAATCCTCGAAAAATATTCTTATGCACTTAAATCAAATTTGGACAAATAAATTCTGAAATCTCATTTTAATATTTTTATTGAAAGTGTTAAATATGATTTTGCCGAACAAATAAATTAAAATTACTGAGAAATAAACAACAAATTTTTATGAGAAATAAATCAAATACCAAATTCTGAAAAATTATTTTATAATTTTAATTGCAAATGGGAAATATGATTTTACCGAGGAAATAAAATAAAATTTCTGAGAAATAAACAAAAAAAATATATAATAAATAATAACATGCGCGTATCTTTAATAATTATTTAATTAGAATATGTGCATAATTTTATTTATCTTTATTTTTCTTTGTTTATTTCCCAGTAAGAATAATATATTTTTATAAATGGCATTTACAACAGGTAGGATGCAGCTGTAGCTATCATTAGGAATAAACTGCCACAAGGCCTAATTAGTCCCTTAAATAATCTTATTCTATTTATGAAATTGAATTTTTAAGGGATCGTTTTTTTAAAAAAAAGAAACCTTTTTGTAAATTCTCTTTTTTTCTATTTTTCTCTGTGGAAACCTCCGTTGGCAACAATGGTTCTCGGATGGGTCCAAAACTGAACAGGGTGTAGGTGTTGGAACCGTTGGACCCAACACCATAATCTCTACCGCAATGGGCATCTGGCCCAGCGTCTTTCAAGTGGATATTCATCCCATAGAGATCTTCACCCTTAGTATCCTTCACAAGGGAACTAGGGGAGCAAATGTCTGCATTTATTCAGATAGCCAAGATGCTATTAGGGCATAATCATCCTGGATGATGGTTAAAGAATGCCTAACTACATGTTCTCCCTTCCGGGGCTTCGTCAAGCAAAAGTGCTTGTCAAACCTCTGGATGCGATCAAGAGCTCCGTAACATTCTTTTTTGTTTCTCTCATCTCACGCTTTTCAACAATTATACGTATTTTCATGAATAAAGAAATATTATAGGGGCCCGGATCCGAGATTTCTCCCGGAGCCCGGATATTCATGCTACGGCCCCGCCTATAGGCATTTTAAATTTTATGCAAACAAGCAACAGTGGCTTAATCCTACGGTATTCTGTCAATAGGTGGCGCTCTAACGATTAGTTTTTTTAATGACCCAAGGTTCAAGATGCAAGAAGTTTTCTTTTAAATATAATTCGTGGTTTTTTTAATTTTAATCAGGATAGTTGTTGTTCAGTTTCCAAGAAGGCTTATGATTTGTCTTAAAAGTCTTGAATAAATTTTGGATAAGTTCGATCAGTTAAATAATTAAAGGAAATAGATTTTTGAGTTCCCAAAAAGAGTTACTAAAAACTAAAAATAGAATTAAATTATTCAAATTTAGCTTTTACCAACTAATTATAATTATTATATATTGCCTTATGGCCAAACATTTTTTTAATAAGCAGCCATTTTATTTTTTCTTTCCCTTCTAAACCAATCCCGAAGAGTATTTCGTTTTCGCTGTCGGAAACTTTTATGCTTTAATGATGTTTTCTTTGATTAACATAAGCTAATATTTTGCAACAGCTCTTGGTACTTGCATATATGTATGTATCTGTGTCTGTATCTATGAGTTGTTTGTATGTATTGTACAGCTTTATATATGTATGTATGTGTGGATTTATATTATATGCATTGGTAGAAAATATTTTAATATTCAAAGCAAATATTTGGCAGCGTTGTTAGAGCTACTGCTCATTAAACTTTAAAAACATAATTAAAGTTTTGCAATGCCATCGAGTCCCTCGGGTGATGATGATTTGGGGCGAAAGCTCAGCTGCACACACACACATACACACTAAGCTATAGAGACACAGATACACACACGTGCAAACAACAAAATGGCGCTTCAGGTTGACTTATGTGCGCTGCTTTCACGCGCCAAAAGGTAATTAAAATGCTAATAAACACTCGTTAAGTACATAATAGTCCAACAAGCCAGTTCAAATATGTATATATAAGGATATGGTAGTAGTGGTAGTAGATATATAGAGGGCCCAACTAATGCTACTTATCTGCAAATTTACACCCGGCAATATGAAAATTAGCAAAACCAGAAGCAGTAGCACCTACTGAGTACCCACAAAAGCAACAACAACAGGAGCAAAAACAAGGACACGTAGCACTTGGGCAAATTTGCAAAATTTATGTCTCAAATATGCACAGACAGGACTGGGAGGGGGACGCTGAGGCAAGCCAAAGGTCGAGCTGCATGCTCTTACATACATATATAGTAACTACTAGGCTAGGTCTCCTTTTTTATTTTTTGGGGTCCTGACTGCATTGACTTGTGCACACTATTCGGGTCGAGTACGTATCCGGCTCTGGCCCGGGTCTGGCTTACTATTATTACGAGTTAGTTGGCTCACATTGCTTTGACTCCGGCTACGGCTCCGACTCCTGCTCCGGCTTGTTGCTTATTATGCGGCCAACGTTGCCTCTAAAATATGAATTACAAGTGAGATTTAAATAAATTAACTCACGCACAACAACAGCAACAACAAGAACAACAGCCGTAACTTATACTTGACTAAAAAGGAAACCTTGTCCTGTCCTGGCCGTTGTCGAAAGTAGTTCACAACATGAGCTCCAGTTTGACTCTTTCACATTATTTCCACTAGGCCAGTAGGGATAGTTTCTGGTTAAAAGACAGAGATAGTGTGTGTGTGTGTGTGTGTGTGGGAGTGAGTGTGTTGGTGTATCTGTGTGTGTGATAAAAGGACGATGCGGTTTCTTGGTATATGAATATTTAGTTAGGCATGAAAATGGAGCAGTTTTTGGTAAGAAATTGTTTGAGAGTGCAATAAAAAGGCTTATTCAGAATTTGAGATAAATGGATGAATGGATTATCGTATAAATCTTATAATACACTGAGCAACAAATTAAAAACTGTTGCATGGAAGAGGACCACAGCTGTATATTGTGTAGGTAGGTAGAGGTCAAGGCGGCAGTTGGAACTTAGCGTCCCAACTCACTTAGGCCAAGAACAGGCCCTACCTAGACAGGAAAAATTAGGGAAATAGGAAAAGTGGAAAGTGCAGGACCATGCTTAACATGGCATTCAAACCCACAGCCTCTGAGATGATAGTCTAGTGCACAGTTTCTATTTTTTCTATTTTCAGTCCCAATTCGTATACCCTGTACTAAAAAGTACAAAGGGTATACTAGATTTGTGCAATGTATGTAACGGACAGAAGGAGGCGCGGCAGACCCCAAGTCCATTATACCAAAATGCTTATCATAACCTCGGGTAGCGATTGAGAAGTGTCCGTCCGTCCGTTCGAATGAACGCCTAGATCTCGAAGACTAGCAGAGCTAGAAACAGCTTTCCCAGCTGGTCCGCATATTTCCTCAGAAGATGAATCAAGTCAATATCTTTCCCCGATCCCCTGCAGTAGGTTTTCGCGGCTTTTGGCAACACCTATTAATATTTTCATCTGAAATTTATTAGAGTGATGGCTTATGGTTCCACGCATCTGTGCGTCAAAAATGTACAGGGTGCGCCATTTGAATGTGGTTGATGGAAATATTGAATAACTTTGACAGATTTCAACCGATTGACGTCGTCGAACACATTTTGGAAAGGTTATTGCCTTACAATTTTAACCATGAATCGATTCACGCCCAAAGAACGCGCGGAAATAGTGACAATGTTCATTATATGTAATTGCCCGATTTTTGGGAGCGAATTTTAATGACTGATGAGGCCCATTTCACGCTATCTGGCACTGTAAATAAACAAAACTGTCGCATTTGGGGGAAAGAAAATCATCATACTATCCATCAAACTACACTACATGATCAGAAAGTAACTGTTTGGGCCGGTGTCTGCTTCAATATTTCCATCGACCACATTCAAATGGCGCACCCTGTACAAAATCGGACAAATACAGCAAAAGCTATAGTCAAAAATATACAAACTGCGTCAATATTTGACTCTACCTTATAATAGTTACAAGTGACCTGGAATCACAATTTTTGGTAAGCCGATTCAATTGGCTTTAATGAACAAATCCACATCCAAATTTTATCGATGCGGACAGTGGGTCCGTGGGGTAGCGACCCCCACAATCGATTTACCGTGTTTTCTCCCACACCCTTCAACATAAAACTTATCCCATATACTTTAATTAGCTTTTTTGATGTAACTTTCAAGTTCCACACAATCGGTAAAAATTTTCGGTACTTATAGGTATAAATATCGAATGACACCAAAAAAAAACTTAATTCCAATCGGAAAGTTCTTAGTAGGAATATGCAGACAAAATTTGTTCGATAGAAAAGGACCCTATACCTTCCCTGTATTCCACTGTCGGACACCTCCTCGACTGTACTACATTTTAATACTCTGTACCGTATGGTACAAAGGCTATGTTAGGTTTGTGCAAGCCGAAAATGTATGTAACACATAAAAGGAGTCGTCGAAGACACCCCAAAGTTAGCTAAAATATGAGCAGGGGGACTAGAGAAGTCGATATACCTATGTCCGTCTGTCCGTTTGAACGCCTAGATCTCAGAGATGGTACACATTAGATCCCATATTATTCCATAGGAGACAAGTTTATTTTATTTTTTTGATATCGATACCCTATGGTTAGCTATTATATATAGTGTCTCAGACGGCCTCGAAAAAAAAAAAGTTTCAAATCAATAATTCGTTTGTTTACAAAGATATCGTAACCAAATTTGGAATTTTTTATAGTTCCCAAGCACTGCACCAAATTTGATCAAAATCGGTTGACTACATCATATAGCTCCCTTAGGAGCGATCGGTCAAAAAAAAAATTTAGCTTAAAAATGTTTCTGTTTTTGGTTTTTCTTGAAGGAACCGGATTTTATTGCAAGCTAGTGGTACAGAGTATCCCAAAGCCTTCCGCGCCCGAGAGCTTGAGAGACACAATTAACTTTATAAATTTATTTTATAGTAGTTTTTATACATACCTTAAAAAAGTCATATAATAAAATATGTTTCAAAAAAAAACAAAACGACGTTGACAGCGGCGCCGATGCACGCGGCTTTCTGCTTCAGCAATGACTTGCGGATTTCTCTCATTTACTTTATTAATTTCCTTATTTATTAATATTATATTAATTAAAAGCACATAATAAAATCACAGAACAAAAAATATTAAAAAAAAAAAGGAAACGAATAATATGAAAGAAAAAGAAACACAGACACACACATACGACGATAAAAACTGCGACGCCGACGCACGCGTTTTGCTGCTGCTGCTGCGATGCGACGTCGCGCTTCTAACCGACGCAGCAGCGCAATGCACCGTTACATTTGCTTTGCAGAAAAAATTCGCATGAAAATCACAACAACCTCATTTGTTGTAATAATGCACACACACAATTAATTAATGTTAATTCTTTAACATTTTAATATACAAATTTTTTAATTTTCCGACGGTTTTCCACGAGTTTTAAACAATTTAAAAACCGCCTATAAAGATCACGTCGCGCGCAACTAAAAGAACAAAGCAAACTGACAATAAGAACTGAGCAGCCGCTTCAGCTGAGAGAACTAATTTCTAAACTCTCAAATAATTTGAGTCAAATTGTCAAACCAACAAAAACAACGAATGCAATAGGTACAAGAATTGCTCAAATAAAAAAGAGACAAGTGCAAATTCTAGATCCTGCTTGCACAACAACAACGCTTGACCAGACAAAAATGCTCTCTGAGCGTTTTGAAGTTTAGGCCTAGAGAGAGAGAGAGAGAGCGCCAAAGCAAAAATAAAAAGAGCGCGCTGGTCATAAAGGAAGCAGCTGTGCTAGCAACAACAATGCGAAAGCCGCGCTGCTTTCGCTTTTACAGCAATTCTATTTTTAGATTTCTGCTCTTCTTTGCTGTGTTTGCTTCATCCTTCTTTTAACAATTGTTGTTGTTACGCTTAGCTGCAGCTTTAAACAAATCATTGAATTTATTTAAAAATTCAAACACAAAAAAAAAAACAATTTTTAAGATGGCGCTCACGGCATCAATAAATGTTTTAGCCAGATAATTAAACACTTGCACTTTTTGTTATTATTACAAACACAACACGTAATATATTTTGTATTATTATAATTACAGACTTGTTGCCAATAAATGATTTAAATAAAAAATTTTGCACTTCAACAAACAAAAAAAAAAAAAATTTCTTTTGTTAAGGCTGCGAAGGCGCTGCCGGCAGCAACAAATGTTTAAGCCAGCTCTTAGTGCTTTGCATCAACACGAAATTGCATGTAAACTTATTTAAATAACATATTAAACATTTTTTTTTATAAATTAACACTTGTTGCAATGTGTAAATTAAATAATTTATTATTTTTTCGCAGCTTAGTAAAATTTGCCGCGTTTAATTTTTTCTTATGCGCTCTTTTGATGTTGCCAGATCGGCGCACTGCTTGTGAACTAGTTCAAATCTAGTGCAAAATGATTGCTCTTATTGGCCACTGTGCTTCTGGCTACGCTGTAACGGCTGACTAAAGAAGAATAGAAAGAGAGCAAATTGAGCGCAAATGTGTAGGATATTATCGGCTGACACCGACATCAATATGCCCTTTATACAGCGTACCTATCGCAGTTTTGATGAAATTTTATAACATTTTGAATTACACGTCGTGGTTGGAATTAACAAAAATTTATTTTTGGTAAGTCGAGCTTTATTATAAATGGAAAATGGGAATTACTTGCTTAGTATTTGGTGTGGTATCAACAAAAATGTAATAAAAATGCTTAACAAAAGTGTCGAATATGTAAAGTTGAAACGAATCCAAATAGTTCATTTGTTTTTCAGAGCAGGACGTATCGGTCATTGTATCAATTAAATGGACAAACAGCCTTTATGCATTTATTAATATGCCCTACTGCGCTTTGGGTAAAGGGTACTAAGAGTAACGTTTTTTTGTTTTTTACTGGGATAGTTACAAGTGCAAGTGTATGTGTGTGTGTCTCCAAGGAGCACGTATTGCTCTCTTCGGTTTCTTTTTTGTGATATTTTCCTATTTTGCATAAAATTAAATCATGGAACGGTTCGGACGCGCTCTGCAGTTTGCTTGAAAATGAAATAGTTAACGCGTCGCGAAAAAGTGTTAAAATGCTTAAAATTAGTTAGTGAAATAA
This sequence comes from Chymomyza amoena, assembly GCA_037043745.1. Classification (NCBI taxonomy): domain Eukaryota; kingdom Metazoa; phylum Arthropoda; class Insecta; order Diptera; family Drosophilidae; genus Chymomyza; species Chymomyza amoena. Next base: position 16,586 of record JBAMAX010000500.1, read on the forward strand.
TTAGCCACAATAACATCAATTAACAATTAAACAAAAACTATTTAAATAGTTTATTTAAAAAAAAGAATAATTGCGTATTTAATTTGGCAAGTGGCAACTGAAGTGCGAAAAAGAAGATTAATCGGTAGTGTTAAAAATGTGCGTGGGTGTGAAGAGATGCGCAGCATATAAAATTTTTTTTTTTTATTTTGGTTGTTTGCTTTGACAGTTACAAGCGCAAGTGTGTGTGTGCATATTGCCTTCGTTGGTTTTTGTTTTGTGCTATTTTCTATTCTGTGTTAAAGGCAATATGTGCAAGCGATGCGGCTGATCTGCGTTAGTGTTAAAATTGTGCGTGGTTGTGAAGAGATGCGCAAGAAGTTAACGTTTTTTTTTTTGTTTTTTTTTTGTGCTGTGAGAGTTTAAAGCGCAAGTGCGTGTGTGTGTGTGCATATTGCGCTCTTTGGTTTCTGTCTTGTGTTATATTGCTATTGCCTATTAAAAGCAAAATGTGCAGCGGTGCGGCTGATCTACGTTGAGTATTAAAATTGTGCGTGGGTGTGAAGAGATGCGCAAGCAGCGGAGCGGCTGATCTTACGTTATTTTTTTTGTGATGTAACAATTGCAAGTGTGTGTGTGTGCAAGATTGATGCTCAAGCTTGGTTAACGTTCTTTGTTACAATTTTTTTGTGACAGTTACAATTGCAAGTGTGTATGTGTGCAAATTGCGCTCCTTGGTTTCTTCTTTGTGCAATTTTCTATTGTGTGTAAAAAGCAACAAGTGCAAGCGGTACGGCTGATATGCGTTTTTATATTTTACAAGCAGCTTGGACTGCTCGTTTGTGTTTAGTTAAGTGCATTTTAACGTGAGTGCGAGTAGTGCGATTTTCGTTAAATGAACTGCCGAGCGTAAAGATAATAATTTAATATAATAATAATAAGCGAGAAGCTGCATTGCAATAATTTAATTATTATTGAACAAAAATTAAAATCCTTTGCAGGTTAGTAAGCATGCTTTTTAAAATTGAGTAAATCTGTACATATACCATTTTTTTTTACAACTTGCCAATACCCTACAGGAAAAAATGCAGTTGCGAACTGGTTCACAACCACTCCAATGGTGAAACTGTGTGTCCCAAACCTAGTATGATCACATACTAGTATGTTTAACATGGGCTTGTTATTGCAAGCAACCAGAATTTTTGGGCATGATATTCAACTGGTTGCGAACTGGTTCGCCTGCACCATGAACAAAACTAGTAGCTTCCTTATTGGAATGTAACTAGTTGCTTCCTTACTAGAATAATACAAGTTGCTTCTCTTCTGGTGTGCAACTAGTCGCTACGTAACTAGTTCAAAACTAGTGCATCTGAAACAGAAGATTACTAGTTCTTTGCATATCAGTAGTATATGTAAATTATGACCCAAAAATGACACTACTTTTAATTTACTCTTTAAATTTGTGTTATTTATCCGATTTTGTTGATTTTGGACATTCGGATGCATTCGGAGTTCATGACTCGTCGCTCTGTTAAATTTAAGATCAATCTGCAACGGCCGAACGGGGGAAGATATTGACATGATTCAACAAACTTCATCTTCTTAGGACATATGCGCGATAGGTGATAAGGTTTCGTATCTCTAGCTCTTAAATTCTCCGAGATCTATGTGTTTATATAGACGGACGGACATGCGGACATGGATCAAACCTTACCCCAGGTTATGATAAGCATTCTGGTACAAAGAACTTGAGGTCTGCCACGCCTCCTTCTGTCTGTTAGATACATTGCTCAAATCCAGTATGCCCTTTATACTTTTAAGTATAGGGCTTACAAATAAGACTACAATAAAGTTACCCAAAAATTTATATTTAAAGTAGACTTGCCTCTGAGCCAAACCCATTTGAGGGATTTACTTTATTGGAATTAAAATCATTTAAGGGGAGGTTCTTTAAAATTTGCCTGAAAAAAAAGGCTAAGTTTGGTAATAATTTGTGGCATGATGAAAAACATGCTTCCAAGAAAAACGAGTTTAAAGTTTTAAGAAAGTACCTCGGAACCTAAGGTGCGTTCAAGACGTTTTTTTTCTATAAATATCGATTGTATTGAAAATTCCTTTAATTTTTTGTAAAAAAAAAAACATTTTGTGGATCAATTTTGCAAGAAGCTCCCCTTAAGTGGGACGGTCCCTCCATGCTCATCTCAGAGATGGCAGAACTACAGCAACTAAACTTTCAGATTAGATTCCATTTTCAGACTTTTTGGATTGTCCTTAGCACATTAAGCAAGATGAATTCCATCATGCAGTTTGGTTAAAATCTACTTTTACTGTACTATTAAGACAAGATTTAACTTTTTTGATATCCCCATATCGAAGATCTCCATAAAAACTGAGAATGGACTGTTAATACAGATATCGTTACCAAATGTAGCTTCCAAGTAGTGTACCGAATTTTATCCAAATCGATTGGTTATATCATATAGCTTCCATAGGTACCAATCAGTTCAAGAAATAAACGTTTTTGGTGCAAAATTCGACAGTTTTGCAAATAAATATCTTTCGGAGTTCTTCTTAATTGCAATGTTGTGGTAAAGGGCATCCCAAAGTTGTTCGCGCCCGTTTTTAAAACACGCCATCTTTATCAATAACGTTGCGAAAAAATTTGATTCGCTTCATAATTATAATTATCAGCAAAGCCGAAAATCCTTCTTGATTGCTAAACAAACATTTCCAATTTAATCCCGATTGGAGCCACATTTGATAAGTGTCTCTCATGTGTTTGCACATAAGTAGTATATATATACACATACATAGTATATATACCTAGCACTCCACCACAAAACACTACACAAACAAGAGCATATAGTAGTTATATATGTATATCCCATATCCTATATCCTGGTATGCCTGAGCAAACACTTCATGCCACATCAGTGTGGCATAAATATGCAAGCCAAAAATTTAATTAAATTTTTTGTCAAGTGTTTTTCGGGCCAGGACTCGCTTGGCCTTTAGCTAATTCAACCCAAAAGCTGGCTATTTAATATGTCAACTATGTTAGCAAGGATACAAGGATTGAAGCCTTAGGTCAGGTCTAGCAGGACTAGCAAGGACCCTTTTTACACATTATAAATAATGATAGCATAAAAACCTAATAAACTTACCTCCAGGACAAACTTTGACTGAAGCTGTCAATGCCATCCATACCAGGGACGGGGCCACAAGTGTCAAGTATTGTAGAATGTGCCCCGGGGTGTATGCAACATGAAATATATAATGTGGCAACTTTGAGTATAAACAAGGTTAGTCAAATGTCCAAAATGAAAGCTGGCAATTGCATTCATTATTCAAAACAATTGTTGCACATTAAATATGTAAAGGTTGCCGACTTTCCAGGGCACCCTTCATTTACAGCATAGTTGACAACCCTGTCAAACTTGCAACTTTGTTGACTTCGCTTCGCCTCTTTTTTTTATTTTTTATTTTATTTTGTTGTTTTTCTTGAAAATGAGCAAGAAATTGCGCTGCTGTTTGGCAACAAAATTTGCATAAACATTTTTTTTTTGCGGAATAAAAATAGTAAGATAGAAAGGGGGGGAATGTAAGTATATAGGAAGTATATATGTATGTAGGAAGTGATAAAGGGGAAGTCAAAGTTGACATGCTCTTTCCGTGTCAATGGAATTTACATAATGCCTAGAAAATAATCGAAAGCCTGACAAGAAATTTCAAGAAATGTTAATCGATTTATTAAATAAAAAACAAAAATGTAATCAGTTTTTTGCGCAATAATTTAATTATTAGAATTAAAAAAAAATTTGTATAATATAAATTATTGTTAGGACACAGCAAGTCAAGTTTCTGATACTTTCTTGACACTTTATATGTAGTTTAAAACTGATATATTTTAATAATACTACAAGATACAATTTCTTACACTTTCCAGCACAGTCAAGGAAACCAGAAGAATATTTCCCAACACTACTCCAAAAAGTACAGTCTAGATTTGAAAATTTAAATTTTGTAAATCCTTAATTTATAAAAAAGAAGAGCATTAATTCCTTTTGAAAGTTTTTTTATAGTAAACTCAAAAATTGGGTGATATTATTACAATCCAATATAAAGTTTTTATAATAGGATTTATTATTGGGACATGGCATGTCAATTTTGTGATATTTTATTTTAAGACTTTTCTTAGATTTAATTTGCCTATACTATTCAACAAAAAGTAAAGTTTACAGCTAAAAATTATTTTTTTCAAATTGAGCTTAATTTATAAAAAAGGAAGAAAGAAAAATAATTCCATCGAAAACGTTTTTTTATTATAAACTTAAAAATTGGGCATTATTTAATTATTATAGTCAAACAAAAATTTCTTATAATAGATTTATTATTAGGACACGGCATGTGAAAGTTTCTTATATATTTTTAGGACTTTGTAAGATTCGATTTTACTATACAGTCTTAAGTTAAAATTTGTTTTTTTTGTTTTAATCGAGCTAAGATGTAATTACCTAATTTATAAAAATTGAAGAAAGAGCAATAATTCCTTCTAAAAGGCTTTTTTTTATTATTTATTTTATTATTATATTAAAAAATAAAAATTCGGATATTCTAAATTGCCCAAATTATATTAAATATATGCTCTATAGGAAACTTCTACACTTCTCGCATAACTTTTGCCAATAAAAATAAATATATGACAACAATTTTGAAACAATAAGAAAATCTCAATCTTTTTGGAAAGATACCTATTTTGGGCATTTTTTTTTTAAATTAATTTTTATTTGCAATCGTCAGATAAAACAATCAGCAAATTTTATAAATAATATTTTAAAGTAAGAATTTCCCAAATTTTTTTTTTTGAACATACTTATTTTCCGATTTTTTTTTTATTTGCTAGTAAGCCCGGCAGACGTTGTCCTGCCAAAACTTTTTAAATACTCTTAAAATGAATACACATCGTAAGATTCTCTAGTCAGCTTATCTGGAAAAATATAAGATTTTTTAGATTAGTTTGCAGCCCGATTCAAATTTGCACCATTATTAGTCGAATGTCGCGCTTCACCGGCCTGTCCTAAGCGAATTCATTCACGTTCATTGCGATCTTCATGTTCCTGGGCAGTACGATTAGATTGATAATTATTTTGATTCGTTGCATAAGAAGACGGCATTCCCAATTGTCCTAATGCTTTATTGGGCATCGCCAAGCATAGATCTACGGCAATGTACACACAAAAACCGATATTCACAAAAATGCGTATATCTCACGAACCAATACACACAAACACATTGTAATAGGCTTAAAATCTTCGTATTGACAACTTCTAACACATTTTGTGTTTCAGATTTGAAATTCATCGACGCGTTCATGAGAATACCCGTAACACGTAAAACGTAAGTTTCTTTTATACAATATATTGAAGATAAATTTCGATCAGATTTGATTTGTTGTGGGCAGTCGAGAACTAGAATAGAAGCCCTAAAAACATACAAAACACTTTAGGTGGAGTCAGAAATCTAGCTCCGAATTTAGTCCCTTCAGCAATCCTAGTGTCACATATTACTACATATAACCAAAGGACTCTCCCCTGCATGTAGAGTATCCACACTCCTCGCACAAGTGTTGGAACATAAACAAGCGAGAGCCGACGAGCATCGTCAGGGTAACAAATTCCAACAGGTTAGCAAAGTTGCCGGCTTGTCGCTAACTTGGTACTTTCTTCTGCTCTTCGTCTCCGTCTTCTACTGCCACTTCTCCCTCTTCCTCCCCCTCATTTACCGCTACAGGCATGACTTACAATAAAGCCGCTAAAAACTGTCTGCCGGCAACAAGCAGCAAAAGTCACAGGATGTTGGCCAAAGTGTGGCCGTGGGGGCGGACGAGCGAGGGGGCGTGGTGTTGGCAGCGGAAAGCAACGAGAGTGTTGGCAACGCCAACGCAGTGGCAACAAAACGAATTTGCATAAATAACAAAAACATATTTAACCTACACATGCCCCCTGCAGCTGCAAGGGGCCTGCCGCCTGACTCTTGATGCCAAAAGGGCAGCAGTTAAGGATGCGAAGGATAACAGCAAAGATGAAGGAGCAGATCTGTGATAGGCCAACACGAGCTGCTGAGCTGCTTTTACAAGGCGACAGCTAGGCCATTACCTTTAGCCGTGTTATTTCTTTTTTTTCCAAGCCGACTGTGCATAATTTATCACACGCATTTGGTTTGGGAGAGGTGGCAGCTCTGTGCAAGTGAATTTATACACTGAGCGAAACAAGGCTACAGTATTATTAGGTAAATTAAGTCAAAGTGTAGATTAGTTTGGGCAACATGTTGAATGGGGAGTATATTAGGAGGGATTTATTAGATTGGATTTTTGGCTAAAAATTAACATCCACGAATAAGTCGCAAGATTTTGGTAGCACTTGGAAACATCCTTAGAGGTCTAAGAGCACTAAATATAGTTTCTTTAATCCAAATATCACTTCTGATTGTTTTACAGCTTTTTCGGAAAGTTTAGTTTTCTTTTTGAAATCAACAACTGTAAGTTTTTGATAAGATAGAATCAAATAGGAATTAAGAGTTTTTTAGTAGAATATTTATTCCACTAGTTTTCAAAACTCTTCGCTGAATTAATTTGCGCAATTAACGAAGCTAAGAACAGAACTCTTGACCAAAATATTATTTCTTTACTTTGCAACTGAAATGCGAATAGCAGAGGGTTAAAATTTCACAAAAAGAGTTTTCGAAATCAAATAATTTTTATCAAGCATTACAAGATTTTTTTTCAAAATCAGTATCAATGAATTGTTGAAAAATGTCACCAAATTTTTAAATTATTTTAGAAAAATATCACAAGATTTTATTTTAATATTTTACAAAGATATCACAATTTTTTTTAAATATTTTTCAAAAATTAATCTTTATTTTTATTAATTTTGAATATCACTTAATAATTTTTAAAAAATATTACAAGATTATTAAAATATTTTTCCAAAAGATTTTTAAAATATTTTTCAAAAATTTTGACCGATTAGTATGATGATGAGCAACTGAATAGCAATTAGCGCAGCGTTGGAATTTCACGAAAAAAGGTGGGAAATTTTTTTTCAAAATCTGTATGAATTAGTTGTTGAAAAATATCGCAAATTTCTTTAAATATTTTTAAAAAATATCCCAAATTAATATAATTAGATTTTTTTAATATTTTTCTTTAATTTGAATATCATCAAATAATTTTTAAATACTATTACAAGAATTTTTAAATAATTTTAAAAATATCACAAGATTTTTTAATATTTTTCAAAAAAATTTACTTTTGGACTGATTTGGACGTTTTTTCTTCAAAATCTGAATCAATGATTTGTTGAAAAACATTCCCAAATCTTTTAATTATTTTTCAAAAATATCACATAATTTTAAAAATATTTTTCAAAAATTTCGCATTTTTTTATAAATTTTGAATATCATCAAATATTTTTTAAAAAATATTACAAGATTTTTTATGTATTTTTGAAAAATATCACCATATTTTTAAAGTTTTTTCAAACATTTCACAAGATTTTAAAAATATTTTTCAAAAATAAATTTTGAATATCAATTAATTTTTGCAAAATATCAGAAAATTTTTGAAATACTTTTTAAAAATATCACAAGATTTTTTAAATACTTTTCAAAAATTACGATTTTTTTATTTTTTTTCAAAAATTAATTGATGCTCATTTCGAAAACGGATTTTCGTGAAATCGGAGATCATGATGGAAAACCATTTTTTGTCCTTATAGATTGTGTTTAATAGCTTTCAAGCTAGAGCAAGCAGTTATGTTTTCGAAATTTATAAAAAGTCGGTTTTATCGTGCCATATCTCTAAATTGCCTTAAACAAATTATTTTTTTCTTTTCTTTTTGTTCATAATATTAAAAATATTTTTATTATTTGTTCATATATTCTTAGCTTCAGACATTTCTGCTCAATTGAATATTTAAATATATATAATATTTATAATATTAATATACAATATGCCAAAATCCTTTTTTTTTCCTAGTGTATGCGCTTCATGAGTGGTATAAAATGGCGCACTTTTTTTATAGAAGCGATACAAAAATTGTTGCGGCTTCTTTTTAGAATTCATTTTTAATGTTATTTGGCAAACAAGCAAAAGAAAATTATTTGCAAAAAACGCAGCGAAAAATTTTATGAATATATTCAAAGCGAAAAACAATCCTTGGTCAGCAAGAAATGCAAAACAACTTCAATAAAGTTGGGAAGATTTTTTTTTGGAGGCGGTTTCGGGGCGATTTTTACTTTGTGAGTTTGTATACCCTTTATAGAGTAAAAAGGAATATAAGTTTGTTGCAATGAAAATATAAAAGGGAGAAGGAAGTTATGCCAAAATTAAAATTTCATGTTGTTTTTCTTCAAGAAACGATTTCTTATGGACATGTCAGTCCGTGTGAGAGCTGAGGGCTCGGAGGCCTAAGATCCGTATAATCCCAAAGCAAATATTTTTTTTAACATCAAAACAAAGACTGTGCTTTGGAAAACGAATTCGAAAATTTTATTCGTATTCGTTTTGAAAGCGAATCAAATTTTTCACTTGGTTTGACGCCAAACTTTTTATGCAAGAATCCGCAAAATAGTTATAAAAAAGTGTGATTAAATAAAAAATATCAAATATCTCAAAATCCTGACGTGATGGGCCAGTTCTGACGCCGGATTCGGATTCTACGCACCAAATTACTTCGGAAATGACTCTTAGCTTTCCAACAACTGAACCATGTTGACCTGTGTTATCAATGTAAAAAGAACTTCCATAACTTTTTCGATCTCATCATCTTTCATGTCGCCACAAAATTTTGTTCACGTGATAATAACGAAAAACTAATAAAAATCTCGAAAACCCTGCCTAAGAAAAAAAGGTTGACATTTCCGTGTTTCTCGATCCATAATTACCCTAATAAACACATTTATACGAAGAATTACTCGATGACCTTTAAATTTGCAAATATACGAATTCATCGCGTATAAAAAAGGAAGGCATAAGTTAAGGAAGCAAAAAAATTCAAATAAAATTGTTCGGTTGGATTTTTTTATTTTTTGGGAGCAAAGCTGAATCTATGTTTTATTTTTAAGAGTCATACAAAACTGATTGTAAATATTTTTATTACAACTATATAAAATTTAAGAAAACGAGCTCTCATTCGATCCAATCAGCTGTATCACCATCTTGAGAAACACCCAAATTGGACACTTTATTTTAAAATTCTCTTATCAATAACTTAATCATTAATGAAATTTTGAAAATACTCCCAATAGTGTTCATGGGGGTAAAGTAAATGAGTAAAGGGTATACCAAAGTCAGTAAGGCACGACTTAACATACACTTTTTTATGGTAGGTATTAAAATCCTGCCACCATATTGAATTTCCCAATGCGGCTGTAAATATCTTGAATTACCAAAATATTTTATTTTAAAATTAAACTATTTACTAGATGTTATCGAATATTTTGAGTTCGTATAAATTCATGCGCAATAAATTTAATACTTTTGAAGCTCTTACTCAAAAAATTAACGACTGTTTTAAAAGTGAATAAATCACATGGGTAAAACTTATGGAACTATTTCATAGCTGAACAAATTTATGGCCAACAAATTTCTCTAATCTAAGAAATATTGTTTTAATTTTTATATAAGAGCTTTAGCCAACTTACCATATATAAAGTTCGATATTATTGTAGAGGCAGCCTCTGCCTTCCACATCCCATCCTGCTCCTCCTTAGCATTCAAATAACAAACCAAACCCACAGATAATGTCGCTGCGGCAAGAACTATAAAAAACCGCACTGGCAACGTCGCAACGACGCGTCGCAGCTTGGCAGCATTGGAAAAGTGTTGCCAGACGCACCAAGAGGAAGCAATAATTTAATTCAGCATTGGAAATGCAAACAAATTTTGCTGAACGTGCAAACTCTGCCACAGCAAAAACTTCAAACCGCAGCCAATGCGACTGCAACAACAACTACAACAAAGAGAGAGCGACTACAATAAGAGCAAAAAGAGAAACAACAGCAGTCACAGGATATGCCAAAAGGAGTTGTGGCAAAGTGAGTGAGTGTTTATTTTATAGCTGCAATGGCTAAAGTTTGTTTCACCCCCCTCCTTTCCGCCCCTTTCCTTCTCACATTTCAGTTTTTCCCAGCAAACGTTTTGCTGTTGCCTGTGGCGGTTATTATTGAAGAATTATTATGTTGGGGCGGTTGGTGGAACGGGGGCATGGTCTTCTGTGGCATGAGCCAAGCAGTTTAAGCCACATTGAAAACTTCTGTTGCCAGTTGGCGATGTCGCGGCTAGCGACTAATAGCGCACAAAAAACTATTGTTGTTTTTGTGTTGCAATTTTTGTTGTTGTTGCAGTTAGATTCATATATTTTTGTGCATAAAAAGCAAGTGTAAAAGTTTTGCATATTCATGGCGCTTTAAATGTCAACGCCAACATTGGCAACCCTGTCTCGTCCCTATCGTCCCTCGTTCCTCGCTGGAAAAAAGAGCGTGCAAAAAAAGTAATAACATCAGCCATAAAAGTAGCTGCATCCATGGCAGCTGTTAGCTCAGGAGCACGACAGAAGGACGAAAGGACAAACAGACAGATGACTGTGCAGACTGACAGCTCTAGACAGACGGATAAGCAGTCAGCGAGGAACAGAGGAACAGACAGACAGACTGACAGAAGGACATGCGGACAGCTATAGCGTCGCACATATTGTCTGCGAAAAACTTTGTTGACAACATCAACCATAACAACAACAACAACAAGGACAAAGTGTTCCTGTCTGCGCCTTTGTGGTAAATATAAAATAAAACCAGAAATAGAAATAGAAACTTACTTGGAAGGAACAAAGTTTATGTACACTTTCAAATCCATTGATGACTTATTATAGACATGTTATGGAGTTAATATTGAGAACTTGAATTGTTTTGATAGAAATCAATTTAAAGTGAGGGATTTCAAGAATCCAAAAAAATAGTTTGCAGGGAAATATCTTAAAATACCAAATAACAAGATAATTCAATGTTCTCGTAAGTCTTCAAACTCTTGCATTAGAACCGAAAGTAATAATTAAAGTTACCAGAGCTCGGTACTCTAGTTGAGTTCGATGACATCTCGCTCCTTCTAGGAATGTCAAAACAAGTCCCATCTAATCTTAAGTTTTCTATTATTATCATTTGTGTTATATTATAAATTTTTATACCCTGTGTCGTATGGTATAAAGGGTATATAAGCTTTGTTAAAGACGAAAATGTATGTCACATACAGAAGGAATTTTTGGACAGCCTCCAAAGTTACCTAAAGTATGATCAGGGTGATTAGAGTGTACCATGGCACTGTGCCAAATTTTATCAAAATCGTTTGACTATATCATATAACTCCTATAGGACGGATCGGATGATTTGTTTGTTTATTAAGATATCGTAACCAAACTTGGGAGTTTATAAGTCTCAAACAGTGTACAAAATTTTATCTAAATGGGTTGACTATACTACTTCGCTCCCATAGAGCAATCGGTCCAAAAAAAATTATTGCTTAAAAATTCTTTTGATTTTGGTTGTTTACGAAGAAACCTAATTTAGCAATCAAATATCTTTGATGTTTTTAAGCAATATACCGGATCTTATTACAAGCTAGTGGTGCAGTGTATCCAATGTCGTCCGTACCCGACTTTAACGTACGCCATTTTTTTCGTATCTTCTAAATGAGTAAAATATTCCCATATACTTTTTAATGGCAAGGAGATCTATATTATGTGCAAATTTTAAGACAATCGGACAAATTTTATTTTCTCAGTTTTAACAGCTCATAACTTCAAAACTAGAAGAGATAGAATCCAATAATCACTTTTTCTGAACTTAAGATGCCCATAACTTCTAGACGGGTAGAGCTATAGCGAAAATCATTTCAGATTCTTATCAACATCAAAACTATAAGAAAAATAAGCGAAATCTATGATCACTTTTTTCGAGCAGAGGTACTGCGAAAATAATTTCGAATTGCTGGCGTTTGACAGCCATTGAAAGAACATAACCTCGAGAATAAAAAACGAGTGTGACAAAAATCGATTTTCAGAAGCTGCTTAAACAATATTTTTGGGAAAAAAATTTGTCACAAAAAAAAATGAAAGGCATACGAAACACTACGGGAAGTCTCTCTGCACCATAAATTTTAAGGGTTATTAGCTGGGTTTTTGAGTTCCGTAAAAATAGTCGTTAAAATCTATAGAAAAACAGAAAATATGATGATGACTGCTGGCGCCATCTATATGTCATGTGCCCCAAATAAAGGGGCAACCCAGGTGATCAAGAAGGCTGGGTACCAGAGAGTAAAGTTATTTTTTATAAGTATTTTGACATGGTTTTTTTTTATATGAAGCTTTGATTTCTTTCCGGACTTCCTTGCTGTATGTAAGGAATGGTGTACATAATTATCTTTACTAATTACACTAGTCTACAAGGAAAAGTAAGTAAGTAATTTAAACTAATTTCTGCTTCTCTGTCCATGCAAAATTCGGATTGATAACTAAAATTCATTTATTAGTTTGAGTTTTTACGATAATCGTATCTTTCGTGTTTAATGGAACTACCCACATTTAACTTCATAATGTTTTGACATTTACATAGCACAGGTCAACATGGTTCAGTTGTTGGAAAGCTAAGAGACATTTCCTAAGTAATTTGGTGCGTAGAATCCGAATCCGGCATCAGAACTGCCCCATCATGTCAGGATTTTGAGATATTTGAGGTTATGTACCCAAAAAATAACATAACCTCAAATATCTCAAAATCCTGACGTGATGGGCCAGTTCTGACGCCGGATTCGGATTCTACGCACCAAATTACTTCGGAAATGACTCTTAGCTTTCCAACAACTGAACCATGTTGACCTGTGTTATCTCAAAGGCTTATTGCAAATGCTAAGGGATATATCTCGTAACTTCGAAAAGCCATAACTTTGCGAAAAAAATCGTAATTGATCTCTTGAACCCTTAAATTAAAGGGTAAGAGTTGTACTAAATGATGTAACTGGAGAGAAAGACCGCAAAAATTTTTTGCGCCCTGTACATAACCTCAAAAGTAGGAAAAAACACCGTTTTTTGGGTACATAACCTTAAATATCTCAAAATCCTGAAGTGATGGGGCAGTTCTGATGCCGGATTCAGATTCTACGCACCAAATTACTTCGGAAATGACTCTTAGCTTTCCAACAACTCACATGACCCCTGTATTTGTAGACCTGTGTTATTTATATCGCTAAAATTTTGATGCTAAAACAAATTAAAGCTAGAATGTTTATTGTCAGATCTCCAGAATTCGTCAAAAAATTTAATAACACTAGTTTACACCAAAATGTATCCTCAACATGTTTTGGTCCATGGTAAGAAAGCTAAAAACGAATATATTTCGAAAAAATTTTCACGTGAAACGGATTGCAAATTATTTTGGAAAAAACTTTTTTTGAAACTAGAAAATAAATTATAAAAATAAAAATTTTAAATAATATTCTGCAAAATTTTGAGAAAAATTCTATTCTGAATATAAGATTAAAATTTAAGAACAATTGTTTCGTAATATACAGAAGCTGACGTCGAAGAGCCCCAAAGAAACCTTAAGTATAGGGTGACAAGAAAAGTCGATATAGTGAATGCCAAGATCTCAGAGTTAGCGCGAGCTCATACCTTAAAACGAATTTTTAAAAATATGGTTGTTCCTTTCAGTTTAATAATTTTTAACTCAAATTATTTTAATTCAAAAAATATATTTTTTGCCTAATAATGATGAAATCATCATCTAAAAGTTAGATTGTGTACCACAGTGGCAAAAAGATAGAGACGTCGGAAAGAGTTGCTTTTACATAAAATGTTCAAAATCGAGATGACAGCTCTGTTACGTTTCCATGTGAATTCCAATCGATGATGCTGCTGTAAATTTGATGTGAGGATCTGATGCTTAGTCCCATGGAGTTAGGATCTTATTCTCTTAATTTTTTACTGGTAACAACTACCTAATCAAAATATATTCAACTCTTATAAACAATCTAAATTTCATTCTAGTATCATCTAAGCTTCACAATACAACTAATAAACCCTATTGTAAAGGGTATACAAAAACCTTCAAATCGCAATTCAATGAAGCGCCTCTAAAAAAACAATGAAATTATCGCTTGGATTTTATGCATATGGATGTAACTTCTACAAGTCTCTGCCCACTGTGCGGGGCATGAAAATATCGAGTTGCCCCCAAACTCACAGGGTTGTCAACAGCACATTAAAAAGCCATAAAAATGGGGCGGCAAAATCAAAGCAACTTGTCGCATTTGCCGCTGCAATTTGTGCAAATTTATTGCCACTGGCCATGCAACAGTTAGAGGCGCCTCTGGCCTTTGAACTTTGCCTTTGCCGTGGACTTTGCTCGCGGTTTTGTTGTTTTTGTTGTGTTACTGCCTGATGTTGTTGTACTTGTTGTTGTACTTGTTGTTGTTGGCACACATTTCCATTTGTGTAGGTAGTCGTCGTAGTAGCTACCTACAGAGTTGCCAACGTCGCGTCGCACCTGAGAGCGGTTGCTCTAAAATTTATCATGACACTAATGAGCACAAAATGGGACAAGGTTTATTAAATTTCCTTACCAGCTGGCACACAAATACATGCACACACATACCCACACACACATTGGTTGCTTGCAACATAATGCAATGTGCGCCTGCAAGGCTGCAACAAGTTTTTTTCTATCTATTTCTTTATACTATTCACTTATGCTAGGTTTACACTGCTTGGCAGAATGATACAATTTGGATAGAAGCTTAACAGTAAGCAAAGTTTAGCGTAAATCGCTCATGAATTGGCTTTGAATATTTTTATTTTGTTAATTTTTATTTATTTATCATTATTGGAATAATATTATTATTAAGCAATAGAGTAATTTAAACACTTTAGTGTTTAGGAGGTTTATCCCTGTTCATCTTAAACAACAATAATTATAAAATTAAATCTTAATAAAATACCAAAATTCATGCTGGAGGAAATACGCCATACTTAACTTAAACTAAAACATAAAAACTTACTTATCCTAGAAGCGGGGAGTAAGTTCCCCGACCGAAGTCTAATGTTAAACATCTACCATGAAATTTTCGAGTAGCTTTTTCGATTGTGTCCCTAACCAGATCAACATTAGCTGACTGCGTAATCTTTGTGTTCCATAATATTTTGTTAATAATACATCCAATTCTGTTTTTTCACTATGGTTTTTTATTGGATTTTTGAATATCAAAAACATTTTATTTTATACAATTTCGTTTCATTTAGTACGATTAAAAAAGCTATTTATTTGAAATTGAAAAAAAAATATTTTTTTTTAATTAATCTTGTAGAAATTTAGGTAAGGAACTCCAAATTTCCAAAGGAATTCTAATTTATTGTCATAGCAACTTTAGGATTTATTTCATGCCATTTAATATACGGCTTTTCCTGGAATGTATCTTCCGTGTAAAACGAGAATATGATGTATTTTGTTCAGATAAGCACTTCTGACTATCTGCCTGTAAAAAAAATTTTAAATATTTTCGTTATTCTTGAGGTTGTTTAAAGTCGTCGTATTTTATTTACGATTTTGGGAATGTAATCGGTCGGGATTTGGATACTCTGTTTCCAAACATCTGTATTGCTTTGAGAATATTCCCCACTTTGCCAGTATCAGTTCCCAGCTCCGAAAGATCGTTCAGTGTATTATCAAGAATAAAAAACTATCATCGTTCTTGTTCAACTCAGAATCGAGTGTCAGTTTTGGCAACTTTGTATTTGGAATCTAAGTTTCCAAGAAAACTCGACTTTGATGATATTATAAAAGCTTTCGCCTCAGCTAAAGCACGGAAGGCGAAATTCTAAGCATTTTGACAGTTATTGTGAAACATATGTAAAGCTAACTTAGTGAATACAAAATTCAAATTTTTTTTAGATCTGTAGTTTTATGAAATGCATTATTATGATTTTATCAAATCATCAATTCTCTTGGAAATTTGTTCTATATTGATCTCCCATTTTTAACAATTATACGTATTTTCATGAATTAAGAAAAATTTATATGGGCCCGGATCTTAGATTTCCCGCGGGTCCCGGATATGATTTCTAAGGCCCTGCTTATACTAAATGGCTTGGAAATTCACAATCAACAAATTTTTAGCAAAATCGCAAAATAAATATCGCATCATGGCGCAGTGTAAACCTAGCATCATCGCAGCTCATCAGCAGCCAGTGAAGAGCGTAGAGAGAGGACAGTGAAATGCTCATCCTGGCGCCAGGCGAACGCGTCTTTCACGCTCAAACACTTACACTCATACACTGACTCACACACACACACACATACACACACACACACAGACAGTGTAAGAGACAGAGCCACAAAAACAGCTGCTGTTACCAAAATGAAAAATGTCCGCAAGTGCGAAAATGAATCTGCCCCATGTTGCAATTTATTATGCCAACATAATAAATATTATATACAGTTTGTGTGCTAGCTCTTCTTGCTGCCAGTAGCTCACTTTATATTAAGGTTAGGGTTTTGGGCTTCGTTTGCGCCCAAGTTGGGGCCACTTTTTGTGTAGCTGTGTGTGTGAGTGTGTGTTGGCCAACAAGCTGACTGGCCAATAGTTGTGTGACAGTTTGAAAAATGTTGGCAGCGGGAACTATTTGAGTTTGTAGCTGCCAGAGAATGTTTTCCAACGTAAAAAGGAATCTTGCGTTTTTTTTGTAACTTCTAATTGTGGACGCAGCAAAATAAAGTTTTGGCTAAAACTTGTAAAAATTGCTAAATGTGGTTGAAATGCAGTGAAAATAGTGTAAAAAAGCTAACCGCAATCAAACGTTGAAATTCGAAAAAAAAAGTTACGAATGATTTGAGACAAGAATAAACTGAGGTAAAGCTAAAGATAAAAAAAATATATTTTTCTCAAGCCGAAAAACGAAATCGCTTTTACTGCCGATATCCGAAAAGAATAGGTTTCATAAATTACAAAGAAAGGTAAAAATATAGAACGTAACCTATAAGGCACAGTGCAGAGAGAAAAAAATGTTGGTTTAAAGGGAACAGTTGTTAAAAATATTCATATTTATTTATTTAAAAATATAAGAATAACAATAAAATAAATTATAAATTCCAATAAGATTCAGCCGACTAAGCTATTTTAACCATTTTCTAGTTTTTAGAACAACCCAACAAAATTAAACCTTTTCGAACTCAGCTTGAACTGCAGATATCTGATTAGGATATGTTTTCAAAAACTATTTTTTTTTTAAACTAGAGGACTATGCCCCTTTTCGCTGCCCTGGCCAATCCCCGCTCCTCCCTATGATCGCGATCCGAACTATATATATGCTTAATAGAGAGAAAAGGTAAACATATGAAAGGTCTTAAGAAAAAACAAATTGTGGTCCAAAAGGAACAGTCGTTAAAATTGTTGCCTAACATTTTTAAAACTATTTCATTTTACGAATATTTGGAGGAATGTTCTGCATAAATATATAAAGAAACGGAAATCAAATGCAGCTAAATTTGTACTGCTGCCAATAAGAATTAGCTGACTAAGCTTTTTGAGGCATTTTCTAGTTTTTGGAACAACCCAACAATATAATAAGTAGCCGAACTCAGCTTATACTGCAGATATCTGAACTGGATTTGTTATCATAAACTTAAAAAAAAAATGAATTTAAAATACCGCTAATAACTTAGTTAAAAAAAACGTCTCAAATTGAAAACTTCTTATATGCAGTACTGAAAAAAAAAAATTTTAGTTCAAAATGTACATTCGCCAAAAATATACTAAAATTTATACAATGATGAACTAATTCATTTTAGGAATATTTGCTTGTTAGTTTCTAAAAATTCACGTTTTCCACAATTCATCTAAAAACTTTGACAAATAAAATTCTGCTTTGTTGATCTTGCCACTTATTTATGTGGTAGACTTATGTCTACCTCTCTCTGCACACTCTTTACCATACAAAGTATCTTCTTTCAACCACATTGATGGGCAGGGTATGCCAAAAAACGAGACCCTGCAACCTCTCAACCTCCTTCCGCCCGTCAATGGATACATCTCCCGAGTGTATATAAAATTGCTACGCACGCATAAATCATTCAAATTGTCAACACGAATTTATTTGCGTTGCGTTTCGTGTAAGTTGCTTACTTTGGCCCAAAGCGGAAATGAACGTAAGAAGTGGCAGCTGGGGGAAGGGATAGCCGCAACGGGCGGAGGGAGGTAGCTAACTGCTTGCACTTTGGGTGTGCTTATTGTGCTTTTGTCAGCCATGACAAGTTCAGGTGCACTGAGAAAAATTGCGAGGGTGAACTAGGACTCGTGATTTATTATTGTATCAAATTTATGCTTTAAAAATAAATTTCGGCGAAAAATTGCCAAATTTCGATTATTTATCAAGTTATTGATAACTGGGGTTGTGATTTTTAGACAATTTTAGGTAAGCCATATTTTCTAAACGAATACGTTTTAAACTCGTGTTCACTGTCTATTGATGCTCCTCTCTTGTTTCGTACATAAGTCAATGATCGCCTCCATGATGTGATCTATTTGGTTTCGTGTGTGCCCATTCGGAGATGTCCATGTGTATTTGTGGAATTCCTTATGAGGTAGTACAGTTCCACCTATGACCAGCTGAAAGGTTTGACATAGGTCCACCAGTCTCCGTTATTTTTGCGTGTGCCAGTACCATGTTGACCCATGACTGAAATCAGTCCGTTGGTGTTCGAACCAACTTTCGCATTGAAATCACCCATGAGTATAATGATATCTCCTCTCTTGATCGCATTCAAATCTACGAGGGCGTAACATTGCACTAAGGAGATGTACATCTGAATCTGGCAGTAATCATTCTGTCGGATACGGGGTGCCAAGACAAGAGTGTCTGTTTGTGACGTTTGGACACAAAGATTCCTACCCCGTGTGTGCTTCCTTCATTGTTTTCACTATGTAGTACTAGATTGCCGTTTGATGGTATTGTTGCTCCATTGCCACTTCATCTCATCTCACTAATTCCCACTATCGCCATCCTGAGTTTGATCATCTCACCTTCAAATTGCGCCAGTCGGGATGGTTCCATTAGAGTCCTTACGTTCCATTGTCCAATTCGTTTCCGTTTTGAAATGCGAATGTTTTTCATCGGGAAACGATCGTTGGTAATATTTCTTCATATTTCACTTCGCTTACCACGCCAAAAAAATATATTATTGTAAATTTTATGTTGCCTTAGGAAAAAATAATAGAGAAATTATCAAATATATCTTACTTAAAGTTGGAATAAATATTTCGTTTGAATTCCTCTAGCAATAAAAAATTCGTTTTCGTGAAATTGAGTGCAACAAACACTCCGTTTCGAAATGGAGCACGCCCGAATTTTTTTTTTTAATATCTAATATATTCTCCGCCTCTTGCTTGCTTCACTTGTCACACTAAAAATATAAAATTTTATTCAAATTAGCAATTATAGCTTGCTTGCGAGTTCTAGCGTCTACACTTAACAGAAAATCAAATAATAAACAGTAAACAATCGGCACGATCCAAGATGACGTCATCAAAAAAAAATTTTAGAAAATTAAACACTTAAAAACTAACTTATTATAAGAAGATAGTTTTATTATTTAAATTTCGAAATCATTTTAATGGGAGATTCTAGTGTATTTTAAGAAGTCTTCGTAAATATTAATACAACGACCTAACCTTTAAAAATTATTTTTGGAGAACTTAACAAAAAAAGATCAAAAGCAAAAAAAAAATTTAAATAAAAAGTATTTTTAGAAATATGAATTTTCCACCAAGTTCCAGTGCTCTCGAATAAAATCAAAATGAATCCAACCCTTATAAATTAAATCATAAAGAAAAAGAAATTTTTCTGATAAGAGTATCTATATTTGGATTTAGTATTTGAGTTGCGTTTAGACTACTCAGTTTCTGTTTTGAAGCTCCACTATTTTTCTCAGTGTATGCGTATATTTTAGTAACAGTTTGCGTGTGTCGTTGGATTTGCGGTCTGAGCCGTTTGCCCGGCTTGTTTGTTGTTATTTAAGCAAATTTATTTGTCTACAATTCTACCAGAATCGTCTTCTTGGTTGTCGTCGTCATTGTCGTTGTCGTTGTTGTTGTTGTTATTGTTGTTGTTTGCTTTTCATTTCCGGCCACGTCGACAAATCACAGCAGCAACAACAACTACAAACTATAGCACAAAAGGATATTATCTACAGCAAAACAGTTTCCTCTCACACACACACACTGACAAACACGCATACACACATACATTTGGTATATATTTATTTGGCTAAATAATTTGCAAAACATTTCATTTTCATTTCGGAGCTTTTGTGTTTGGCTGCTTAATGGGCTTATAAGTGGCCCGGTAGCTTGCAGCACTTCAAAGCTGCCATTTAATCTCTGGCTGCAAATCTGGCCTAGTCGGATTCCCATTGCCCGTTGCCCAGGTCACGCATGGGTTTTAGAAACCTTTTTTTATTCTGGCCTTTTTTTGAGCACATTTTTTATTTTTGCCCTTTTCTTTTTTGTTGATTATTCTGTGGCTGCCAAAAATAGCGAAGCTCACAAAAGCAAGTCAGGCAAATTGTGGACTAAACCATTTAGATTTTCATTTCCGAGCACCTAACAATAAAAAAAAGAGAGATGACTACGGGGGAGACAACACGACTATGATATACTCTTGACTTCTAGGTAGATGACATCTTATTTTATCTTCAAAAATAAAGACACAGCACAGGGGAAAGATATCCGGGTCAGATCTTTTAAATGTACTTTTAGGGGTCATTCCAGTTGCCGTCTGTACGTTGTTCAATATATTCCTTAACCTTGATGTCCAAAATTTCGTTTGTAAAATTTCCTTCTCAATCCCATCCGTACTTCAAAGTACCTCAAGCTATCCGGCGATTGGACAGCTCCGCAGACACCTAAGGTGTCTTCTTCCAGGTGTCCTAAAATTTAAATAAAAACGGAGTTAACTCTATAAATCTGCGTCGACAAAGAAAATTCTTTCTCAATCCCATCCGTACTTCAAAGTCCCTCCAGCTTTTCGGCAGAAACATGGACAGTCCGGCAGATACATAGAGTGTGTTCTTCCAAGTGTCCATCTCACAACGAAGTTACCTGCATAAATCTGCGTCGTCAAGGAAATTTCTTTCCCAATCCCATCTGTACTTCAAAGTACTTACAGCTTTCCAGCAGAGCAATGGACAGTCCGGATGTTACCTAAATCGAAGTGTCTTCTTGGACGTCTCACTCAATATACCTCTTAAACCCCTTTAGGCATAGTGTATGAAAAAGGTTCACCCACTCACAACACTTTTTTTTTCGTTTTTATTCATCCATTCTTTCCTTTGTTGTTTGTTGTTGATACGAGTTCGATTTTTTTGTGCTCACGTGTGCAAATAGAAAATTGAAACTAATTTTCATCGTTGTACTCACTCCATGACTCGCTAATTGATTGAACAAATTAAAGCTTCAAAAATTCCGCTTATCATCTTGAGAACTACTAGAACTTAACTTGATGTCTTACTTAAATTTCGATTGCAACTTAGTGACTTACCAAACGTTGGCCAGTCATGGCGCTTTCTGGTTCAGTGCAGCTGGCCACAGTTGTCGCACTGTTGGCTCTGGTTCAAGGTAATCAGAATCTGACGGCTTTTCTGCAGCATCGTCAGAAACGTTGGCTCATCTATACAAACAGCGGCTCGCTAAAGTTCAGCGTAGGACCTTCGATGCCTTTCCCACTGGAGGATCGTAAATCTTGGCGTTCGTTGGTTTGCTCCTATACGCTGCAGGGCTTTCAGTTTAGCATGCCCACCACGCCCACCTGGCCCTGGGACAAATGGGAGAGCATCTTTGAGCGTTCGCTGAAGCAGCAACAGCGGGATATTGAGCGACATACTGCATCCGGCAAATTGCTTTATGTGGATGATACGCGGCTCTTTGCTTACACCGCCTTGGAGCAGTATATAGCAAGAAGTCAAGGCACTGGGGTGAGCTTTGGACGCGAGTGTCTGTTGCGTTCCATTTGTGAGAACGCTCAAGTGCAGCATCATGTGGGCATATTCTCGGAAATACTCAACATTGTGCTGACGTAAGTAGCTCTCTCTCCCAGTCTCTCTCGCCCTCTGAGCAACTGCATTATCTGCTTTCTTTCTTTAACGACACTGACAGACCTGGCAAGGCCGACTTGGATATGGTCTATCATGATGCCTATGAGGCAGGCAAGGCGGGTGCTGACTGCTTGCAACTGTTTGCCAAGTGTCCACGTGGCAACAATATTTTGGATGAGTATTTGATTGTCGAAACGGACTCATTGTTTAATTAAACTTTGTTTTGATTGATGAGTTATGCATAAGACGCAAATAAACTAAGCTAAGGAGCATTCATAATGATGTGGTTTTTGTTGCCTGAGTTGCATTGGTTTATAGGAGTACACACTCACACCAGACACTGACAACCGAGCACCGAGCTTTGACACACCCTGTGTACTGACACACCTTGTGCACAAGTTCAAATACCGCAAAATTGTGCACTTTGTCAACCCTGCTCGCTCGGATGCATTTGCTTGCGGTGCAGCTCTCTCGCACTATCTCTCACTCTCTCCCCAACCGGCTTTGTGATAATCGCATTTGAATTAGCTGTACATACAAAGCAAAGGTAAGCAGAGAACAAGCAACGCAAATACAGGGTGATTCGGGAGATGCGAAGAACAGCTTTATGAATGATGCAGTTCGCGGAGTACAACCTATGGGGATGCGTAAATGTAGTCTCGGAAAAATATGCAGACTTTATGGTCATTATTATTAAGTTTTCTTATACCAGACGAAAGTCGGCCAAAATCCTACAGCTGAACCCTCCACGAGGGTGCGATTGGAAATGTTACTACCAGCTAAGATTAAGAGCTAGTTGCTCGTAACTTATCTATCGCTATCAAGTAAAAATGCCTGGATAAAGGTGCCAAGCGACCCGTGCCGATAATCAACCTTGCTGGAGGCCCTTATAAAAATAGCCCAGTCGCAAATGAAGCATCAGGATACCTGGCGCCCTCCGGATTAGCTAGCCTTACCTGCGTAATGTTAATCTTTGCGCAGGGATTACCACCCTTTCTCCGCCGCTCGTGGGACCTAATATGTCTTCTCTAATAAAAACTAAAAAGAGGCCGAAGGTTCAAAATTGGTCGAAAAGACAGAGGTCACAGACCTATTGTCAGTTTAACCCCTTCCAAATAGCAGCTAACTGCGTCCCATAGTCCCTTGGTCAGGAGCAAAGTGGAGGACATCTTAAAGACTCCTGTCACCATGAGCAACTAGACAAGGTGCTACCAAATGCGCTGCTGCTACTCAGCTGGGGACGGGAGAGATAGAGCTGCCCTCCTCTAGCAAGGCCAAGAGGGAAAGAGAGGAAAAACGCAGCACTTATGTGAAGACGTCAGGCAATCAGTAGCGACTTCATCGGCCGAATGCCAGAAGAAGGAAGAATGGGCTAAAGCTGCGTTGTCCAATTTCGTCTTCGAGGAACCTAAGGAGGACTCGAAGCAGCCAAAGTGGCAAAGCTCAGTAGAGACAACAGCCCAAAATGCTCCAAAGAGAGTAAGTGCAAATGCACATGTGGTTGTATATAGAAGTTTTACCGAGATGGCGAAAAAAAAGATTGTTCTGGGGGTCTAAGATCCACATCCAGCTGATTTTCCGTGGATGAAAAGATCCATACAGAAAAGTGTTGAAAATGAAGACAACAAACGGGTAAACCATGGCAAAGGAGCAGGTGGGGAAGGAACGAGGGATCACTCCCTTGTGCGAAGCAGACAGGCAACTTACAAGAGTTTGGAGCTAGTTCTTTCTTTAGTGTTGAGGATTAGAAGTCAAAATAATAGTTAAGGTAAAGGTTACACCGGTTAACCCCTGGGGGGATAGTTGTGGTATAACTTTCAATATATTTCAAAGTGCATTCGAGGTCCAAGAGATCGGATTAATCCTCAAATACAATCTATACTTATTTAAATATACTTTTAATTTATGCTACAGACTGAATGATAGCAATGAAGGACAAGGCGGCTCTACAAACCTGAAATTATATAAAGCGATAAATCGATAAATAAGTCCCTAATGAATCGATAACTTACCGTCATATAATTAGCTAGAGAAGCCTCATAAATGCCAGCTTTCATGAGTATGTCGCGTTGAGAGCGCATCATTATCATTAATAAAAAGCGACGTTGTTTTGGAGTTGCATCATACCAATTCGATAATTGAACTGCCTTATCAATATTTAAGCCCTGTAAAAGACATCATCTCAGTGACTCAAAGCAAATCAGCACAAAATCATCTGCTTAACTACCTCAAACTTGAGCATTTCTCCACCGTAGCAGTATATAAACAATTGCATCATAACCGAGACCAAAAAGGATATGTAGGAAATCTGGGACATTACAGAATTCGAGGTCTAAAAAAGTAACACAGAAATTAAAGCTAAAAAAGTTGTTAAAGTGCGAACTGTGTACTGACCGTGGTAATTTGGTAGAGTATGACTCCAAGATCTAGAGATGTCACCGAAAACTGCGCAAATACAATAGGCCAATACATAGAACGCAATTTTTCGGTCATCTTCAAAAGAAAGTCATGTTGTCTGCAGATATCAATAAGTTCTCTCTCCACATTTTCATCTTTTTGACGATAGTCGAGCATCCTTATATCATGTTGCAGTTCCTGAAAGTGTGCACGTAAATTAAAAGCTAAGCTGATAAATATACCGTCGATGGCTGAAGCATAGACCACAACTGAGCACATGGAAAACATGGTAAAAACATAGGCGAACTCATAGCCCGGACTGGACTGGTAGTCGAAAAAATGAAATCTGTAAAGGAAACAAAATTTTTTAGTGGGTTTGGCTAATAATCATAGACTATATACTTCATAGGCTCGGGCAGCACAAGATTATACTCCGTATGCCTTATAGCGCCTGTAATAATATCAATTACTGGACTCAGTAGAATGTAAACTGCAGTTGTTGCACAGGAATAGAAATAGGCACGTCCTAGCCAGTTAGCCCATTTGTTTGCAGACTCCAAATAATTATCAGAATGGCTGTCCAGCTCTATAAGAAATTTTCAAATCTAAAATTTGTCGAATATTTGTTGTTACTACATAACCCAACTTTTTTGATACATTTCACTAAATATTTCCACCAAGCGACCTATATTCTTACGATGATATAGATAAGTTAAGGTTTTTTGTAGTGTCAATGAAGTGGTGAAAAATATGCTTAGACAGGCGGTTAGGGCCTTCACATTGTCGGTGTTTTCAAAGGCAAACGAAAGTATTGGATACGACGTTACTAGTATAATAACCAGGAATAAATTTCGGAACTTAAATTTTTCCTCATCTTTGGGAATTATGGAATGCCCCAAAAAGAGCAGCAAACTCTCTTGCAATTTACAAAGTATCAACATTCTTTGGTTCTTTATTATTTAGAAAAAATATAACTTGCTCCGTCCACGGCTCTTGAGGAAGTAATTGAGGTCAATCTTTTCAAGCAATTTAACCAACTATTTAATTACTTACTTCCGGAAATAGTTGGTACATAACAATTAGTCTTACGTGTAATTACAAAATTATCCTTTAAATAGGTTTTTAGGCAATGTAACGTAAGTAAAACGGCTCAATTAGCTACTTATATTACTACGTACCTGTTTAAAAGTACATTGCCTCATAGAAATCTGGGAAATGTTGTGTTGATTTAAGTTCCCCTTCGTCCAGCCATTAGCTTAATGTCTATCTTGGCTAACGTCATCTCAGCAGAGTTTTCTCAACTAAAGTATTAAAAGATAAAAAAAACGTATTTATGGAGCTATGACTAGATTCTTAAATGATAATGATAACCTATTGCCGTTTGACTTCCCAATCTCAGGCGTCCTTGTTCCATTCGATGGATGTTCGGGCAATACACCGAATGGAGTAACCCTTCTCATCCACAAGAAGAATTCTCTGCAATCAATAAGAACAGCTGCATGTTAATTTACTTTACAACATTAACATCTTCAAAGAGCTCCTAGAACGTATCATTAGGTGATAATGTAACTATTATTGCCAACTCCCAAGGAGCCACAGACCATAATATTTCTAAAAATAGTGATCTATACTTTAGAATATCTTACATTTAATAAATTACCATCAATTGGAAAGACAAGTTCTTCTCTGATCTCCCTGATGACATCGTTTTTTCATGTGACATCATGGTTTTAATTTTTCTTCGTCTTGGTTTGACGCAAGGACAAAACTGGCACTGAAAATATTAAATGCAAATTTGAAAGCATTTATTAATAAGAGAGAATATATAAAATATATATTTTTTATATATATAAAACGGGTCGATTTTGTTGCGATTCAGAAGCGATTCGCATGCATCCATACGGTCAAAAATGTTTTTTTGCGTCAAGTCGTGTGGCACCCATACATCGAGCTTCTTTTTCAATCCAAGCTTCTTCAAATGGTTTATAACGGTTTGATGACTCATGCCCAGCTCTTGGCCGATGCTACGGCTGCTACTATGCCGGTCTCTTTCGATCAATTCAGCGATTTTATCGCAATTTTCGACAACAGGCCTTCCGGACCGTGGCGCATCTTCGATCACCTCTGCACCAGAACGAAAACGTTGAAACCATCGTTGTGCGGTGGAAATGGAAACTGTATCGGGTCCATAAACTGCACAAATTTTATTGGCAGCATGAGATGCATTTTTGCCTTTATCGTAGTAGTACTGTAAAATATGCCGTATTTTCTCTTTATTTTGCTCCATGTTTGCGACGCTATAACTCACGAACGACTAAAAGCAAACAACAATTAATCAAACACGTGTTAGCACGTGAAAAGAGCTTTCCAAAAAGCTCTAGCGTGAACCGATGCGACGAATACAACTAGAACTACGCGCTTGCAAAGACAAGCTTGCGGAAATACCGCAAGACTTTTTTGACAACCTAATATAACAACACACGTCACACTTAGCCATCTTTTAGGTTAGGTTAGGTAAGGCTTCTCGGTTAATATGCCAACATCACCAGGAGACCATAAGGTTCCTTTGTGATTGCCTCATTGTGGTGATAGATAAGGAAGTAAGAAAAAGGACAGGGAGAGATAGTAGGTGAGTCCAGCGACTTTGAGAAATTCGATAGATTAAGCTGGTGCGTATTCCTACTCTTACTGAGTTGCTTCTTCTTCTAGAACAATTATTCAAGAATGTCGAAGATCGTAGCTGGTGCGTTATTCCTAACTATCCCGAGTTGTCTCTTTTTCTGGAACAATGGTTTTATGAACTTCGAAGAAATTGGTCAGTTCCACACAATTACCAGACGGCCGAAGTTTTCAAACGAATGCTTAAACCAGCAACTAGGGGTATTTCCTGAGAAGTTGCAGTTAATAACATAGCAGGTGATTGCTTACAATCTCCTGCTAGTCTCTGCAGCTGTGGTAAAAATCGTGATAGGGGACCTGCGAACCTCTCAGCAATTAAGGCCTATGATGATATGAAATGTTACAACTATTACCACCATTTTGATCCGGTTCTTGCGAAATCGCAGAAGTTCACGATGTTCGCTTTGAATTGTTCTGCGGATTAGATGCGATAATCGGATGCAGTGTCCCATTATTTTTCTGTCTGAGCTCTAGTCATCTTTTGGCTCATTCGGTTCTATGTTTCCCCTGCAGCATCTCTGCTTCGAGATCTAACTTGGAGTTCATTGCTACTACTGTCTTGATATCAACAGACAGCTAGTTGGTGCGATCTAGCCTTCACTTCCAAACTGGTGGCGGAGTCTTGTCATCTTCGCCGTGGTTCCTGACATAGTAGTCCACACTGAAGTGCATTTGATTTATGCAAGTGTTATTCATTTCGTGATGCCAACAACATCTAGTCAGTGCAACCTAGTGCTTCCAATGGCGGCAGACTATCCGGATTTTTATTCACTTGACAATGTCAATGTCAGTCATAGAGCTCACAGTTGTTAGTTGTTGTTCCATCGAATGCGGTTTTAAAGCTGAAATAAAAATTCATCAATATTTTAATGAATCAAGTTTTGTGGGAACCTGCATGAGATTGTCACAAACTTGCCTTCAAATATAAGTATATTCTTGGTCTTCCTAGCTTTACCAGGATATTGACCAACTATCGACATGAAAATAGCGCAAATGACGATATAAATGACCTATAGAAAAATTTGATTTCGTTTGGTGTTCTGCCACAGCTGTTTTTTGTTTACAATTTGAAATTCAGTGTTGGAAACCTACTAAAAAGACCAGAGTTGCCACACTTGCTGATTTATATGTAAAAGCAAAGAAAATTTGTGGTTACGGGGATACAAATATAATTATCAATTAATTGTTAGCTATGGCTCACCAATCCCATGTTAGGGAATACTATTATTCCACCCAGCAAACTCTCTCTCTTTAGGAAATAGTGGTGGAGCAATGTCTTGGACAACAAGCAACACTCTGCAACAAAATTTTTTTCTCAATTCGGAACCAGATCCAACTTAGGCACATACATAGAATATTTTGCATACATTTTTTTTTTTCATTGTTCATTAGGGCTGGCTTTGGTTTCTGGAGATAATTTTTTTATAAAAATCACATGAAAAATGTTCTGGTCTAATTTCATTTTATGACCGATTACAAATGTTCTGAGTATCTTTTGGCTAAGAGTAAAATCTTTTCTCCAAATATGATTATACTATCTCGCAACTCAAGGCTTTGAAGATCGAATTTTGGATGCATGATTATGATAGCAAATGGATATAGGCCACTTTTCCAATTACTATACTAAGGAAATATAAATAAATAGGATGTATATAGTTCTCAATATATATCCGTATGAGCAAATAAATATAAAATAAGTTTTCTATTTAGATCCTAAACGTGGAGGTCGTGCTACATAAAATTTGTAGACTAGTGTAAGTTTATGATTGTTAGCATACCTATGTTTAAAAATATTCATGTTTCATGTCAAACTTTAGAGGACATTTTGAATTGACGGCCAAAAATTATAGTTCCACAGGGTATGTTAAATTTACTACCATCTTTGTGCCAGAAGAAGCTGAGATGTTCATCTACGAATGTGAGTTCCCTAAAATTTTCACTTTAAAATCCATTCTTTTAAAATTTTTGTTAATTTTTTTTTTGTATGAAAAAAAAAAAATATTTTAATCGTATTTTAGTTTATTTAAAAATGTTAAATACCACAAATTCCAAGCAAGGGAGCTACCTACAACTTCGTAAAATTTTTAAGAGTATTTGATATTCGACTTAACAAAGTTAGCTTTCACTGCATACTTTTAATAACCAATTAGTTGAAGCAAATTCTATTACGTACTTAATAGACTTATTGATAATTACAGCACTAATCTATATAATTTGTAACTATTAATTATGTTGGTGCCTTTGATTGAAAACAAATATTATTGATAGGTAGTAATTAAGGGGAGTCAAATAAGGGAGTAAGGATATTAATATGAGGTTCTATTTTAGATTTGAATTTGAATGTTCGTCAGTTTACTATAGTAATTGTTAAGGGGTAATAACTGTGTGAAGTACTGTTTTATAAGGTAATTTTTTTGAAGAAAATATGTATCTCAAAATAAAATTTTAAAGAAACTTTATCTTATATCTTAATCCAAATATGTGAGGATTTTATTTTAAGCAACAAAAATTAATTTTTGCAGTATAATAAAAAACAAAATGGCGGCAGTAGAGAGCTATACATTAGTATATGACTTATTGACCAAGGGGCCGAAAATCACAAAAAAATTTAAAAAATGACTGAGTTATTTGTGTATTTTGATATAATCGATTAGGCACATTTTTTCTAACATAATTGTCTACGAATTTTGCTAAAAAAGATTTTACGACTTTTTTTTCCCCTACAAAGTGTCGAACTCTTAGGAGTCCACAGAGAACTGGCTAAAGAGTTTTTCTTTCCTGGCTGATTCTTTTACTTCATATTTTCTAAATCTTAATCTCTCGACAAATCGGTGCATATCGTAAGAAAGTTTAGGAATAGAAGCTAGAGACATTATTTCCAACATATTTGTCTACCAATTTTTCAAAAAAAAAAAAGATTGTCAAATTTTTATCCCCTTAAAAAGTGTCCAACACTTAGAGGTACACAGATAGAATGTCATAAAGTCTTACTTCCTGGCTGATTCTCCTAATTCCTATTTTTTTAATCGTAATCTCTCGATAAATCGGTGCATATCGAAAGAAAGTTCAGGAATCAAAGTATATAGGTATTTTTCCATTTTATCCTTTTATTGCTTAAGGTTTTCTGAACTGAAATTAAAAAAAAGCCTATTCGAAGGTGAGAAACCAATAAATTTCTTTTTAAAAATTTTATATAAGTACTTACCACAAATTATTTGAATTATTCAAAACCAATAAAGACAAAAAACTTCTGACCAACTCTCACCTAACCCCTTCGAGTTACCTTCGCACCATTTGCACAATTTGAAGCACCCTATATTCCAGCTTTGTTCTACTTGGCTGCCTATGGTTTGGGGTTCCAGTGGGTTGGTTGGCAATTCCTGCCTAATGTGTCACTTAAGACGCATTTATTGTCTTTTACTTGTTTTCACAGCTACTCAGACTCAGGCCCAGACGGAGCTCCCAGCTCAGTGAAGCGTTGCTGTTGCTGTTGTTGTTGTTGCTGCATTTTCATTTAATTGATGCCATTGTTGACAAAATGGCGGTCGCGTTAAAAGCTGCACAGAAGCCATTAATGAAATGTTGTAAACTTTAAATGCAAGTGCAAATCTTAAGCTGGATGGTTGTGAAGCTCGTTAAAAGAAAAATCAAACCACAGAAATCACTTAACAAAGTTATTCCTTCACTTCACACACAACTTGCCAAACGATTTTCTGCTCTTATGGCCAACAACAAAAGCAAATTGTTTTGTGTGCGCCTTGAGGTATGCAATGAAAATTAAACATTAAGAAAATTACTTTATGCCTTTAGTGTATTTGCAATTACAATTCACATCGCTCAGCCTGCTAAGCCGCAAATTTAATCAAATTTTCAGAAATCCACTGCAAAACCATCTAAAATGCTCTGACCACGTGGACAAACCGCAAATTGTGTAAGGCAATCAATGCCGGCTAAGCCCGCCTCATGCGCCTCCCGATAAGCCGCATCCAGCTTCGTCTTGCCGGGTCTTTAAAAATACATTAATTAAGTTAAAAATTATGGCTTGCATAAAATCTGGCTCAAAACTTACGTTAACAGCACATGCAGCAACTCGGCCATGATGCCCACATGATGATGCACCTGCGCATTCTCGCAAATGGCGCGCAGCAGACACTGACGTCCAAAGGATTGCTTTTGATCCACCGCCCTAATGTCCATGTAGTGCTCCAGCGCTGTATAGGCGAATAATCTGGTGTCATCCTCATGTGTCTCATCCAATTTGCTTATTTGTTGTTGCAAAGAACGCTCAAAGATCTGCTCCCATTTATCCCAGGGGTAGAGCGGCGTTGAAGGCAGCGTATATATGCCAAAATGAAGCGTAAATAAGAGTAGCAGACCCCGCCAGGCTGGTCCCTTGTCTTCCAGATCTACGGGCATAACAGGTCCAATCACCAATCTTATATTGCCGCCATCTTGAAATACTAGCTGATAACGCTTTTGACGTCTATGCAGAAAATCGGTGAGATTCTGTTCGGGAGTTATCACATCGTAGGCCGCCTGGAGCAGTGGCCAAAGACCACAGAGTATGAGGCAAAGCGTTATGGAATACATGAATAATATTAAACACGTAGTGTTCACCACCAAAAACTCTTCAAGAATGAAGAGTTGATGCTGATTGAGTTGTTCAGCAACAAGCTCGTTCCAATATTTACGCTTTCTGTTAGCAAGTAAAATGGGTTATAAAGTTATCTGGAGTACAAAAAAAAAGGTCTATAAGTGATTCATATATAATACAAAAAGGTGTTAATCGGCTCGTTGCAGTGAGCAGGTATTTAGGTTTCAATTACTTTGGGCTAAAATGTTTATAGAAAAAAGAGTAGAACTTAAAACTACGCGCTCTGCGCATAGGCAACAGTTTGTTGGTTGCTCAACACTGCAAGACGAAAGCTTTTAGCTTGTGCTGCCTAAGAGCTTTCAATACAGATAAGAAAAAGCTTACGTGCTTATCGATATACGATATGTATGAGAACTGGATATACTTATTTTAAGCGTTGGCATTCAAATATTTGTGGCATTACTTGGTTATTGTATATTTTTTTTTATTAGTATATTTAGTTTATTTATTTATTTAAATACAATTTATTATAAAGGAATTTACTCAGGAACTAGCGCACTAGCAACCTGTCCTATCATTCGACAAAGACTTTAATATTATTTATGTGAGCAGTCCTGACTTTTAGGGGGAGATGGGGTAGTTTTTCCACTAAGCCCGGATCTCTCGGAGGGGCCCGGACTCGAGAGTCATTCTGCATTGGAGTTTTATGAAATGCATTATGATTTTATCAAATCATCAATTCTTTTAGAAATCCTTTTTTCAGGTGCGGCTCCCATATTAAGTCTTAGGGGGCTCTTTAAGGCTTTCAAAATACTATCAACTCATTTTTCCAACTTTTGGGGGGATTCGGACACGAAAACGCGCTCGTGGATCCGCCTTTAATTATGAGGATGTAAAAGTTTGAAAAAATTTCAAAGTTTTAACCTTGAGAATTGAAAATTATTACGTTAAAAATAGATATGAGCCAATTAGAGGTGGGTTACTATAGACAGTGCTAAAACTCTACAGCTTAGACTTCGATAGTTGAAAACATCGATACTATCGAAAGTATTATCGAGCAAAGCGAAATATAACACCAAATATAGACACAATAATATAAGGATTTGTGCCGAGAATCTGCGGACAGTTTAATCTGCTATAAGTTTTGAACAGAATTTTAAAGTTCTTGATTAAGTTCAAGGAGTTTCTAACATTTTTTTGAAATCGAATATTGCTACTGATTAGTGTCAAATTTTTTTATAAATTTGGTTAAGCCGCCGCGGAGGAGCAGCGATACTTATACAAAAGGAATACATCTGCACGCCGGAGAAGCAAGCCGCTATGTTAGAGCTTGAAACAGCCCATCCCAGCCGTATATTGCCCGTCAGGCTTTCTTTGGGGTGCCATCCCTCTCAGTCTAATCGTGCAGCAGCAAAGCCATCGACTCATTGCAGCAGAGATTAGAATGCTAAGCACCCGTGGTGGGGTAATTCTCGAGCATGTACTAGAGGCCGTGCTCTCTGTACTGATATGCAAAAATCGGCTCTCTATATTCCGGCTACTGGCGTTCCAACCCATTTCTCGGGGACGTCGTTCGAACGCCTAACGCCCTGTACTTCGAAATCTGTAACAGCTTTTCATGTAATCTCTTGAAGACCTTGATTCAGATCATTTGCTATTAATCAAGCTTACAGCCAATGTTGCTGACTATGATAAAAATGGCGGACGTAAAGTCGGGCGCGGACGACTTTAGGATACCCTGTACCACTAGCTTGTAATAAAGTCCGATTTCTTCACAAAAAACCAAAAACAGAAGAATTTTTAAGCAAAAATTTTTTTCTTGACCGATCGTTCCTATGGGAGCTATATGATATAGTCAACCGATTTCAATAAAATTTGACACAGTGCTTAAATACCTTAAAAAAGATATGAATGCCAAATTTATTTCAAATATCTTTACAAACAAACAAAACACATCGAATTTTGTATAAAAAACGTGTTTTTGGACCGATTGGTCCTATGGGAGCTATATGATCTAGTCAAACGATTTGGATTAAATTTGGTACAGTGCTTAGGAACTATAAAATACTCACGAATGTCAAATTTGGTCCCAATATCTTAACAAACAAACGAAACACAACAAATTTTGTTAAAAAATCGATTTTTTGGAAGATCGGACCTATGGGAGCTATATGATATAGTCAACCGATTTTGTTCAAATTTGGCACATTGCTTAAGTGGTCTAAAAAATTTCCAAATGCCAAATCTGGTTACGATATCTTTATTAAAAAACGAAATATATCGAATTTTTCTTTAAAAAAGTTATTTTGGCCGATCGGTCCTATGGGAGCTATATGATATAGTCAACCGATTTTGATCAAATTTGGTACAGTGATTGGGAACTATAAAAAACTTTCGAATGCCAAATTTCGTTACGATATCTTCATAAACAAACGAATTATTCATCTGAAACGCTTTTTTTTTGTCGAGGTCGTCTCAAACACCCCCATGGGAGCTATATAATTTATCCCCGATATCAAAAAAATAAAATAAACTTGCCTCCTATGGAATAATATGGGATCTAATGTGAAAGTTTGGTAACTCTAGCTCTTAATATCTCTGAGATCTAGGCGTTCACACGGACGGACGGACGGACGGACAGACGGACGGACAGACGGACAGACGGACATGGGTATATCGACTTCTCTATTCACCCTGATCATATTTTAGGTAACTTTGGGTGTCTCCGACGTCTCCTTCTATATGTTACATACATTTTCGGCTTGCACAAACTTAATATACCCTTAGTACCATACGGTACAGGGTATAATTAGTACCATACGGTACAGGGTATAAAAATCGGATGCTCCTACATCGATTTGCGAGCATAGAAACCTTCCAACGCCACATTACTATGACAATTCATCTCGAAATGGAAATCAATACCAAACAGGATGTTAATGAAGCCGTTGAACTGCTTCGCAAGAATATAACTGACTCTGCTTATCTAGCTGCTCCGAGACACGCTGGTCACCGTCAACACCCGCCTCGCCATTCGCTTGATCCTCAGACAGAGCAGCTTCTGAAGATGAAGCGTCGCCTGCGAAAAAATTATCTTTGAAAGCATGATCCAGCTGACGAGGCCCTCTATCGTAATGTTGCTAACAGATTTAAAGAAGCTCCAAAATAAAGACGGATAAATTATCTTCTCACAAATGTGACATAAAATAATAATGAAATCCGCAGCCTTTGGTGTCTGACTCGGTACTTTAAAAAGCCAGCCAATCAAAGCGCTCCGATTCAAACTGCCAATAGCCTCTGAAGCCGTTCTGACTAAGCCCGTGCTGAAGCTTTCGCATATCACCTGGAGGATCGTTTTACTCCCTTCACTCTGAACTCTGTTTCTGAGGTCGAGGAAACTCTGGGACATTATCTACTTAGCTTCAACTGGACCTGCCAGTATGCCCCGTGTGACCTATTGAAATTGTAGATCAAATAAACGCACTCAATCCCAAAAAAGCAACTGGTCTTGATAAAATTAACGCCAGAGTAGATGGGATGGCGGTCATACTCGCTCTGGCCAAGATATTCAATGCGATTATACGTCTGGCATATTTCCCAAAGGAGTGGAAATGTGCTCACATTGTTGTGATTCGGCCTGCCGGTCTCCCACCTCCATTGCGTCTTATCCCCCGATTAGCTTGCTGCCGGTATTCGCAAAAATTTTTAAAACAATCTTATTGAGCAGAGTTTTTTTTAGTCCCAGCGCACCAGTTCGGATATCGTCAATGGTACATGGCACGCCTGAGCAAACTCACAGGGTGGTGCACAACATGTTAGACTCCTTCGGTCATCGTCGCTAATGGATGGCAGCATTCTTGGATGTACTACCACAACCCACATATTCACCAGACCTGGTCCCAATACTCACGCTTTCCGGTGATTAACTTCCATTATGAAGCAATCCATTGCACTTATTCCATTATTTCCAAAAAATAATGGTATCCCATACCTCAATATGAACTTTTGATGGTTGGTTAGAATTTTGATGACATGCTTGAAATTTTTTTAAAAAAATACAATAATCTCTCCTTTTGTTCGCTTTTTGTTTTTTTCGTTTTATTTACTATACAATAAATTTAGCAAATTCGTTCGAAGATTTCGATATATCTATGCAAGATTTGTTACCAGAATATCATGCGTCCCGCATTTGGCGCCGTAGCCTTGGACAAAATAATGCTCGATAGTTCATCGTCTTCCAGATCATTGCTGCGGCATTGATAAGAATTAAAATTTAGGAAAAATCATAAACAAAAAAAAAATAATAATAATTTTAAGCTTATGCTATTACATAGAAAGCACTTTACATATATACATTTATTTTGTTGCAATTGTTATTCGGATTTTTTGATTTTTTTCGACTTCTTCTCTTTATGTTTTTGTAAATAATAAATAACAATGAATGTTGGACGTTTATGCTGAGAGACAACAGCTGGGGGGAGAGTGTCACCGTTTGATGGGTTGTGGTATGATCGAATGATTTATCGAACTCGACTCGCAGCTGGCACAAACGAGTGAATGACAACGAGTACATTTTGGAGAAGCCAATTCGGTTTTATGGTCTACAAATAGAAATTCAAGAAAAAGAAGATAAGGAGAAAAAAATATATGCAACATAATTATAATAAAAAAAAAACAAAAAAAATTAAAAAATAAATTGTCAGTAATGAATTGTTTAATAAATAAAACAAAGTTAAACAAAAAACAGACAAAACAAAACGTTGTTAAAAACAAGACATAGAAACATAAACATAAAAATGAACATGCGATGATGAATGAGTACGGGGAGGGAAACGGGAAAGCAAGAAAATTGTATATAATAATACACATATTTAATTTTATTAAGTAATTTTCTTTTTATTTTAAATTTGTAATTTTAGGCACTAGTTCAATTTAGGCGCTATTTAAATATAATAAATATACGTTTAATATTGCAAAAACTCATTCAAAAGAAATATGCCTTAAAAAAATTTATATTTTACAGCAATTCGTATTTTTTTTTTATATTTGTTATTTTTATATTTTAAATATCACTTAAATATTTTCGTTTCAAGCCACTTATTTTTTTTTAAACAAAGAAATTTGTTTGCTTGCGGACGGTTACTAAAACGTTGCATACAAAAATTTACAATTTATTTTTGATTTATGTTTAACACAATTAAAATTAAATATAAATATATTTGTAGCATATATTTTATAATTTTAGATTTGTATTTTTGTTTCTTTTAATATTAAAGTGTGTTTGTGTGTGTATTGGTATGCAGTCGTTAATAATATTTATTTTATAAATTAGTTATTTATATATCATAAAGATTTTTGTAATTTAAATTCGCTTGGTTTTTTTATGTTTTTAATTTTTAATTTTAGATCTAAATAATTGCAACTAATCACAAGGCAAATAGTTTGTTTTTGTTTTAGATTTTTGGGCGCGTCAGACTAGTTAAAAATTTTAGGCCAAGCATGACGAGTAGAAACAACGAGTGAACAGAGTTAGCGAAAGAGATAGAGAAGCTAGTACCAGCACCAGAAGGTAGTTCCCAAAATGAGTTATTAAATGCATGTACGTGTAAGTGTGAGTATGTATACATGTGTGTGTGTGGTGATGAGATTCGCTTTAAAATGGCACAGTTTAAATGTAACGAGTAGCTAACGTAGCGAGTAACAACAGGCACTTAGTGAGCTCGAGGCACGTTTTGGGTAAATGCAAGTCTAAAACAGGTAAAATGATAGTAAATGTGGGGCAAACGAGTAACAAGTGAAAGTAACGAGTAGCGAGTATCGAGTAGCTTGAAGCAATTGTAATTTTGTTTGGTATGTACTCGTTACTGCTTGCTACGCCTACTATTTCAACAGCTAGCTTAATGAGTAACGAGTGAAGGTAACGAGTAGCGAGTAAAATGAAGCGATAGTTTGTTTGTTTGGGTTTATCGTTGTTATGTGCTTACTTTTTCATCAGCGAACGCACTTTTTTCATCGTGCGATTAAAGATGGTCTTATTATTGGCGCTATTGTTCGATCCCAGCGAGGAATTGGACGTCTTACTGCTATTCACACTATTGCCACGATGCACATGCGCCGAGGCACGATGCTGACTCGCCGCTGCTGCTGGCGACACAACCTGCGATTTGATGGACACCGAATCCTCACGCTCGCTCTCCGTCGAGCTGACACCCTCCGGGCTCTGACGATTGCCCACACGTGTGCCTGTGGCACGCTCTGGTGTCTTTCTGCGCGGTGGCTGTGGCGTCATCGGCATGGCCAGATTCTGCATGCTCTGCGTCTCGTCCGTCGGCTCCGGTGGCACCACCAGCGCCGCCAATGTTTGCTTGGACAAAATGTGATCCAGACTGCGCGACTTACGATGCTGCTGCACATTGGGCGGCGCCAGACTCTGCGCTGGCTTTTCGCGCCGCTCCACATGGCAGCTCTCATTGCTCTGGTCCACCTCGGGTTGCAGCGTGCTCGTCGAGCTGGCATTGGTCAAAGCTGTGCTGCCCGCTGTTACCAGCGCTGCTGCAGCAGCTATGCGTTGATCTGTCGTGCTGAGACTGTTCTGACTGCCACCGGACTGATCCAATAGACCATCCACACTCTGCGATCTGTAACCGTTGGCCACGCTGGCGCTCTGCGTAAAGCCCGCCGCCGACTTGCGACGCGGCTGTGGTGGCAAGTACGCCAACGGCGCCATGTTCTGCATGGAGGCCGAGGCTGCCGCAGATTTGTGCAGCAGTGCCGCCTGCTGTGTGCGGTAAGGAGTAAAGATGTTGGAACGCTTGCCCACGCTACCGCCACGCCCATAGACGCCGCCGCTGCTCAGTTGACTGTTGCTGCCGCCGTGTCCGTTGCCTAAGACGCGCTGACGCGCCGGAGAGGGGGACTGCCGGTACCTATTTGCCTGGTGATTAGCTGCTCGTGAATTTTGTTTCGAGTTGCAATTAAAATTAAATTGATTATTATTAAGTAGCTTGTAAGTATGTGTGTGGATGTGTATCTATGTACGTATGTGTGTGTTTGATGGTATGGAAGTAAAAGAGTATAAGGTAAAAGAGAGTGACTGAGAGAGAGAGGGTATGTGTACTGGAAAGTTGCGCTGCTCCGCTTTGACTGTAACTGATTGCTTGACTGGGAACACGGAGCAGCTGCAGCTATCATTTTGAAGGTGGGTAGGGGGTCGGTCTGTGTAGAAGGTCTTAAGAAATATTCGAAGTTTTAACATTACAGAGCTCCCAGCGTGGCGCCTAGTCCACACTGGAACTCGAGCTAGAGTTTGTATTTGTAGTTGTAGGAGTTGTAGGAGTAGTACACGTTGGCCCACCTTGTCCGCTGCCATTTGTTCCAATCAGGCCATCCACCACGCTGCCAGCACCACCACCGCCGCCGCCAGTACCACCTAGGCTCTGCTGATAATCGGAGTCATTGCTGTGCATTCTTTGGTAAGACACCGCGCCGGGCGTACCAGGCGCCAAAGCCATTATGCGATCGATATTCTTTTCACCGCGTAAAAATCTGCGCCATCAGAAGAATATGGGGGAATGTACGTAAAGGAGTAGTCACAGATTAGCCAGTTTGCCAACCACATAAAGGTTTAGAGATTTGCTTAGACGCGCCGCTTTATATACCTTTCGAGCTTATCGATGCACGCGTCCTGATAGTCGTGTATCCAGCTGACTCCATTAAAATGTGCTACGCTGCGCATATCCTCGGGTAACTTTTCCACCTCTGGCCAATTAAATTGCTGATCCATAATGGGTATGATGTTGCAGTTGGAATTAAGAGCGGCTACAATTTCCTGCAAAAACACACAATCAGTTCAAATTCGCCAAGCCAATATGAGCTGCACTTACTCGATGCACCCAATCCTTGCATTCCTCATCATTGATGCAACGATGCAATGCTTCGGGCGTTAATACTAAGACAAAGTTCTTTGCCTGACGAATACTGTTCAAGAGACCATTGTCAAACTTGCCCGCCTCCAAACGCTCCACATCGATGAATACAGAGAAGCCGCGCAGCTGTAGGTGCACCTGGAGTTGAACAAACTGGGTTAAATTTTGCTTTAAGTGGGAGACTACAAAGTGGAACACACCTTTAGCAAGCTGGCCAGCTGGGAGCCATTGGAACGCCTATAGCTCACAAACACATCCAGCGTCTTGGCCATGTTCTCCTCGGAAGAACTGGGCAACGAGTTCTCCAAGTTCTTAACCGCATTGAGAATGCGCAGTCGGTGTATGGAGTTCTTGATGCCACAATCGGTCATCAGCATATCCTCATTGACATGCGGCAGGGCGCCCTTGTCTATGCCGGCATTAAGCATAGCATAGGTATAGGTGCAATAGTCAGGGCCCAGCTCGGACAAGAAATTATGCATCTTGGCCGTATCTTTCGAGGAATAGTCAGCCATGCGTTTAAGATTCTGCAGTTCACGCTCGAAACGTTTCAGCAATATGCCATTGGAGATGCCAATGTCATCGCGCAGATTTTCCTGTGTCAGCTTAAGCAGCAGATCTCCATCCACCTGGGAGAGGGTAAAGTTATCTTTATAATCGCCAAAGTTGATTTGTTTGACCCATTCCACGACATCCTCCACAGACCAGAGTGGCACTTGCTGTGACAGCTTGTGTGGCACGGTCTCGCCTATGAGACGCAACGCCTGTGCGGCAAACTTGGATGCAATAGCATTGGGACAGCTGGCCACGGTTTTGAGCGCTTCAATAGCGCCTATATCACGAAAGATTTCTGTATTACCCTGCTCCCGCTTGATGCCGGCCTCCATGCAAAAGTGAAAGGCTGCCAAGTTGCGCGCCTCCTCACGATTCGAACTTAAGACGGGAACCAGACGCTTTAGCCACTGTTTGCTCTGGCCATGCACATGCGCCAGATTCGAGCGGCCAAACTTCGAGGGATCGTGAGAGGTGACAAATGGCTCGACTAGATCCAGGCAGCCGGACTTGAGCACTTCGGCTTCGATTTCCTTATTGGCCACCAGCACGGCTATGGCTAGGCAGGCGTAGTACTTAATGTTGTCGTCGTTGTGAAAGGCCAGCGGGAACAGCCACATGGGCACCTTGCGCACTATCATGGTCTCCTGGTTCTCAGCGCCGCCGTATAACGACAGATTGGCTAAGGCACTGGCACAATGACGTAAGGTCTCCACATCGCTGGTGCGGCATTCGAACAGCACAGCGTCCAGACCACCCAGCTTAATGACGTCCGAGCAGGTGCCCTCGGAATGCTTGAAGAGATGTTCGAGTATGCCGGTGCCCACACGCGAATGTTCCATATTCGACTTTTTGGTGCAGACGCAGGCCACATTGACTACCTTGTCCAGGCCATTGTCCACAACATGTGCACGATTCTCATTTGTCAGACACTGTTCCAGCAGCTGTGCCGAGGAAAACTGCAGACGCAGATCCGTATGCACACAATTCTTCATGAGCAGATCCAAGCCGCCGCTTTGACGCAAAGAGTTGCACAACGAATAGCCCAGCTCGTGTCCATGTGTGGGCACTTCCCAGGCACGGCGTATGACCTCATTTATCTTATCCAAATACAATGACTTGTCATTGCCAGCGCTGCTGCTGCTGCTGCCATCATCCTGCAGTGAATGCACCCAGTTGGTGAGGACATTTGAATACTTATTGATTGCTTGTTCGATTTCATGTTGTCCACTGCCGGCTGACAGGGATTGCAGATCGTCTAGCTTCAGATCTTTCAGCTTGACGACCTGGCCATTTGTGGCAGACATTTGCGAGGAGGACGAGATCATGCTGCTGCCTGTGCTGGTAACACCTTTGTGCGACATCGAGTAGTTGGCCTGCGAGGCCGAGGACATGTGTTTCTCCTGGCTAATGATGCCATTGGAGGTCATCATTTGGGATTGCTGGGATTGTGATATGGCTTTTTTGTCGGCGGAGAAGGTATCGCTCTGTACTTTAATACTGGTGGCAGCAACATTGTTGCTGGCCTGTTGGGTAATGTCGCCGGTGCGTAAGGAAAGCGCTTCCTGGAAAACAACGAACGTGTATAACAGTTAGTGAGAGTCAGAATATGTGATAAAAGTTGTAAAGAAAAACATGCTGCAAGGTACTGGTTACAAGAAAACTGTTATAAGCTTTCTAAATTAAGTTTCAATAAGTAAAATTGTGCATGCTGCCATATAACAGTTGTATCTGCAACTGTTATAAACTGTTATACATACTGTTATACAAATTTTGTTTTCTAAGCTATATTGTATGAACGAAAGTTGGATTTGTAGAGCTGTTTTACTGTTATACAAAACTGTTATACGCTCAGCTATACCTTGTTTTGTTCAACTTCTATGGGTATTTCACGCACATGTTTCAATGGCATTAACGCGTGACCATTATTATTGTTGTGATTGGTGGTTGCTGTGTTGTTGTTGTTTGTGGTGGCTGCTGTGTGGTTGTTGTGGTTTGGTGGCGCTTGTGTGGTAGGTGGCGGTGGTGGGGACAGGGACAGAGGGCGCTGGCTAGTTGGTGGCTGTAAAGGTGGGTTAGAACTTTTACGTACTCTGGTATGCGACGAGGAAGAGGAGGAGGAAGAGGCGAGAGGCGGAAGACGCCGAGGAGCAAGCAGCAGAGGCAGCCGACGAACCCGACATGCGGGACATGCTAGACTTGCTTTGCTGTTGAGCAGCACAGCCGGACGATGTAAATGGTGTGCCGCCCACAACTTGTACGGGTTGTGGGGGTGGCGAAAAGGGCGAGCTCTGCGACAGGCGGCTTATGGGTGTGGCAACAGGCGGCGGTGACATAGGCATCTCCACAATGGGACTAGGCGAACGATTGGGCACAAAATCGGACTGTCCGCTTGAGCGAAAGATGCCCTTGCGCACGGGCCAAGGCGGCTGATTGGACATATCGTATACGAATTCGATGAAACTATTTCAATGTCAAATGTGGCAGCAACGGAACAGGCGGAAGACGACGACGACGTCGATGACGCGGCGTTTGTGTGCAGAATTCGACGTTTGGTTTCAAAATGCGAGTAAAATACGGCGAGAATGTGCAAAGTTTTCCGAGTTATACTAGACGTAGTTTATTTATTTTGTTTCGAATAAAAATAGCGCACAAATTA
This sequence comes from Chymomyza amoena, assembly GCA_037043745.1. NCBI lineage: Eukaryota > Metazoa > Arthropoda > Insecta > Diptera > Drosophilidae > Chymomyza > Chymomyza amoena. The sequence goes on from JBAMAX010000500.1 coordinate 59,562, forward strand.
GCTGCGCCGACGTTGACGGTGACGCTGACGTCGTTGGGAGAGAGCGTCTATGTAGGTTGGTGTAGTCTTGTGTGTCTGTGTGTGTTTTTTTTTTCGATGACACTGACCGACAAATTGAATTTGTAATAATTTTTACTACTTGTGTTATATAGTAATTTTTTATGGGTTTTCAGTCTTTTTTAACTGTAAAGTACATGGGGTTAAACACAATTAAGAATACTTGACGAAACTTGACGAAACAAATTGCACACACAGGCATGCACTTTTGTCGAAACAAAAGTTAACGAACACAGATAACGTGATAAATATATAAAAAACATTTGTAAATTGAACAAAATCTCACATAACTTCTCATACGATAGCCCATATTTTAAAAAATATTTTTTCCACAACTGTGCTACACTTTCGATAAGTATTTAAGGTGCGGCTTAACAGATTTCTACAGTTTCCTTAAGTTTTTCGCAATTGTATTTCCAGGTTAAGGGAATCTGAATTAAACTGTTATACTCTCTAAAATTTAAAAAAAAATCTTTTATGCTATATGTGTTATATTTAAAAAAATATAAAAATATAAGCCGCGAAGGCTTGACTAAAAAGTTGACTATTAATCTGTTATAATGTGTTCTACGCTTAAAGCAAATTGTCAACTTTTTAAACTGTTATTACTTTTTCTAAAACATTCTGCTTTTAAAAAAATGCACCAACTGTTTTAAATTATCATATTTCAACTGTTATACTGCTACTAATTTAACTTTGAGTGCACATTTCCATAGTTTTTAATCATAAAATATGAATTTAAAATTTGAGTTTGCTTAAGTTTTTCGCAATTGCACCTTCAGGTTTAATAATTCTGAATTGAACTGTTATACTGACTAAAATTTAATAACAAAGCTTTTATGCTATATCTGTAATAATTAAAAAATTTAAAAATAGCAGCGAAGACTTGACCATTAAACTATTATAATGTGCTCTGCGCATTAAGTAAACTGCTGACTTTTAACTGTCATACTGCTATAAGTTTTTCTATAAGATTCTGATTTCAAAAATTTATCAAAAATACTATTTGTAACTATTATAATATATATTATTTTATATAATTATATATATTTAACAAAAAAAAACTTTTTTTAACTGTTATATTTGAACTATTATACTGCTGCCAGATTTTCACTTTAAGTGCACATATTTGCTGCGAAGACTTTTTTGCCTTAATAATTACACTGTTATAATGTGTTCTACGCTTAAAGTAAAGTGCTGCCTTTAAACTGCTATACATTTTTCTAGAAGATTCTGCTCTCAAAAAATGGCATATCAAAACAATTTTCAACTGTTATACTGCTACTAGATGTCTAACTTTGAGAGCACATCAGCATAGTATTATAAAAATTGAATTATAAAAATTGAGCTTCGTTAAGTTTTTCGGCAATGTACCTTCAGGTTTAGGTAGGTTAATCTGAATTAAACTGTCATACTGCCGAAAGTGTAATAACGAAACTTTAATGCTCTATCTGTTATGTTTAAAAATATTAAAATTTTAGCTGCGAAGACTTTTGTAACGTAACTATTAAACTGTTATAATGTGTTCTACGCTTGAACTAAACTGCTGATTTTTAACTGTTATACTATTAAACATTTCTCTAAAACAATTTGCTTAGACATAATGTGTTAATGAAACCATTTGAAATTGTTATATTTTAACTGTTATACTGCTACTAGCTATTTAATTTTAAGTGCATATACTAGCTGCGAAGACTTTTCTGCTTTAACAATTACACTGTTATCATGTGTTCTACGCATCAAGTAAACTGCTGACTTTAGACTGTTATACGGTTATAAATTTTTCCAGAAGATTTTTTAACCTTCAATGTAAAACTGTTATATTTGAACTGTTATACTCCAACTAATTATTTAACTTTCACTGCACATTTCCCTTGTTTTTACTTATAAAATGTTCATTCCTTTATTAATCATCTGTTTCGTCAAGTACACCTTCACACTGTTATCATCACGAATATTTCACCATATGATTTCGTCAAAAAAAAAAAATCTATTTTCGAAATTTCGAAACTTGTTGCTTTGCTTTGCCAGCGACAAGTGTTATGTATTTTTGTTTTTTTTTCTAAATCACAAGTATTTGCGAAAAAGTAACGAGCCGTCGTGTTCGACTATTTAGAAGGTCAGATTTGTTCTAGGCAATCTTTTCTGGTATTCCGCGATATTTTGGCACTTAAACTTATTTCTTCTTGTTGCTGTTGGGTTTTGTATGCACAGCTGTTCAATTGTTGTAATTAGTAAGTCGTTTACATTTATAGCGCAAATAGACAATGTCTATATCTCGACACAGATATATACAAAGTATTTTGTATATACGTAAATTATATATGTATATAAAATAAAAATTTTGTTTTTTTTCGCCTGTAGCGTAACGCTCGCGGCGCTCGTTTGTCTGATACTGAGGGGCCTCAGCGCTATTCAGCGCCAATTTATTTAAAAGTAAAAAAAGCATTTTATTCGAAAATAAAACAAACTTTGACTGCGAACGGAGCAAAAAAATTTCAGAGCGTAAAATTAAAATCATGAAACAAATACAAAACGAATCTTCATAAATCAAATGCGAACAAAAAAAATGCCTATGGAGCGGGTTCTCAGAAATGATTAGTCGAATGGGAACTCAGGCAGGGGCCCAACAAAGTATTGTGTCCCATTTGTTGGATAGTTCGTGCAATTTAAGCGAATTTCTTAAGCCTTAAAGTTTGGAATATGTAAAATATATAGGAAATTATCGAAAAATTTAAGAAAGTACTCAAGTTTGATACTATTAAGGCACAACAAAGTCAGCTACATATAGAACGAAACGTGTCTGATTCTGGAATTGTGCCAATTTAAATGTATTAATGAAATTGTAAGGAAAAAATTGTTCTATTGTATGACAACGTATTGTTAGTCCCTAGACACTTATACACTGGGAAATTGTTTAAAACAAAGATTTACTTAAGTTAGCGACAAAAAATTTGGCTAATTTTAGGATACAAGAGGTAGGAGGCTTTCAAAGACGAAGTGGATTATGCTATGCAAATTTCCTTTATGTTTGTTCATTGACGTCCCAACTCGTCTAGGCCAAGAATAGGCCCGTTGTGATATCACTACGGTGGGCTCTCATATCACTCATCCCCACTCAAGAGGTTCACTTTAAGAGGTGTGAGCCATTCGGCAATCTGAATAAACCTTAAGAGGCGTTTTGGAATCTGTTCAGGGAGCTGAGATAAATCAACAAGAAAGCGTGACTTTAGGAATCGAAATCTTTTCCTGCCCAGCCCTGGGCAGTGACAGAAAAAGAGCTCCAGTATCTCCAGCTCCTCCTCGTCGCCACAACTTCTACAACAGTCGTGGTGGGGAGCATTCAGCCTGGATTCATGATTCCCTACCAGCCAGTAGTAGCACGGATGACAGTTGAGCTATGGGCTCTATTCAGACAGCAAAATTCCTTAGTTCTTTTACTGCAATATGTTGGCCAGGTATGCCGCTAGCACCTGAGCGTGATGGATGTCCGATTCCTCGTTTGATTTGCACAAAGAGCCAGGTAATTTCATATTGGCAGTTTGGAGCTGAAGGAGGATGCTGGCAGTTCCTTGTGTAGCCAGTTCATCCGCAATACAGTTGCCCTTGATGTCCCTATGTCCTGGGACTCTTATGAGGTGAACTGAAAGCTGCTCAGCCATCTCATCCAGAGACATGCGGCAGTTATTCACTGACATCATGCACGAAATCATCGAAGCTAGGAACTTAATAGCCGCCTGGCTGTCCGAGTAGATACAGATGTTCTTCTTCCGTACCTGTAGGTCTCTTATTATTGTCGAAGCCTCCTGGATTGCAATAACCTCTGTCTGAAAGACACTGCAGTGATTCGAGAGTCTGAAAGCAGTTCCGCATTCCACTTACACGCCCAGCTTGGAGCCATCCGTATCTTTATCGAGGCAGCTAGTCCTGGTACACCTATACTCCACTCCTCCATGGTTAGAAAATGGGTTTATAATTTGGTTATGAAGTGGGCCATCCTTCTTGAGAATGACAGCGCGTCGATGTTCCCAGCGACTCTTCGATACTGGCCTCAACTAACTTTGAGTAGTTTTGAGCTTGACATATGTCCAAGAGCCTCCACTTTGGACAGGTATGGTCCGAATTATGAATTTTAAACAACCAAAGCCCACTCTATATAAGATATTCTTAATTTTGGCCTATTTTATAAGTGAACGCAATTTCCAGAGCACAGAACCATCTATGAGGCATTTATGCGCTAGTCGTTTTTTTTCTTATTTCAAATCATTGTCCCCCAATATCACGATACATTCATAAATTGTCTACTTTTGAAAGGATTTGACGGAACACAATTATATTATAGTACCAAGCAACATAGAGAATAGGAGGGAGTGTTTAACAACCAGAGCAACAGATGACCCACCCCATATAAGATATTCTTCATTTTGTCATATTTTCTAAGTGAAAGCCATCTCCAGATCACATGAATGCAAACGCCATCGTCTATGAGGTATTTATAACTAAATCGCTGAACAATATTTTTAATTTCAAATTCTTGGCCCAAAAAACGAATTCTAAGCCCTTAAATTGTCTACTCTTGAACGAATTTCGTGGAACATATTTATAGTATAATACCAAACAGGTGAGGATCTAGGACTTAATCTTGGGGGGCATGTATATCAGACCTCGTAAAAGACTTTCAACCCATTTTGCAAAATTTTGGGAGAGGGATCCGGATATGAAAAACAACCTCGTGGATAGCACTAGTACTAAGTAACAGTAGAGAATAAGAATAGCTTCCTAATTTTTAATTCAATTCCAATTTGTTTCAAAGCAGCTGCACGTCAATATCCTTAAAAACTTCAGGATATGAAATTTTCTGAAAATCTTTTTAGTCGTTATAAACTCAAAGAACCAAAAAAAGTCAAACTACTTCGATTTCTGCTTCAAAATCGTTCAGTTTGAAATCATTTTTTAACTCCTAACCTTTGGTCAGCTTATTACAAACGCAATATCGTTTAACGATTTCATCAGCCAAATAGACAATCATAAACTTAGCAGGATTCCACTTTTCCACTTACAGCTTTCAATTACCTCATCATAAAATAATTTATGCTAATTCCAACAATACGAAATAGTCCACTTCTATATAATTTATTATATGTACTAGTCCAGACGATTAGATAAGCCCAACCTGCTGGCCAATACAACTCTTGTTAAGGGCAAGAGCCCTTAATAATGAATAATGTTAATACCTGAAATTTCTTGAACATGGAGCGTTTGCTTTGGTTGATCCTGGCCATATTTTGCAAAGGACATGCAAATTTTTGACTGCCATGGAGCAGGCACTTGGTTAGAAACATTTCACATAACTAACAGCCAGCGGAATGCGGGCTTCAACCTTGGTGGCACTTTTCACATATATGAAAATCGATTTTCAAAATGACTCCACTTGCTCACTTTCTCATAACCGCTCAATGGGGCAACACTAGAGGTCCTTAGACCCATTTAAAAACTTGGCTCGCGTTTGGCTTATGCGCTCTTAACATGCCAACTGTAGCACCCGACGGACAAACTTCAACTGAAAGGAGTGGCCGTTAGCTACCCAACTATGCTTGACTTTGAATCTATTTGTTAGGGGTTATACTTTGGGTTTTTCTTTTTATCACTTGGGGGTGCGTCATTTGCGGAGCTTTTAAAGCTTTTGCATTGTTTTGGCCCTAATATTGTTTTTGTTTTAGCCAATCAATGATAATATTAACCTAGGTTCATTGACTACACTTGCAGCAGTTTGTTATCTGTGATTGTTATGCTAGGGTTGTCACCCACCTTTATGATAGCTGCATTCTCTTCGGTCTTGACACCATCCATTTCCATGCGATTTCGCATTGCCGAAGCAGCCTTAGCCTCTTTATAATCAATGTCACCGGTTTGCAGGCGTTTCATTTCCGCTGAATTACTTGTGGCTTGTTCGGAGCTGTAACCATCTGTGACTACCTTGGTTTTGGACTCGGATTTCGTGCGTTTCTCCTCGAATTTAATGGTATCGATGGTTTTATTCGAGCCACTCAAGACACTGCTGTTGCTCAACTGTGAGGCAGCGGGATGAGTTAAATCCAGACAGCTGTTGAAGTGATTGTGTGAGTCGTCATCGCCATCGGGCGTGGTGACAATGCATCTGGTCTCATCATCATCCACCAAATTCTCAAAGGAAGCGCGCATTCTGTAATGGAAGTAAATGAATAGTAAATAAGTTGATTCTTTTTTAAGACGAATAAATTTTGAAAGAGCAACTATTTGAAGGTAGGCATGTAGGATTGTTATAAAGGCAAGTGGAATGAATTCGGGAGTGGGGTGAATCCCGAAACGCAGCCTAACTGATTCTGACTTGACATTTGAGTATAAAACCAATTGTCATATAAAAGTTATGACCGACAATGCCCTGAACTACTCAAATTTTAATTTAAGAAAAAAAAATAAAATTTTTTAAGTGACTCCAATAAAACTACGAAAAATTTATTCGAAATTCCAACTTGCCTCTACTAATAGAATCACACATATCTACAAATACCGTGGCCACGTCACTTGATTGAAAGTTGAATGTCATTTCCGAAGTCATTTGCTGTACAGAATCCGAATCCGGAATTAGAATTGACACAACACAGTTTTTGGGGTACATAACCTCAAAAATCTGTAAGTCCTGACGGTATGGACCAATTCTGATTCCGAATTCAGATTCTAAGCACCACATAACTTCGGAAGTGACCCTCAGCTTTTAAACAACTAAGCCATGTTGGCCTGTATTATTGGAGAATCCCTAACATTCCTTTTTTTATTTATATTCAAACTCTTGAAATTAAAGAACTGAACGTTTATCAAAAAATCCTGTACAACAATCTGTATAAGATTTTATTGCGCTTTGATGAATCGATTGAAAATTGCCATATATGGAAAGATTTGTAAGTGATTATAGTCTGGAATTTGCTATTCCCAAAATGTAAGAAGAATACATCAATGTTTTTACACTATCCTATAAATAAATATCCATAAATGGAATTTTTTGGAAGAATAAAAACAAAACTAAAAGAATTTACTCTACCCGCTATACCAATTTGATTTAAGTGGCAGCATAACCCACTATGTCCCGTCAGAAGGCCTGTCAGGATTCTAACGGTGTTGTTCCCATGATATATCATGATTTCAAACTTCGTACGGTTGTAGTTGGAGAGGAGGGTGTTTTGACTGTTTAGGCACTGGCATCTGTGCTCAGTGAAACAGTCGTTTGATATTCTCCTCTATTCTCATTAGATCCCGAACCACGTGGTTACCAATCCCACAGTGTGGTTCAGGACCGATAAGCGGTGTTGCGGCACAGGTCCTTGCAAGTTTATCTGCCAGCTCATTTCCAGGAATGTTGTAATGTCCTGGAGACCATCTAATCGTGAGCTTATTCATGGCTCCTAAATTATCCAGTGACGTTCTCACTTCTTTGATTAGCCTTGATGTGATCTTGGCTTTGCTAAAAGTCTCAATAGCTGCTGGACTATCAGACAGGATGAAAATATCTTTGTCATGGAAGTTCTCTTGTATATTGAATAAGGCACATGTTCCAATAGCACAGACTTCACCTACTACCCTAAAGATACTTCCTTGATCAGAAAGTGATCCGTCTATGTACCACTTTATTGTATATGGTCTCTTTCGTACTGAATTTGGTATCAAAGTGTTATTGGAACCTGTACTCAGCTAGCATGTCCTTAACTAGATCTGCAGCATAAAAAATACATTGTGGGGTCATAATTTTTTTGGTACTATGCACAATAATTTTTTTGGACCTAGCTTCCCAGCCCTTAACCCTTTAAATGTGATTTATGGATGAGTTACTCATCGCGATAAAGTCACCCTCAACCCCAAAAGTTGATGTCAATTAAAATTTTAAAAAATGCTTCGCTAAAGATCTAATAGATCGAATTGTTTCAATAGCTAGTTGGATTTAGCAAAAAATTACAATTTAGGGTTAAAGTTTATCATTTTCTAAAATCTCAAAATCGATTTTTTTTTCCCGAACTTAATGGCGATACTCTTGGTTAGTGTGTCTACGACTTTTATTTAACCAAAATCCTAACCTATTTGAAATATTTAAATGTCGACTCCGAAGAATAACCTGATTCGTAACCGAAGATCCCTACGCCTTTTATTTTTCCCTGATCAAAATCGGCTTTACTGTCTAAAGCAGTGTTGGGCACTCTCTCAGTTTATAAATCAAGCGTGGATAGAGCATAAAATTTTGTCGCAGCGCAGTTGGCTCTCGCACACTGCAAGTGAGTCAAGTCTCTCTCTCATTTTTCTGGCTCTCTCCTACGCTTTTGCTTACTGCGCTGCTTACTCATTGAATTCTGCCCACCACTGTTAGGATTAATTTTTCACTCACTTCTTCTTAAGCTTCGATATTGTATCGCTGTTATTGAGACCCTTGAGATCATCTATCGAGGGATGTGTCGAGTGTGTCAGTGCTATGGCTGGTACCGATTTGGCCCCTGTGGCGGCCATTGTGCCGGTTATTGCTGCAGGTGAGGTTACCGTACCCGTCCCGGCTGTAACGCGTCCAACTGCCAAGTCGCTAATTTCGGACATGGACTTTTTAATATCGTCGAGATCGCGCTTAACAGCGGCCACTTTCATATCGGATGACGAGGATGAGGAAGAAGACGCCTGTGTGGTGGAAGAGGAGGATGAAGAGGAGGAGGTTATGTGATGCAGTCGTTGCGACTTCTTTTCGACACGCGTCGTTGTGCTGCTGCTGCTACTGCTGCTGTTAACAACCTGCAAAATAAATAAATAAGAAATTAAATATAATTAAATTTAAAAACAAACATTTTGTAGTTATAAAAATATTTTTGGCATGCCAACTTGTGCTAAATTTGGCACACAGTCAGGCAAAAAGTATGCCAGGAATGTGTTACACTTGTCGAGATAATGAAATATTAAGAGGAGATGACTAAGTGAAGCGAGACGAATATGGAATGCTCTAACAAGCCTTGGAATTTTGACAGTAAACTTAAAATTTAAAACCAAAAAATACAATATTTTTTATGAGTTTTTTTAATTAATTTGGGTATTAAAAAAGTGTAAGAAAAACAAAAAACTTGGCTAACTAAAATTTAAAAAAAAAATTGTAGCTAGTTAGTGCTTGGCTGGCTACGTCACTAGTTATCTATAATGATTTTTTTGTTCCAGCTTTATCATATCAAAGTTAATCAACTCTTTGGTTAAGTGTATAAAATTTTCAATTAGCAGACAAACTTAGACAGCTTGCAAATTGCTAGAACGCAAACTTAAATAAATATAATTAAAATTTTTAAATTCTTTACTCATTTTTTTCCTGACAGCTCTACCCTATCTCTGAAAACATTTATGGCTAGCGCTTAACATTGCCTGCTATAAGTATACAACTATATCATATAAGCCATTTGTTTGTGCCTTTGACTTGTGACTATATATTTGGCTGTTTTTCTTTTTTTTTTGGCTTTTTGGCCTGATAGATTGCTTGACTTGTCTTTGATAAAAACAAAGAAAAAAAATAAAAACTGATAGCTAATATAAAGTTTATGGCCTGGTTTGTAGCTGCTTTCCCGAAATTTCGTTCAATTGTATAGCCAAGTGCCCACGAAGACTACAAAATTTGACAAATCTCAAAGCATTACGAATCAATTCTAATTTTGGCCAAGTTTTTATAATGCAATACCAAAGAAGAAGATGTTGAAGATGTTGCCAAATTGAAATGTACGTTGAACATCGCGTGGGCAAATTTTTGTCACTGTTTAAGCTTTTTTTTATGTTTATTGTAAAAAAAAGTTGCCCATTTTGGCTAAGCAGCTCTTTACAGTAGAAATAGTAAGCATACGTCATGTATACTCTATAAATGGCTACCGAGTATAATAAGTTATGAGTAAAAGTAAAAAAAACCGACTCACAAAGTATTTTCGAGCTCAAGAAGCTCTTCTCACTAGAATTATTGCGCATACGTCATGTATGCACTATAAATGGCTACCGAGTATGTTAAATTATGAGTAAAACTGCAAAAAAAAACCACTCATAAAGTTTTCTCGAGATTAGTTAAGCAGCTTAAGTCGAACCAGCTTAATTTATTTCCCTATCGATGCAAAATAAAAAAATGGCGCACGTAAAGTCGGACGCGGACGACTTTGGGATACCTGTACCACTAGCTTGCAATAAAGTCCGGTTTCTTCTTAAAAAACCAAAAACAGAAGAATTTTTAAGCAAAAATTTTTTTTTTTGAACGATCGCTCCTTTGGGAGCTATATGATATAGTCAACCGATTTCAATAAAATTTGACACAATGCTTAAATACCTTAAAAAAGATATGAATGCCAAATTTATTTCAAATATCTTTACAAACAAACAAAACACATCGAATTTTGTATAAAAAACGTGTTTTTGGACCGATTGGTCCTATGGAAGGTATATGATCTAGACAAACGATTTGGATTAAATTTAGTACAGTGCTTAGGAACTATAAAATACTCGCGAATGTCCAATTTGGTCCCAATATCTTAACAAACAAACGAAACACAACAAATTTAGTTAAAAAATCGATTTTTTGGAAGATCGGCCCTATGGGAGCTATATGATATAGTCAACCGATTTTGTTCAAATTTGGCACATTGCTTAAGTGGTCTAAAAAATTTCCAAACGCCAAATCTGGTTACGATATCTTTATTAAAAAACGAAATATAGCGAATTTTTCTTTAAAAAAGTTATTTTGGCCGATCGGTCCTATGGGAGCTATATGATATAGTCAACCGATTTCGATCAAATTTGGTACAGTGCTTGCGAACTATAAAAAGCTTTCGAATGCCAAATTTGGTTACGATATCTTCATAAACAAACGAATTATTCATCTAAAACGCTTTTTTTGTCGAGGTCGTCTCAAACACCCCCATGGGAGCTATATAATTTATCCACGATATCAAAAAAATAAAATAAACTTGCCTCCTATGGAATAATATGGGATCTAATGTGAAAGTTGGTAACTCTAGCTCTTACCATCTCTGAGATCTAGGCGTTCAAACGGACAGACGGACATGGGTATATCGACTTCTCTAGTCAACCTGATCATATTTTAGGTAACTTTGGTGTATCTCCGGCGACTCCTTCTATATGTTACATACATTTTCGGCTTGCAGAAACTTAATATACCCTTTGTACCATACGGTATAGAGTATAAATATATAGCGCATACGTCATGTATGCACTACGAGTTGGCATTATTTTAAGTTTGGGGAATTAATATTAATAAGTATATTCATATATTAATATGAAATATTGAAATATTTCTGTATTGACTTTGTTACACTAGAAATATATTGCGCATACGTCATGTATGCAAAAACGTCAATTTTATGCCGAATCGTTTAGAGCTCATGTAGCTCTTTTCACTAGAAATATTACGTATACGCCATGTATAGCACAGCTGTAAGCTTCAGCGTAAGACTTTTGTCACAGATCGTTTCGATTCCCTTTGTCTAATTTTTTACACCTGTTCTGTCATACGATTTCATACTTTTAAAACAATAAAATGCGCTTTAAGTATTTAAATTTGAATACGTGATCAATCCTGAATGCTTTCGAATTCCATTTCTGTTTCAAACCTTCTCACAATGGGCTGCAATATTTTAAAGTTTTATCAATAGATCAGATTTTTTTTAATTTTACCGTCTCTAACAAGAAATACAGCTTAGTTTATTGGAAAATCCATTATAATTTATTGAAATTCAGTCCCACGCCATCTGGCTTATTTTTAGCGGCTTCATAGCGTTTTTTACAGCTTGTTTTTAGCGGCTTCATAGCGCTTTTTACCGCCTCAAACATGTAGACGGTTTTAAATGCATTAATATCAAACTTCTGGCTTCTTTTAAGCGGCTTCTTAGCGTTTTTTGCGGCCTCAAACACATTGATTGTTTTAACTGTCATTACAATCAAACTTCTGGCATGTTTTTAGCGGCTTCATAGCGATTTTTACCGCATCAAACATGTAGATTGTTTTCAATGCATTACAATCAAACGTCTGGCTTGTTTTTAGCGGCTTCATAGCGCTTTTTACCGCTTCAAATATGTAGATTGTTTTCAATGCCATTACAATCAAACTTATCGGCAAATACAAAAAAAAGCAACACCACTTATCAAATTTGCAAAGCAATTTTATGCCGAATCGCTTTGAGCTCATGCAGCTCTTTTCACTAGAAAGAAATATTACGTATACGCCATGTATAACAATTTTGTCACAGATCGCTTCGGTTCTCTTTGTCTTATTTTTTACACCTTTTCTGACATACGAATTTGTACTTTAAAATCTATAAAATGGCGTTTGAGTATTTTAATTTGAATAAGTGATCAACCCAGCATGTTTTAGAATTCCAGCTTGGTTTAAAATATTATCATAATAGGATGCTTTAGAATTCGAACTCTGTTTCAAAACTTATCAAATCTTATATTTTTTTGTCGCTTTTGTCGTTTTTCAGGGCCTCTAATTCATTGAAAATTGCATTAAAATTTGTTTAAATTTCTCGGAACGCCACCTGGCATGTTTTTAGCGGCTTCATAGCGTTTTTTACCGCATCAAACATATAGATTGTTTTAAATGCATTTAATATCAAACTTCCGGCTTCTTTTAAGCGGCTTCTTAGCGTTTTTTACCGCCTCAAATATGTAGATTGTTTTAACTGCCATTACAATCAAACTTCTGGCTTGTTTTAAGCGGCTTCATAACGTTTTTTACCGCCTCAAATATGTAGATTGTTTTAACTGCCATTACAACCAAACGTCTTGCTTGTTTTTAGCGGCTTCATAGCGCTTTTTACCGCCTCAAATATGTAGATTGTTTTAAATGCTAATACAATCAAACTTATCGATAAATACAAAAAAAAACACCACTTATCAAGCTTGCAAAGCAATTTTAATCCGAATCGCTTTGAGCTCATGCAGCTCTTTTCACTAGAAATATTACATATACGCCATGTATAACAATTTTGTCACAGATCGCTTCTGTTTTCTTTGTGTAATTTTTTACACCTGTTCTGACATACGATTTTACACTTTAAAAACTATAAAATGGCGTTTGAGTATTTAAATTTGAATAAGTGATCAACCCAGCATGCTTTGAAATTCCTAATTCCTCTAATACAAAACTTATCAAAATCGAATGCAACGTTTTAAAGCAGATCCGTTTTTGTCGAATTTCACCGCCCCTAATTCATCGGAAAATCCATTAAAATTTAATGCCATTTAATTTTTGACGTGAAAACGTCTTAAATTAGGTTTGTATGGGAGGCACCATTGAAAAAGTCTAACGATAACCGTAACGATAAGTCTACCGATAAATAATCGTAACGATAAGTGGCATTAAGTGGCATAAGTTGGCAGCACCAAACTGGCACTGCTCAAAGCGGTGGCTATTTTTAGTTTTGAGTGAGCGCAACTGAATAACTATTTTATTTTTGGTTTGCGCTCTGCTCTTATCTATAAACGAACCAGCGACTTTTTGTGAATCGCAGCAACAAGCAACGCACAGCGTCAGCCGCACCGCTTAGCGCTCAGCACCAAACTGGCACTGCTCAAAGCGGTGGCTATTTTTAGGTTTGAGTGAGCGCAACTGATTAACCCCAGCGGCGCATAGGCTCTGCGGTCTGCCGAAATACTGCATTACCTCCGCAGAAAACGTAATTGATTACAAGCGCTGCGTTTCGTTTGAGGGATTGTAAGCGGAGGCAAATAGAAAAGCAGTGATCTGCCGAAAATCTGCATTACAACTGCGGAAAAAGTAATGCACAAATAGAAACTCGCACTGCGCTACCTTAGCAACACAAAATTTTGTTATTTTGTTTGCATGCTAACAAGCATAGTTCGCCTTTCTTCTGTCAAACCATTCGTTTATACCTTTTTATTTATTATCTACTGCCGAGAAAATTTTATTTTATTAAGAGATACGAAAACGTAAAGTCTGACAACTCGTTTCATAATTTCATGAAATATACGTATAATCTTGATTGCGTATCAAACGTTTCTAAGTCAACTACGTTAAAAGAAACAACCATCGACTTGACTTTCGTAAGACACATTACAGCAGAAACACTTCCTTTCATTTCCTATTTCTCCTATCATCGTCCTATCCTCAACAAAATCACTCAAATAGGAATTATTATTGTGCAATTTAATAATATTCATATCAATAAATATTCTACCGAGAAAAAGACGTTGTCACGTAAAATCTTCGCCCGTAAAACCGACTTTACAGGCAACAGTTTTTTTTTAATAGCTTTTCATTCGATTTTACACTTTAAGTCCAATAAAATGCACTTTCAGTATTTAAATTTGAATAGATGATCAGACCAGCATGCTTTGGAATTCCAACTCTAATTCAAATCTTATCAAAATCGAATTCAAGGACTTAAATCTGTTTTTTTCCAAATTTCACCGCCTCTAATTCATTGGAAAATCCATTAAAATTTGTTGAAATTTATCGGCACGCCATTTTGCTTGTTTTTTGCGGCTTCATAGCGTTTTTTACCGCTTATTTTTAGCGGCTTCCTAGCGTTTTTTGCCGCTTGTTTTTAGCGGCTTCCTAGCGCTTTTTACCGCATCAAACATGTAGTTTGTTTTAAATGTTATTACAATCAAACTTATCGACAAATATTGTATACAAAAAAAAACATTACCACTTATTTGCTTACAAAATAATTCTTTATATAGTAATTATTTTTTTTTAGTAAATTTCCAAGAGCGCCCTTCTCTGATACTTGGTATGTCCAAGTATAGATTAGATATCAATTTTTTAGCACTGCGTCATTTGCTCATTTCTACACATCAAATACTTTTAATGCTACATTTTAAACAGTTGTACATACATTTATACATATATATCTATTGATACATATATACCAACTATGTATTACTAACCTAGCAGGTTTTTACACAAATATTCCAGCTTTTTTTTTTAGTATATTTAAATACAAATTGTTATTACGCATACGACCCGTTTATTGCTTTGTTTGTGCTTATCAGCCAAATCACATTTACACATATGTACATAAATAATTCCTAATTGTTTTAATATTTATTTAATGCATTTAATAATGTTAAAATTTTGTTTAGTTTTATTAAATATTATTTAAATATTTAATATATTCGCCGCACGCGTTTTAATTCGCACGCTGCCAGCACCGAACTAAACTTTTATGTATATACAAAATCGTATTTTTGCAAAAAAAAAATTCTCTCTTCGTTATTATTATTATTATTATTATGTACTTCTTTTTTTATGCCTTTTTTCTTTATTTCCTTTATTCGTTGTCGTTTCTATGCTCCTCGTTGTGTTTTAGTAGTTGCAAATACTGATAACACAAAAAAGTTCGTTTAATGATTCGTTAATTAGCCGCAAAGTGTATGAAAAACTTTGCGCTCTTTCGTTCGTTTTCGTTTTTAAAATCGTTGAAATTATAATAATATTTATTTATAATTATTAAATAATAATTTTTTTTTACAACGAACTCGAAGACACGCGGCAAAAAATCAAAAAATTGCACGCACAAAAAAAACTTCAAAAATAAATATTTTATATTAATTTTTGTCAATTTTTTATTTAATTTTTGCACAATTCCGGCAACTTTTGTTATTGGAATTCTTTTTTATATTTTTTTGGTTTGCTTCTTCTTCTGCTTCTTCTCGTTTATTGCCTTGCGCGACGTTCGCTTCGTTCGTTTCGTTAACTAAAATAAAGTGAGCAAAGCGTTTAGAAATGGCTCAGCACAACAACAGGGCAGAGCTTTTGTCGGCGTCGCTGCGCTGCTCACGTCGCGCAGTCGACGTCGCTGCTTTGTGCTTGTCTTTGTGCTTAAAACTTAAAGTGATCGTCAATAGGCGCGCTGACATATGCGACACACTCAAGGGCATTTGAATGGGGACAATTATTTGAAAATAAATTTCTGCTGGGAATAGTTTTTGGAGGAGTGTGCTGCTAAGACTAGTTTCAATTATTTTCGATAGAGTATATTGTCTTATTTGAGTTTATCGCGTTTTTCATTTAAGTAATCTATAATAGATTAAATAAAATAAAACTTTTTAAAAGATGTTTTTTTTCGATTGTGGCAAGCAGATTTTAAAAGTGCCGTTTTTCCAATCATTTTAAACGTTTTGAGTGGATCGCGTTTTTGGACTTATGTTCAATGGTTTGTAAAGTTTAATTCGGATTAAATTTTGCTAGCCCCTTCAATAAATTCCCGTAAATTTCCGATAAATTAAAAATAAAATAAATTTCACGGCAGATTCTAGGAAGTGGTTAGGAAACTGATAGCTAATAACTATTTAAGTTTTGTCATAGCATTCATATACGTAAAACAGTTGCGTAACTATGCCAAGTTTCTGACTGAATGGCTTGTGGAATAATGTCTGATATTAACATAAATCATGAGTTATAAGAATTTCTCTTATATGTATAAAGATTTTTAGGACAATAAACAGAGGATAATGGCTTAATCGGTACTCAAATCAGTGATGAATACCAATATTTGTTGTACAAAAATCCTTGCGAAAAAAGTGCTATAGAGTAGTATTTTTCAAGTTTTATTTTTTGACCTAATAAAAAAAAATTGTACAATAGTTTAACTCTTTTTTATTATAATTTTTATTTAGAAAGTCAAAAAATAAGAGTTTTTATCCAATTTTTATGAAAAAATTCACAAGTTAAATATGGTTTCAAAATCTATTACGAAGGATTTTTGACAACATATTCCGCAAAAGATCTCTAATTCAGTGAAAGACAATTATGGTCTATAGATTTCACACTCATCCCTTGATGACTATGTGATTTGTATTAAGAGACAGACCAGTGTAAAATACTCAGAAAATCAAGTTTTTATTATTTTTTTTTATTTTTTTGTGAAATTGTGATGTAACTGATTTAAAAAAATTCCCCAAGTGTAGGGCGGGTTCTCAAAACAACTTTTTTTGTTTTACGAGTAAATCTGTCAACTTTTAACCAATCTAATTGATTTTGACACACTCTTTAAATACTCTAAATACATTAATTAATAATTTTTTTTTCCACTTAATTTTTTTAAAATAATACTTTTGAAAACCAGTGCATGATTCATTAGCTTTTGGCCCATAGATTAAGAGGAAAAAAAATGTATTTATGTTTCAGGTCAATGAAGGCCGCTCTGGAAATTAGTCATGTTCTAGTAGATTTCTACAGGCGCAATATTGGTTTTTATTACTTCGGAAAAATTAATATTTGTAGCTCAAAGTATGTATAATTTTATCACTTATTTAGATTTTGAACACAAAATAAAAAGAAACTCCACAATGGTGTAACCTCTTAAGTATAATAAATAAATATTTTATTTTCATTACATTAACACTCTTATGCACAACTTCTAAGCCAAAAATATTTGTCTAATTTTTTTTTGCGATTTACTAAAGTTTGGTGATAATTTTAAAAAAATATATATTTTCATTTATACTTATGCAATTTTGTTTCGAGTGTCTATTGAAATATTCCCTGCCGGAGTGACGCCTACACCGTACGACGTTGCTAAGCAACAGGCACGAAGTCGATTGTGCACTACTTCGGGTCATGGCGGACTTACTTCGTGTCTGTTGCTTAGTACAAAAAGCACACACATATCCATTTTTTTAAGAGAACACCTTAATGATTAGCTTTACGTTTCATTAACCCACTAAGAGTAATAAAAAATATTTAATTAGCTGATATATATCAGCTCGAAGCGTTTATCAGTTAATTTAAATCAAGCTAAGAACTCATGGGTTTTTTAATAATATTTTTTCCAACCTCTACTCGAACGCTATTATAATTAAAATTTAATAACTCAGTAGAAAAAGTTATTAGTTTAAACTGAACTTTTTATTTTAACGCCTAAAATTTATTGAATAAAATTGAATTGAATTGAAAAATCAAACTTAAACAATTTTGTCCCTATTCAAGTGCACGAGAGTGTACGCCTGAGCAGTATGAGAGCATAGACCGAGAGAGCTTATTGAGTGAGCTGTGAGCTCAGCGTTAAAATTCTAGGAAATCAGAATGTAAATAAGCTGCGACAAAACAACAACAACAACGACAACAGCAATAATATATACTTAAAGTATCTCTATCTTTTTTTGCGCGATTGTGCGATTATTATAATTATTATTTATGCTGCCGGTTCAATTTAAATTTTTTTTTGCATCTTATAAATTTTTTATTTGTTTTGGATATTTTTATTTTTATACGATTGATCTTGATTGAGCATCATCACGTTTTGTGACTCGAGGCGTTTTGAGACTCAATCCGCACAGAATTTCTTGGAAGTTTGTTTTGAGTTTTTAAATTGTTAATTGTCTCGTTTTTGCTTAATGTCTGTTTACTTTTGTGATTAGCGCTTTATTACCAATTTTTTTATGACAGAGTAGAGATACGGAGCAGGGTTAGACCCATGACTATCTATCTATGTATAATTGTTTATTATCACATAACCGTCGCTATTAGTAGGATAAGTGGAGTGCTCATAATTTGTTATTAATTTATGCTTTATATGCTAATTAGATAATTTATATAGTTTTAGGTGATAGCATAGGAATTTCTTGGGTTTGTTATAGTTTTGTTCTTTTTTTGTTCTTGATACGATTGACAGTTTGTTATAAATAGTTATTTTTAAATAATTTTTGAAGCACTTAGGGAACTCAATGCTATACATTATCTTGGGTATTGACAAGCTGGCTGTTAACTTAAAATTCCTACGAAAAATAAATCATATCAGGCATATATATAAGCAAATTGTAAAATACATATTTCTTTAGAATTTCACTTGTCATTTATATGTTAGAAAGCAATAACTAAAAATTCACAGAAATCTGCAATTGACAAGATTTTGAAAATGATTTCGAATATGCTAAAATATAAGACTAATAGAAATAATAAAGAAAGCATAAACTATAATGATTTTATAGAGACTGTCTATGACACTTACATTTGGCTAAATGACTTTTACGAGATGTGTCAGTTTTTATTATAAAAATGGCGGACGTAAAGTCGGGCGCGGACGACTTTAGGATACCCTGCACCAATAGCTTGCAATAAAATCCGGTTCCTTCATAAAAAACCAAAAACAGAAGAATTTTTAAGCAACAATTTTTTATTTGAACGATCGGTCCTATGGGATCTATACGATGTAACACCCGTATAGGAGTTATATAATAATCGATATCAAAAAAAATAAAATGAACTTGTCTCCTATGGAATAATGTGGAATCTAAGGTGAAACTTTGGTTACTCCAGCTCTTACCATCTCTGAGATCTAGGCGTTCAAACGGACAGACGTACGGACTGACAGACGGACATGAGTATATCGACCTCTCTAGTCACCCTGATCATATTTTAGGTAACTTTGGGCTGTCTCCGACGACTCCTTCTATATGTTACATACATTTTCGGCTTGCATAAACTTAATATACCCTTTGTACCATACGGTTACAGGGTATAAAAAGGAGCCAAAAAAAAATCTTAGAAAATGGCAAAAAAATCTTGTTTCAAAATTGTTCACAATCCAAATTTAAGATTTTGATCACCATTTTAGATTTTTTCCCGGCTAATTTTAGGAATAAAGAGTCTTATCAAATTACAAGATTTTATAAGGCTTAAAATAAAGGAGTCCAACAAATCGTATTTCAAAATTGTTACAATCCAAATTTAAGATTTTTATCACGATTTTAGATCTTTTCCCGGCTAATTTTAGGAATAACGATTTTTATTTCAAAATTTTATTAGGCTTAATAATAATCGTTATTAACTCTAAAATCAAGATTTTTTTGCAAAAATCTAATATCAGAATATCATTATTAAATCGTCAACAAAAAAGGTTTACGCTACTTTCGCCACGATTTTAAATACGGAAAATCTTAAACTTTCACTGATTATTTTTATCAGTGTAGAATATTGAAAGTTATATATTAGATTCGGTCCCTCCTATGAGGAACATGAGGTTGAACTTAAATGCACATTCAAATTTTAAAAAATCCAGAAACTTCCTAAAACCGATATAAAAATAGCCAAAAAATTCACTTGAAAGAGTATTAAAAAACATCCATAAATCTACAAAAAGAAAGCACAATCCATAAAAAAAGATTGACCCAAAGATTCTGTAGGCGTCGCGACGTGTCTACGTCATAGGCGTAGGTATGACAAAGTGTGCCGTCTGCCAGCAGAGGGCGCTACTCGTGCCGGCAAGTGAGTCATCTGCTTTAAACAGACTCAAAGAGAGCAAAACTTGGGAGAGAGAGCAAGAGATGCGCCACGCTGGAACCAATTTAATTTTATTTACTCTTATTGTTATGAATTTGAAAATCAAATGTGTCACCCACATTACAAAATATATTATTTTTAGTGCTTTTTCATATTATCAAGTTTTAGTTCCTCACATCATAAATCTGACATTGTAATTAATTATAAATCAAAATTAAAAACTGACCAAGGCAAAAGTTCGGGCTGCACATCAGCTCTATTTTGAAAATAAATGATTTAATAAAATCAAAAGTATTTGTCAACGCATTTTAGAGATAAAATAAAGAAAAAAATTCGTGCGACAGCTCATGAAAAAAGTTAGTTTACTTTTATCTATTTTTACACATTGCCGGAAATAATCTATATTATATATTGTGTATATTATGTCTAAAGCTGTTTGGCTGAGTAACTGAGGAACTCTCTAACTGATAAACCAAATCAGTGAGGTCTTGAAGAAATTTGGCAAAAACAAAAGAGTTAAAACACTATGACTGTACCAAAATAGAGGAGTACTTAGAAAAGTTAACCAACAAAATTTGCCCATAATCAAAATTGTTCTGCCGGCGACTAGGGATGCCCAATAGCTTTCAATTCTCTTCCACACTCGGGGAAGCTTGTAATCAATAGAGGGTGCGTCCCCGAGGTGGCAGATAGGGAAAAATCTCCCAGACAGGTGGAAGGATAGAAATGAAATACCTCCCGTGGACCAAACCTTTCGGAGAAGGTTGAGAACTTGTCAATTAAGGCATTACTTTCCACAACAAAAAAAATTTAAGCTTTTTTTACTATCTTATAATAGTTTTATGTCTCATTTAAAAGAAAATTGTTTTCCCATCTTTACAAGTCAAATAATGCTGGAAAATTCGTTTCGAACCACAGTACCATAAGCTGGCGTAAAAAAAAACAAAAGCATCGACATAACCCTTCAACAGCCCAACTACTCCTCGGTGGCTATCAAAGGCAGAGTCTACTGAATATTCGATATAGATATTTTGGTTTATTATTTATTTATAGTCGATTAGATCGAGAATTTAGAAAGCCATACTGGCTGTACTGATATTTTACTTATAAATTACACTGTACTACAAAATCAAAAAAAATCAAAGAACTTTTCAAGTGTCCTAGTGTACGTTGTAGGTCTTGACGAGAAGATCACGACAGTGTGTTTCAAAATTGTCTAACACCCCCAAAATCGCAAGTTATTGCTTAAAAACCGATTTTCGGGTACTGCGATCACTCCCACAATCACAACGTCGCCATTTTTCAATCGATTTTCGATTGCTTTTGTTTTGGAAAGAAGAAGATTCAAGCTTTAAGATGATATACACTTGATTATACTTCATACAAAGCAACTACGAGATTTTTTAAAAGTTATCTAAGATTTACACTTTTTTTTCGTGTTTCACACTTTGAAGTCATTTTTATATAACATTTTGTTAAAACACCTTTACTTTTTTACATTAAATCTTAAAGAAATATCAATGCCGAGTAAGAAAAGTCATGGTTTATCAAAATCGGTCGATAAATTTTTAAGTTACGACGCTTATTGTAAACAAGAAAATTAAATTTCCTTCGACAAAAAAAAAAGTTTTAGATGGTTAATTCGTTTGTTTATGAAGATATCATAACCAAATTTTGAAACAAACTATCGTGATCTACTCGTCAAGACCTACAACGTACACTAGGTCACTTGAAAAGTTTTAAATCACAGTGGACAGTGTTATTTATAGTCGATTCGATCAAGAATATCGAATTACATACTGAATATTCGGTATCGATATTTTGGTTGTCGATTACAATTTTCTTATCATCGGTATCGAGCTAAATTTTGTTTTACAATTGTCGCTTGAAATTGCCTTGCAAAAAAGTCTCTATGGTTGCAATACTGTTGATATGAATATTTTTTGGGAAAACTGAATCGGTATCGAATTTATAGAAATACTCAATACATTCTTCCTTTCAGTTTTTTCCCCAGTCTCGAGCCTCCCAACTAAAGACACCAAATATAACTTAGGACTGCTTTTTCCCAGAAAGTTCCACAGGAACTATTCACCTTAAAAAGTGTAGGATTGGCACACTGAAAAAAATAAATATTAAATCACCTATTTTGCCACATTTCGAACTTGATATCAAGTCAAGTACGGATGTGCTAAAATTGCTAATGATACTCAGATTAAGTATTATTTTTTTAAGTACAAAATACTTTTATTAAGAATGAATAGAATCGAAATTCGTATTTAATTCAAGATAGCTTTCAAACTTATTTCGGATATTTGGGAACTTGGAAGAAGTATCCGAGATTTTAGTTTATGTATTTCTTGAATATGAATCAAGTTGATTAAGTGACTTAAAATGAGTGTTTAAGCAAGAATGTGATTTTGCATTTGAGAACGATTCCATCATGGATTAAGTTTAGTTATGCTTTAAAACTAAACTAATCCTGATCACGATACTCTTTAAGGTGTCAAAATTTCTCGAAATATTAAACTACAAAGAAAAAAAATCGAATTTTTATAGTACAAATTGAAGCTGGAATCAAAATTGGGAACTGTCCTCAAAGGCATTGCAAGTATTTTCTCTAGTTCCATAAAAAGCTTAAAAAGAAAATGGCCAAGGTGAATCCCGCTGAAAAATTTATCTTATCAGCATTTGAAATTAGTCTGAAATTGTTTATAAAAAAAAAATTGCAAACGACACGTGTGACTGATTTGGCATATATATAAATATATATATATGAGTATATATAAATTGATAGAAATGAACAGCTAATCGAATCATATAAACAATTTAATTGGCTTTATTTAACCTACGAACACACTCCCAGACATTGCCATAGAGACAACAGCCACTAGGACGCCAATTATTTGTTGTTATTGCCATGTCTATCGGGCCGATTCAATCTAATCAATCGCCTATTTTCATATTATCAATTTTTCTGGCATTTAAACTTTTGGGGTAAAAAAATAATGCCCAAGCAAACTTCTATCTTGGGCTTTAAGTAATCGTTTAAAAATAGTCACATTATGCGGCTTAGCTAAACAGTTGATAAGATTTTTTTAGTTCCGAAAATTCCAGATATTACGCTCAAGTACATATTACTAAAAGACTGACTGACCAATGCTGCTTATCAGCTGTTATCTAGCTTTTGTTTTGTTTTCGTTAGTAAATTATGTGCTAATTGACAGCTGGCCACCCCTGAGAGACCCACCCAAACCCTTAGACCCCTTAGTCCCTTAGACCCTTCCCCTTACCTGTTGTGATGTGGATGTCTGATGATGTGAGGTTTCCTTAAGACTACTGCTGGAACTGGCATTAAGATGACGGCCCAGACTGTTGCCCGTGCTGGCGCACAGTGGGCCATTTGTGCCATTCATGGCCACAGTTGTGGGCAGCGTGGAAACAGCTGTTGGTGTTGCTGTCGCAGTTGGCGTTGCTGCTGTCCCTGTCACGCCATTCTTTTTGTGGAAATTTTCTATTAACGTTGTGGCTGGACTCAGCACTCCGCTAGGAGAACTATCCGAAAAGTCTGTCATCTGGAAATATACAAGAAAATGTAAATGTGTTAATACATATATATAGTATATAGTGTATAGTATTATACATAAGAGTTTAAAAATTTACGCTTATCAGTGTGAAATATGAATTTTATGGCTTGGCGGTTTGTTTGTTGATTCATAGAGAATATAGTAGAGGTATAATAATATAAGTAGTTGAGGCCAGACCCTATATGGGCATAAATGGCCAGTGTTTAAAATGTATTTACGTCATGTTTCTGCTTTTGCATAAAGCGTTATCTTTGCACCGGGTTGACAATGCACTGACTATTTGAAGATAACCCCAAGACAGATATATAGTGAAACTTATCGAGAGTCGCTTCCTGGCTGGCACTATTACTTTTAGTTTCCGTGGAAAAGCTTATAATGAAGCCCTAAACAAATTAATATAGTAGATGAAATGTGGGAAACTTCGAAGCAATAGAACCGACATTATTCCTTATTCTCCCACGTTCCAATCAAGCATCAATCAACCCAGCATCAATCCACACCGATCCATCGTGGATCACACGGTAGACCTACCCATTCCTTGTCATTATTCCTTATTCTTTCACGTTCCCAGGATACATCGTGGATCACAGGGTGGGACTATCCACTTCTCCTAGGAAAGGGTACTAGGACTAGGGACTAGCGGCTCGAGAATACGGAATAGGGAATACGGAATAGGGAATTGGGAATAGGGAAAAGGGAATAGTGAATAGGGATTAGGGAATAGGGAATTGGGACTAAAGACTAGGCACTTGAGAAGAAGCGTGGGTAACTTCGGAGCAACAGAACCGATCACTAAAATTCCTTAGTCCTTTAGAGTAATACTCTTTTTTTTACTGCTCATCGACAGACTCGATATAGTCCATACAACGATACGCAAGACCACCTGTGATCTCCTGAAGAGAGCTCGCAGAGGTAGCATTCGAGACACGTATTTTGCTGTTGCACGATGCACGTTTGTTCATGGAGCTTTTTGATTAAAAATAAAGCCCAAAACTTAACACATCCAGCCCTTGGTAGGCAGTACGCATTATAAGGTATTTTCTACCCTATGAGAGATCCGAGCGTAGTGATATGGAGAGGATTTTGTGACATTGGAAAAGGTGACGGAGAAAAACCTTGGTACCGGCGCACGTCTTTATTTCAAGTAAATATTGACTTTCACGAAAGTGATATGCATTCCAGGAGTCCGAAACATGTGCGATTTCCGAAAGGACTTCCCCAGAAGGAACAGGTTCCACTATCATGTCAATAAGCATATCAAGTATCAGACAATGCTTCCCTTTAGAATAATATAGTAGTTGCTTTCGTTCTACGATCTTATAAATATTTACCTAGAGCATATTGACTTTATGACAAAAACCTAGACCCCCTAAAAGAATTAAAATTCTGTACCTAATCTCTAACACTGCAGAACATACCACACTATAAGGTCCTATTCACATATACTAACCAAATTCAGATGCGAAAAGCTCCTTCGATAGAGTTTTCACAGAAAGTTTTCCAAGTCGCTACCTATTATAATTTTTTTAAAGGAAATTCGCCCCATTTCGGATTCTCTGTAATTATGTGAATAAAAAATTTATAAAGCGCTAAAAACCTGTTGAGCTTGAAAATCGTCTTTTTCAAAGGATCTACCCTTAAGAGGATTCTAATACTAATCTAACTTATCGAATAGATATATATGAGATGTCATACAAAATATTCGTTTTGGTTCTTTGGGTTTTGATTTCACAGTACAAGCAGGCCTTAATAACCCTTCAAATGAAAATTTATCATTGGGTTAATTACAATAGGATCCTAACGATCTATGGCACAGCCGGTTAACCCTAAAGCAGGTTAGCTACTCGAATTCATGAGACAAACTAGGATTTTTAAATTTTTCAATAGTTCCATCTGAGTCACATTAAACACATGGAAGTTATAGATATAGATATATTTCTTCTGGTTAAAACATCAGAGAGCTAGCGTTTGGAGACTTCCTTCTACCACTACTACTATATATTTTGGCCTTCTAAGTGGATCATAGAGCTTCTTAATTTTGCAGAAACTGCAGCAGTTAAGGTGCGGATCTAGGATTTTGGTTGGGGGGTCGAAGACTATATATATTTTTGAGTTCGTAAAAGGCTTTCAACCCATTTTTCGTACTTTTAGGGGAGGTCAGGAACCGAAAATCACCCCCGTGCCACTGGAGTAAAGAGTCTCTGATGCGTTTCTTATTATTATCTTATTAAGTAATACCAGTCCGTATCTCTATCCAGTTGGAAGGTTTTCGTAAACAAATTTTTTTATTAAAGAAACCAACGAGTTAGCTTAAGCCTCACCCAGTTTCATCTGGATTTATATTCTTGCCTACTTTATAAGGCTACATGATCTTCAAATTTTTGGCACACCCCTTAAAAACAATTGTCAAACATAAATATTAGGCTGCTGCTCACATATCTGCACTTATTTATTTATTTATTGTTTAAACAAATAATTGAACAGCATTTAATGTCACTTCAAATGTTTGCCTAAATAAAATTGTCAATAAAAAATCTCGTGTGGGCACTACGTGATTTGCATTTTTGGTTGCACCTTTTGTACAACTGCTTAATTATACGCCAATAAATACAATTTCATAAAATTAAAATAAAAAATAATTAAATGAATATATTACAATTGTCACTTGTTAAGATTTATTTATAGCATAAAGGCAAAAAAAACCCAATTAAATTGTTTTATATTAACAGCAAGCGATTGCTCTAAAACTGTTTGCTGGGCCTCTCAAACTGTACGCTATGGCGCCTGGCTGCCTGGGCTTGTAATCAATTAACTGCTGCTTTAGATAACATAAAGTGCGACTAAAATAAGCACATATGTACAGTTTATATAAAATTATCAACTACATATGTAGTATATATAGGTTTTTTTTGTGGTAAAAACCAAAATAAACGCCCACGTTTGGCTTTCAAACTGTCGTCTGTCCAAAGTGTTGAAAAATGCAAACAGTTTTGCAGCGCGCAATTTGCTTGATTTATGTATTTTTTCTATAATAAGTAAAATATGATAATTTGTTTTAGTTTTATTTAGTTTTTGTATAGTTATAGTAGGCAGCAAATATATTCTAATTTGCATTGAAGCATTGATTTATTGGCGTAGACAAAAGACAAAGTTCTATTCTGAGTTATTTTTAAAACCGCATTTTGTTGTAATTGAATTTGTTGTGATTGTTATTTATGGTGTGGTTGGGTTAGGCGTGGGTTGTATCTACTTGCCCCTTAAGTGTCTAGCCATTTATATACTATATAGCTTATATATAGCATGTGGGCAGTTTTAAAATCAATATTTCACAATTTCGCAACGTCTTGCATTTTAAATTATGCAAATCACAATATTAAACGCTACGTACAATTTTAATTGTTATTGTTTTTTGCCGTTGTTGCACCATAAATTTAAACGCGACATTTTAAGCACGCAAAAAAATATAAACAAAACGCGCGCCGCGTTGTTACGCGTTTGGCTCCATTGTGCGCTGCTTGCTGTGCAAAAGCTCAAAGCTCTGTTGGCAGTCACCAACCATGCGCTGCTTTACAACACTTTTACAAAACGCTTTTTACAACACAGCATGCACAGCACGAACAGCTGATGCAATTTTTCGTGGTTGTTTTGTGGTGACTGTGAAAAAAGAACGTAGCCATGGTAGTTAAATAGTTTTTTCTACATATAATTAATGTCTATTGAGTGTATAAAACGTTTGAAAAAGCTGCGCTAAGTGTTAATTAATTAGTAAAAAGTGTTTG
The DNA here is from genome assembly GCA_037043745.1 of Chymomyza amoena. Classification (NCBI taxonomy): domain Eukaryota; kingdom Metazoa; phylum Arthropoda; class Insecta; order Diptera; family Drosophilidae; genus Chymomyza; species Chymomyza amoena. The sequence goes on from JBAMAX010000500.1 coordinate 87,272, forward strand.
ACAAAAACAAAATGCACAAGCAGCGTTTGCCAACACGTACGCAGCACTTGCTGTTAATTTTGCTGCTGGCGTCAGCAACATACGCCAGGTCCGACGACGTCATAGGTGTTACAACGCAAAACGCGCTTTTGGGCGCTGCGGGCAAGCAGCAGAACGAGGACAAAAAAGGGAATGGCCTAGCCGCAGCTGGTGGCATGTGTGTAGGCATGTTGCGGCATGTTTTTGAGAATGCCACGCCACGTGATGAGCAGCAAGCGGGCGTGTTTGAGGAGTACAAGCCGGAGCTGCTGAGCGCCGATGTGCTGGATGAGGAGTCGTACTTATGGAGCTGTCTAGAAGCTTGCTGCGAAAAGTCGCAGAATCAAACAAACTCCTGTAATGTTGTGCTGGTCTTTAAGCGCAAATGCTATCATATACGCTGTGTTAGCAATGAGGCTTGCCTGCCTAAGGAACGTGTGCGGGATAATGAAAAAGTGCAAATGGTCTTGGTCAGTCCCGTGGGCGAGACAGCAAGCTGGGCCAAGCTGCTCAAAGCTGCAAAGCATAACGAGGAAATACTGCCCTACGATGAGCTAGCAGCACAGGGCGCGCTTAGTTTTTGGAAGCAGCCCAGACGTCTAAGCTATTTGCAGCGACAGCAGCAGGTTAGTTAGTCTACGCTATTAAGTCAAAAGGCATTTCAATTTTGTTAACTTTATAATTTAGGACAACCCCAGCTATGATGAGGATGACTTTCCCTTAGCTGAAAAGCGCATGAAGCAGCTGCTGCTACAACCCGACGAAGGCGATGTGCTAAACAGCGATGATCTCAGCTACTTTGGCGGCGCTGAGCTACAAACTAATCCCAAATATATGACCTGTAATGTCAACAATCCTTGCCCGCCGCAGGAGCAATGCATGCCGCTGCAGTCCAGCTCTGTTACGGGCATTTGCAGCTGCCGACATGGCTTTGTGCGCAATAAGCAACAGAAATGTGTGCTGCTGCCAGTGCCCTATAGTGCCTATTTAAGCAACGAAGAGACCACGCCGCAGGAACGCAGCGACAGCGCTGTTGTAGAAACGGCAGCCACGCCAGAAGTGGTCAACAGCAAGTCTGACAACTCCAACAAAGACATTGTAGTATCTATCATGTCCAAAGAAGTGCGCCTGCCAGAACAAGAGGTCAGCTTGTCTGCCTTTACCGTGCCCGATGAGCAAACAAGCAACACTAAATACAAATATTTGTGGACTTTGATAACGCAACCCAGTGGGCCTATGAATGGCACCATATCGGATCAAAGTAAATCAAAAGTGAAACTATCCAACCTATCCGAAGGTTTGTATACCTTTAAAGTGACTGTGACTGGTGATAATGGCACCTTCGGTGAGGCCACTGCCAATGTGACTGTGCTGCCCGAGAAGCGCATTAATCAGCCGCCGCAGGTTATTATAAAGCCAAGTGAACAAATTATACGTCAGCCCACCACAAATGCTATACTTGATGGCAGCATAAGCACCGACGACGATAAGATTATCAACTGGCATTGGGAAGTTATATTAGGTCCGCTTGGCTATCAGCCAAAGCTACCCGATGTCAGCACGCTGCAGCTAACAGACCTTAATTCACCGGGCAATTACACCTTCAAGCTGACTGTGACCGATTCGAACAATGTGACTAATTCTACCACAGCCCACATAGAAGTGCTCAAGGAAACTGACTATGCGCCGGTGGCTAATGCTGGCGATGCAGTAATACTCTATTTGCCCAACAATAATGTCACCTTAAATGGCACGGCCAGCACAGATGATCATGAGATTGTAGCCTGGGAGTGGACTAAAGATGCCAGCGATGAGGCCAAAGCAGTTGATATGCAAAATACGCGTACACCTTACGCGCAGCTTTCGAACTTGGAGGAGGGCATGTACACGTTTGTCTTAAAAGTGACCGATGGAAGTGGTCAATCCAGCGCAGCCAAGGTGCATGTGTTTGTTAAGCCACCCACAAATTCACCGCCCGTAGCTGTAGCCGGTGCCAATGTGGTAGGTGTACCAAAATGTTATAGTAAGGCCGAAAATATTAATCATAAATCTTTTTGTTAGACTCTTAGTCTGCCTGTTAATTGGGTGCTGCTAAATGGTTCGGAGTCCAAGGATGACATTGGCATTAGAAGCTGTCAGTGGAAACAATTGAGCGGACCCAATAATGCGGTCATACTCAACTCAAACACGACGGTAACTAGCTAATCTAATATTCTGTCTAAGCTTAATCTCATTAGTGATGCATATGTGAATTACAGACAGCCAACGCCACCTCTCTGACTTTGGGTCTCTATCAGTTCCAGCTGACTGTGGCGGATGAGAATAATAATACGGCTAGTGACACGACCTGGGTCAAGATTGTGCAGGGTGAGTTGGAGAGTTGTAATCAAATCAAGAAAAGTTGATTCATTTATTTACTGCATATCTCTTAGAACGCAATGCTGCGCCCATAGCCAATGCGGGCGGAGATTTTAGCATAACCTTGCCTACCACAGCACTCTACTTAAATGGCTCACAGTCCTCTGACGATTTGGCTGTGGTTAAATATTTTTGGACTCGCGAGGATAACAGTCTAGCAGCTGGCGTCGTTGTGGGAAACACAGACAAGCAGCCGGTTATGATTGTAAGTAATGTCAAGAGTTACTAGAAGTTTCTCCATTCATGCTCTTATCTTTTATCAATTTTGCAGCTAACCAACTTGGTGGATGGACGCTATGTCTACAAATTGACTGTCAGCGACGAACAAGGTCTAACCAGCTCAGATACGGTTAGCATTAATGTGCATCCCGATCCTATGCATATGTTTTTGGTGCAAATCACATTGCCCATGGGCATAAATTATTTGTCACAAAGTGAACTGGATTCCATAGTGCAGAAGCTACAGCTGCTGCTGGGCGATGATAGAAAAATACAAATACGCGAGCTGAAATCGGATTTGCACACAGATGCCGCCGTTTTGGTATTCTATTTGGCTGACATTGATGCCAATGGTCAGTCTAAACCTGTGGATGGTTTGTATGTGGAACGCCTGCTGCGTGCCAAGCTACAGCGAGATGTCTCCATATTGGGCGCACTATTTGTAGATATACGCACTACTGTGTGCCAGAACAATTGTTCCGGTCATGGCAGTTGCAATCCCACAACGCGGGCCTGTAATTGTGAGGCTTTTTGGATGCCTTCCGCTGACTACTTCTTTGGCTCGAATGAAGCCAATTGCGGTGAGTGACAAACTAAGTAGTTATGAAAACTTTTTAACAACTTAATGCCATTCATGCAGACTGGTCTATACTCTATGTGTTTGTGGGCGTTATTGCCGGCTGTTTGCTGCTTTCTGGCATATTTTGGGGCATAGCCTGCGCCTGCCGGCAGTCCAAAAAGCCACGCATACGTCAAAAAGTGCAAAAGTACTCCTTGATAGGCGCACAAGACGAGGAGTCAGCTACTTGTAAGTAAAGTCATAAGTTACTTGTGCCATTTTAATCTAACGTTTTTTGACCATTGTAGATTCACGCAGCATGTCTCTAACCGAGTCGGAGACCGACTCTGATGTGCTCTTTGAAACACGCACCAAAGCCAATGGCATTGGCAAGCACAAAGGCCACAATTCACATGGCGGAGGCGGCTCTACAGCCCATAATAGCCATAAATATGCAACGACCAAAGTGGGTCGCAAAATCAAAGCGTAGACAATTAAAATGTGTTACAATAATAATAGTGTATGTGTGATATATTTCTATGCGTATTTATACTTGTATCTTTTGTACTTGCCGCGCCGCTAAAAGCGCCTTCTATTACTTATATGTTCCTTTTTTATATACATATGTACTTGTAAACAATAGCATGAAAACTGTGCGTTTAAGTTATTTTTATATGCTTAAGTTAGTTTAATTTGTTTATATTATTAGTATTATTTACACTGCTGCTGCTGCTGTGCAACGCAACATTTATTGTCAATTTAAAAACATTATATATATGAATATGTATTATTTTGTGTGTGTATATAGCGATAGTGTATCACAATCAATGTAATAAATTACATGCATATACATAACTTACTAAATGCGTTTGTTTTTATTTATGCGCTATGTAACAAACAGCTGTGTTGGTGTGATAAATTAATTAGCTTGAGTCAGCGTGGAGAAATTATTCAGCTTTATGTCAACTAACTGATCTAGGAAATAGCAGTTAAAAAGGAATATGGCGCTCAAGTCATAATGAGGCCTAGCTACTAGCGCATAGGTAAGAAGGAGAAGGTAGACATAAATCAAAAATAGGCAACAACAAATCTGTCTATTTGTAAGAGAGTAAGCAGCAATTTGTCAGGCTTCGTGGGTAAGGAGAAAATGAATTGTCAAAAATTTGAACTATTTAACTTTTGTCAAGCTGCGCAGATGAAGAGTTAGAAAAATTGAAAAAAGTGAAAAAACTCGGCCGTGTGCGACGTAGTTTTCGTAATTTAAAGAAAAATTTAATATTGCACCATAAAAATCGTAATAAATTATTATTAAATTGATAAATAAACAGCGCAGTTGATTTTTTTTTTGTGTGAAATAAGCAGCGCCGCATGTAAAGGTTTTTTAAGCACATGTGCTTACATGTTGCCATGTACGCGTTTGCAAATTAGTGTCTTAATATTGAAATTAATTATTTATACGCAAAGTTATATATTAATTAAAGTAATCCATGACAAATTGTCATAATTAGATTTGATATCATCAATTGCACAAAGTGCGCGTTGAAATTTTGCAATATTGCAAGTCCCTTGCGCCAGCGCAGCACCCGCTGGCTTCTAAACTGTGCCCGTTGGCTTTCAAACTGTGCATTAATAAACATTTGCTGCTGAGGCTCTCATAAGGAAGGTTTGTATTAATAAATGTCTGTAAAAGTAAATAATGTTATTAAAGTTTTAATAGGTGAGGTGTGTGTGCATATGATGATTAAGTAAGTACACTGCAATTATAGGCGGCTTTACAGCCAGGGGCGTTTTTTCCAACCTGATGTTTTTAAAATGTATAAATTTATTAAAACAGCGGCGTGGAGCGAGGGAGCTAATGAAGTAGCCTTTCCAACTACTGAGCTAAAATAATAATATTATACGATATTCGTAATCGCTGTTGATTTGGTAAATTTTTTAGATATAGTTCCATACATAGATTTTCCTGGAAATACCTGCACGAAGTTTTTCTGTGTTAAAATTAAAAAAATTCCACTACTTGTTATTATGTCACGTAGCAGATTATTTATATGAGCCCATAGCCCCTTTCCCAAAGGTAGAAAATATTATCAACGCCACTGAACCATACTCATAATTACTTTTCTATATTATTATAGATTGCAACAAACCAAGCGACTGTATTGTGAAAAGCACAGCGGGACTGAAGAGCGAAGTAAGTGTTAAATTTGTTGATTTTACAAAAATACTTTATTAATAATATTCCAAAGATCTATGCGATAAAATAACATTCTATAAACTCATTAAATTTCACAAGCGGCTTAGTCTAATGAGCTTTTATCAAACATTTATCTCAATATATGCATGGGAGTTTCCCAGACCATTTAAATTATACCATTTATGCATGATTATTTTATAATTCACAACACGTTGCAGCATGCGCTGCATGCACAGTGCATGCTAAACAGTTTTGCGCGCACAGTTTGACAGCCAGCTGGCGTTTTGACATTTACATGACTTGTTGACTTAGCGGCAGCGGCTTATTTACTTTAATTCTTTTTAAGTTTAATTTAATTTATTTATTCCAATGCACACTTTTTTATATAGTGCAAATATTGATGCATGCAAATCAGTTCAAGTGTTGTTTTCAACAAAATGTGAAATCTTTGTTTTTAAGTGTTGGCTCAAACACCCACGCATTTTAGCCATTTTAGACCTGGTCCGGCCTTATACAGCGTCAGCTCAGTTCCTGGTAGCACAGAAATTTCTGGAATTGCCTCAAACTTGCTGCCAAGACATTAAAGACACATCTTTAAAGCCGCTTTTTAGTGAATCACTTGATTTGTCTGGCTGTTTTGGGCTTACAGGCAATTTATTGTCTGAGCAGAGCTTAAGTTTATTTTTTTTTTGGTTTTTTATTGATTTTAGCCGGATTTATGCCACCCAGTGGCAGTCAAGGCACTCTTGGCCAACATTTGGCTGTTGCCACGCGTTGGCACATGCCACAAGGTGCGGCCTTCATTTTCACTTTTAGCTTAGTTTTTAGCACGCGATTTGCTCATAGTTCTGGCGCCTTTTGGACGACGCCATTTTGTGCTTGTCCTTTTGGCCACACACAGGCTAATTAAACTAGCCATGGCCTGTTTGTTTTTTTTTTTTATTTACATAAAATCCATTTAACAGTTTTGCATGCCAGGCTAATGAATAGGTGCTTGAACTCTTTGCTACCCACGCCCCTAACTCTCCATAAACACGTGACCTGACTTTTATGGTTCAGTCTTTGACTTTAGTTTTCTTGGTATTTATATTATAAAATACTATTTTTATGAGCATTTAATTGTTTGTTTTGACGGTCTCAAAAAGCACCCATAAGACCAACCGCCCTCCTCCCCACAGACCCACTTTGGTCAATTAACCAACTGCTTCAACTTGTTCAATAAAAATTCTTGCCACATTCTTAAGTTAAGCATTAAGTTCCAGGAAAAAAACATAAAAATATGCATATATCATGGTATTAAAAATTTGCTTGACTTTAATTTTTGCCATTAATACTTGTCAGGGGTGTAGAAGGGGAGAGGGTGTTTATGGGATAAATTTACAGCATAAGCCTACGAAAGTGAAACAATTAAAATCTTTTTATGTTGTCCTAAAATTTTCTGGATGTTTATAAACTTGCGTTCATGTTCGCTCTAGATCCCCCAAAAGGTGGGGCTAAGGCCCAAACTACGGAATTTGGAATCATCTTATGCGTTAGATTAATGAAGTTAGGGGCATTATACCATATAATTGCTACAGGCACTTATTTTTCCTGAGTTAGTAAATTTTATATGCATGATTTTGTGATAGAGCCGGTGTTGGGACTAGTGATAGTACTAGTGCTGTAGCTAGCGCCTGGACTGCTGGAACTAGTGTTCGGACTAGTGGTGTAGCTAGTGCCGGAACTAATGCTGGAGCAAATGCTGGAGCCAGTGCTGGGACTAATGCTGGAGCTAGTAATGGTACTAGTACTGGAACTAGTGCAGTAATGGAAGTATTGCTGGGAGCAGTGCTGGTACTTGTACTAGGACTAGCGCTAGAACTAGGGCTGAAACTAGTGCTAAGACTAGTGCTAAGACTAGTGCTAGACCCAGTGCTGGAGCCAATGCTTGGACTAGTGCTTGAGGTAGTGCTGGAACTAGTGCTGTAACTAGTGCTGTAACTAGTGCTGTAGCTATCACTTGAACTACTGGCAGTACTAATGGAGATAGAGCCATAAGCATACTCAGTTTAAGTGCCAGATGTGCCGCCAGGAGCAGCTGTGATGCTGCGGGAACATAAGCCGACAAATTGGGGGTTCTGCCGCCTGCTTGTTTTGAAAAGTATCGATAAACTATGTACCTGATGACATTTGGTATACATTTTTTGTGTTTTATTTCAGGAAAAATGAGTCGATATAAGGGATCCTAAACTGATAAGTCGATGTGGATATAATAGAAGGAATGGTTTCTCCCAAAAAAAATTTATGGCGGTGTTCTACATCAAGATCGTGAAAAGATTTTGTTGACGACAGTATTGATTTGAAATTGAGAAGGCAGCTATGCTCTTCAGTTCATTCAGAGAGTCAGTGTCTCTTAACAGCTGTCACCCCTCTTCTCAGTGAACTATCTACGTCACTGCTAACTGATACCAACTTTTATAGTTATTAATCTGAAAACCACTCGCTGATATGCGTCTGTTGCTTTGAGCTACCTGTTTTGGTAATATTTAACAATTTCTTTTATGGCCTTTTTGACAAATCAGCTGGGCTATAAATCTCCCAGAACTCAGCTGTCGCTTAAAGCTATAGGAATTTGCATAAATTTTAAGATGTCTTTATATAGTTTTTCATAATTAACGATTTTTTCAAGTAATTTGTTGATTTTGTCACCGAAAGCAACGAGTTCAAACGCTTACAAATCTCAAATACCAATAAACTATCCATTTCAAGGTTTTTGTTTCAATTTATCTGCTGGCCTTTCATTAAAAAGTTATAAAATTATCAATTAACATAAAAAAAAACTTCTATGTCACTATAGTGTGCATAGATTTTGCCAATGGAGCATTTTAATTTTATTGAGAAGTTTGCCAAAAACTCATAAAGTATCTGCAGATAGATCTACAGCAAAGATATTAACATATTAGTCATATCGGTCTAGTTTTTGCATTTTAAACAACTAATAATTTTAATATAAAAAGCTTAAGTGAATGCGATTTTTAAGAATTAACCAACGCTATAAAACTCATAAAAGGCTAAATCAAGTTTGATTTTAAGCATTTATTTTATTATATTTGCTTTTAAAGTTTAGTTTTAATGGACCACTTACCAGCTTCAAGAATACAACAAAGACTTTAAAGAAGACTGGATTTTTGTCTAAACAAAAGCAATATTTAAGCATTTTCTTTATATACGTAGAGCATTTGGCTTAAACTTTCTGAAATGGACTACGGACAGTAATCGATAAACTCTAACGAGTCTCAAATAACCGCGCTCCGGAAAAACAAATAGAGCATTTTATTCCCATTACTTTGAAATGTTTGGTCCGCTGAATTATTACTCAATTATTTTAAATTATTTTTTTTTTTAGAATTTATCGGAAAAATTAAGCGAAATATACGAATTTATCGGAAATAAAAAGGAAAGTTTTTGACGAAAGAATTCGATTTGCGTAGCATGCAAAAACAAATTCGAATAAAATTGTTCGGCTTCGATTGAAGTTTATCGGAGTAAGGCTGAAGAAGCTTTCTTAAAACCTGTTTAGCTTTTTAATTTAGTTTTTTAGGAAATCTCACAACAATTTGGAAATATTTGCTTGATTTAAGTAAAAAATTATGTTTCAGAATTAGGGGTTTATCTATTTTTTATTTTTAATACTCCAAAAATATAAATTTTCAACTGATTAGATTCAGTTAAGACTTCGACGCGGAATTAGACCTGTCGACATGGGCGAAGGTAGAAAGAGGCAAGGTGCTCCTCTCGGAAGCTGACATTTCTAAGGAACACGAAGATTTAAGAAAAAAAAACATGAAAAACTTAAATTCATTGGAAACAAGGAATGGCTTGATAGTCATGACCGGCAGACCGAGCTTACATAGACAATTAAAATAAAAAAGCTTAGGTCTGAAGTCTCTCTTAAGCACTATTACTAATTTTTAAACCAAAAATATTTTGTTGAGTAATAATTCTGATTATATAAATTTTTGACCAGCATTGTATTTTTGCGTTGTCTCGTTAAAATCTCATAAATGCGTGGATACACTCGCTCAAACCTAGTTTTATGAAACATTATTGGCAGATTCTTGATAGAGTAGCTTATTTTGATGCTATAGCAGGTATAATTTCTTATATCTTTTAAGTAAACTCCTGGTCAAAGCAAGTTCTAACAAGAATTCCAACAAATTGCTTAAAAGTTAGGCGCACATAAGAGCGAAAAATCTTTCATAAGTATACGGGACCGTGCTTTGTCAGTATCTTTGGATTTCTGATGGAAAATTTGCTCAAGTCCAAAAGGAATCATAGAAAATCAATTTCTCTCAAGGATACCAGCTAGTTCTGTCTCTCAGCTCAACGATAATGCGATAGCTCTAAAAGTATTGGGGAATCCAAAATCTCTAACCCATCGAATTTGATGTTATTGAATTAAGGGATTTCAGCAGCTGTAACTATCACCTGGAGTGTGGATCGGTTTTTGCGATTCGCTTGCGCGGAAAGTTGTCTGATTGCCTTATGGGAGTGACCAGCCACGATTCCCTAACTGGTCGATCCAAGTAGTTCGCAGCCTCTAACTTTAAGCTCTGGTTAGCCCCTGGATACCCCTTTCCAGGGGTGAGCTAATATCAGAAGGCGACCCCTCGCGCTCTGCTTTCGAGAACGTTTTGCATGGAAGCGTAAGTGAACACCAACTACCATGCAAGGGAGTCGAAGGTCCATTCAGCCGTTATTTCCTTTTCAAATCCCATGACTACGAAAGTATCAAAAAAGCCCCGGATAAAAGCTCCATACCCTGATAAACGACCTGGGAAGATATAGATGCCAAGGGCATACGCGAATGGAAAATAAAGCCGAAAACAGGGAAAAATGGATGTGAGCGATACAGGCTTAAACCCACATCGGGTTCGTCGCGCCATAAAAGAAGAAGAACTATCTCCTGACTTGCCTTACATTTTTACTTGATGGAAAATAATTTTTACCAATGAGCAGGTGAAAAGAGTGACTGAACTGGAAAAGAAAATTAAGGGAGAGTTCTTTTGGATATTTAACAAAAACGAAATCCAATTTTTATAATACAAGGCTAGAAAGAAGAGAAAGAGGTAAAATATGCTTAACCCATAATAACTATTTTCTTAACTTTAGTGCCAAGACCATTGAAACGTGGGAAGATAGATCACAAATAGGCTCAGATTTGTGTGAGACGCAGGAAAGTCAACCAATTTACAATAGCTACATAGGACTACGAGAGAAAAAGCCTATATAAGATAATCCATTTTATTAAAAAGAACTCTTTCTACCACTCAGTGTTGAAAAAAAGTTCATACCTCACGAAAAAATTTTAGGCGATTGATAGTAAGAGCCCCCGACTTTTAATATAGAGTTTTACTAAAAAGATTTCATGAAATTTTTATTATTTTATTTTTATTTTAAGTAGTTCTTAATTTTCGGCTTTTCTAAGTGTTTCAAATTGCTGTATAATTTCTTAATAATGTTTTCAAGAATAACGAATTTCGGCTTACCTCGATTAAGAGTCAAGTTTCTTAATTACCTTCTAGCTGTCGGATTAATGATTTTGATTTGGTCGAAACGGATACAAAGTTTTAATAATATTAATTTTCATGCCATGATCAGGGTATACAAATTTTGACATAATTCTAGTTTTATAATTGTTTTTTTTTTTGTACAAGATACAGATACATTGTAGGGGTTTGGCATAGTGTCAGTTGAGCATTTCAGCAAACACGACCCAAAACAAAAAAAGTTGGAAAAAAATTCGCACATAAGAGAACGAACGAACGGTTGAGTGATTTTTAATGTATTCGTGACAATAATTGCACATAGATAAAATACTTTAATGTTTTATTTGCATTTTATTATTGTTTAATTTGTTTTTATTTTGTGAGCTTTTTGGGGCGTTGAATGCGTTGTCGCCAAACAAATTTATACCAGTCAAAATAAACTAGATTTATGGTAATTGTAAAATGCAAATTAAATTAGCCAAATCAAAGGGGCTTGGGCTATGTGTGGGCCTATAAGTAAATATCTTTGTATCTTTTAGCGTTCAATAATTACATTTGCACTTGAACTGCGAAGCAAAGATTCAATTTCAGTTTCAATATCAGCTCCGTGCACAGTTTAATGGATTATGACATGCCACTTGCTGGCATTTCCGGCTCTAAAAAAAAGGGCCTCAAGCTGCTCTGTCTCGACTCAAACAGTTTTACATAGATACTACTAATACTAACACATGCAAATATAATAGCGGCTAGTATATAGACGTCGGGGAAAATTGCTTATGCGCCCTGTATGCCGTGCATCTCATAGTACAAGTTCAAGGTCATTGGCTTGCTTTGTCTAATATCTATTGTTTGAAAAATTTCTACAAAACTCTGAGTTTATTGCTACACAGCTGTTGTTTTATGCTGCAAAGATATTTTTGTATCTTTGGCATTGCCAATTACACACCTTGTTGCAATGAATTGTGGCATCTTCTGCTTATTTTTGTATCTCAAAAGTGTCTCATTATGTTGAAATTAATTTAATGCATTTGTAATTTGACGTATTATTTGGGCTGCCAATTTTCAGTCAAAGAAAATTGAAAATTTTTGCGGTTTGCAGTCAAAATTCAAAAAGTATCTATGCTATGAAAAAAGTATCTATACTATGAAAAATTCAAATATTTTCACTAAAAATTTAGAGTTTATAGTTTTTTAATTACTTTAAGACTTTTTTATGGTAAGGTATTTATGTGGTAGCTGAATTCGCAAACAGTAGCCACAATTTAAAACAAGTTTTTAAATGCAGTTTTAAGCTAAAAAAATTATATTTTAAATATTTGGCTTATACACTAAAAAAAAAGGGGAATGATATACTTAAGTAAAGATTTTTATTAAATGAGACACAACTTGGTTAATGAGCATGAAATAAACGAGCAATAAAATATAAAAAATTAAAATAAAATCGTTTTGAGCTTTGATATTCAAATCAGTAAATTAATCGATATCAAATAGTCGCCATATATTTAAATAGTGACTATAAATACAGATACAAAAAGTAAAATCGATTGTTGTACTGACTAGATTAAGATTGATTTAGACACAATACCCTTTACTATTTCGAGGCCCTCTACTTCACTGGGAGCTACTCATAATTTGAGCTGCGATTAATTTAGATTAATTTAATTTAAATCGAGAAATTAATCGATCCCAAGTAGTTGTCATAGGACATTTAAATAGAGAATATCAACTCGTAAAGTGAAATCGATTTAAGAACCAAATAAATTATAAAGCATCAGAAACGATTTTTGTTTTATATCGAAAAGGTGGGGGGGCACTGCAGCCAAAAGTTCTTTTGTCATCATCATCGTATGGCCCTTACAACCCGCTCTCGGGTTACGGCCGACCTCAGCAGCTCTCGCCAGGCGCCTCTGCTTTGCGCATGGTCTTTTGTACCATACCCATAAATTAAAGCAAAAGACTTTCCGCTTTCCGCATGAATAGCAGTAGGTCTTTTGTTGGTATTGACCTAAGATGGAAGGGACTAATCCGTTCCTTTCCCATGTAACACGCTCTGTCCCATACCAGCGCTGTGCCGTCACAGAGAATATGTCTGGTGGTTTCATGGTCTTCTAGACAGAGTCTAGACAGAGTCCGATAGGCCAGTTTTGTGTAGATGGTATCTAACAATGTGGTGGTCAGCTAGGTATGCTGCCAGGAGTTTTAAGTATGACCTGCCAATATCTTTTGTCTTGACCGTATCCAGGGGTTTGACAAGCACTTTTGCTGGACGAATTTTAGAACCAGTATCTTCTACGTTCTCCTGCAGCCCATTTGTGTATCATGGTTTAGATTGTGGACCTACCAATACCACAAAACGGCTCAGGAGATGTAGTCAGGGTGGAGGCACTCTGTCGTGCTAGATCGTCAGCGATCGTGTTACCATCCACTCCCGAGTGCCCAGGCACCCAACATAGCACGACTTTGTTCTGGGAGGACAGGGTTTGGATGTAATTATGGCATTCTTTAACCATAGTGGAGGAGATGCTCCAGGATGATAGTGCCCTAATAGCACCTTGGCTATCTCAATAAATGCAGGTGTTTGAACCCCTAGTTCCCTTGAGAAGGATACTAAGGACGCAGATCTCTATGGCATGAATCTCCGCTTGAAAGACGCTGGGCCAGATGCCCATTGTGGTAGAGATTCTGGTTGTGGGTCCTACGACTCCAACACCTATACCCTGCTCAGTTTTGGGACCATCCGTGAACCATTGTTGCCACCGAAGGTTTCCACGGGGACTGCCATCAGCGCAAGTCTCCCGACTTGGGATAAGAGATCTAAATTTCTTGTTATGAAATAGTTCCGTGATCATAAGATCTGATCTAGAGCAGATCGATACGTCAGAAAGGGAAGATATAAGTTCGTCATGACCAGTGTCACTTGCTAAGAGTTCAGATGTGATCTGGATACGTAATAGACTCTGCATGGCTGACTTTTTGATGAAAATGTGCAGTGGTGTGAGTCCAAGGACTGACTCCATGACAGCTGTCGGACATGTACGCATAGCTCCCGAGAGAGCTTTCTTGATGGTTACATTTTGCTACGTCTTGGGCCACCACACAAGGGCTGCATATGTGACAATAGGCCGTACCATCATACGGTATATTCATTCTATAATATGAGGGCTGAAGACCCATGTGCTGCCAAAGAATTTTCTACAGGCCCACATGGCTCGAAAAGCTTTTGAGAGCACTAGTTCTAAGTGGATTAGAAATGATTTACACAAAATACTTTCAATTACCTTTGCTAAATTTTTCTAATCAAACTTACTTCGACACTTTAAAATGTATTCAAAAAGTATCTCTATCCTTTCCTTTTGGCCTAAGGTTTTCAGACACTTAATACTACTTTTAATTATTACAAAATAAATGAATTAAAAATATGTTGAGTTGGTTTTTTTCTAGAAATTTTCGCTGTGCTTGCCTAAGGCTTCAACACCTTTGAAGAATCGATACTTCAAGCACTCACTCACTTTTCAACATAATCCAGAGCTCTACTTTCGAAGATACACAGATCATTACTTGACAATTAGATACTTTGCTCGCAGAAATTTAATTTTTAAAGCACTCTTACAGCTTTTGACTTGATTGATCATAAATACGATAACGATTCAGTGTTGGAAAATGTTGACCGAAAACATTTTTAATTTTACGCAGTTTACGCATTACAAAACTTCCTTTCTCAAGGATGCTTTGAAAACTTATACAATGATTTCTACAGTTGCCTCCAAAAGCCACCTTCTCAGCATTTCATACAACCCTAATCTCTGTCTTACTGTTTCTGACGCGTTCTCAACCCTTAAGAAATATTACGCAGTGGGTTTGCTTACCAAATCGTTAGGTCAGTTTATTATGGAGCGTTCTGGCCAATGCCATGTGCAATAACAATTCCTAAGATATCGTGCGCAATTATTATGTGAGCAGGGTGTGTTTAACTGTAGCTACTCTAGTCGGGTTCTTTTTATTTTTATACCTATATGTATTTCGTGTAGCACTTAGGCTCGGTCTGGCTGTCTTTGAAATTGAAAAGGTTATTTGATAAGCCGGCCCACACTTGCCAAAGATAAGCCATAAATAAACATAACAACATATTTAATAATGGCAACTGGCAAGTTGTTGCTATACATGGCAAAATGTTTAAGTAACGTTTTTTATGAGTACGAACTCGAAACCGGTTAGCGAGAAGTTTGCAGTTTATTTGTATCTTATGGATATCACATGCTAGCTAGCTATTGATTGTCTGGAGACTGACAAAGGGTAAAAGTGCCAAAATTTATATAAAAATTTAAATTGACAGTGCAGCGCAATCACAACAGCATAAACAAGGCGGCAATCAAGCATGAAGCGTATGAAAAGTATCTATGAGATACATTTGTATATAATGTATCTGTAGCACACACATGTGCCAGCCAGCCCAGCCAGCCCGTCAGCATTTCCTAAACATATTTTGCTAATCAGAGAGCCAACAACGCGATCAATCTAATGACGCTCGACAACAACAACAGCAACAACAAAGCAAGCTTTTAATGCCTTTTTCTTTTCTATAGTTTTCTAGTAGTAAAAATAAAAGTTCTAGAAGGTCAACATAAATATGGATAGTCTAGCCTGACTTTTAGTTTTACCTTTGCGTAAGTTTTTTAACGCTGTCGCATTTTTGCACTTAAAATTTTCAACGACTGTTTTTTTTTTGTTTTTTTGTTTCAGTTTATCAACAAAACAAATTTTTTTTTAATAACACAATCGCACGTTTTGCGTTCGCTCTCTCTTTGATTTTGACACACGCGCCAAATTTTGTTGTTCTGACGCGCGGAAGCAACAAACACAAACTGAGCAAAGAACACAAAAAAAGCAGCACAAAGCGCGCCACTTGGAAAACTTGTTTGCAGCAGCAGCAACAACAACGGCAGCGCGCACAACAACAAAACTGCCAACTTACACCAAAATAAAACAACAACAAAGAGACTTTTAGTTCATTTTAGTTTATGCCGCTTTTGAACACTAAAGCGCAAAGCTTTTCAACTTGTTGCGCGGTCAGAGAGAGAGCGCGCTTGCGCTCTTGCTCTCCGCTCTCTGCTCTTTGTTATGAAAAGTTTTCTTGTTATTATTTTTGTTGTTGTCTGCTTGCCGGCTCGCTCATTTTGCATGCAGCTGACATTTTTTTACGCTCATTTTTTATGCTTTGCTTTTTATTCCTTTGACTTGAGTGACGTTTTCGTTTAAAGTACGCTTTTAATTAAAACTCTTGTATCTGATAGATATCAGATACTAGTTGCGCTTAGCTGTCATGCCGGTTTATTTTTTTTTCTGCCTATAGCCTCTGGCCGACATTTTATCTTAATTGATTTCATTCATAAATTATAACAAGCGTTTAAAAACAAGTACAGGCCTTTGAGTTTGGCAGGCAAACGATAGTGAATGTATGGGGCGCTTATTTTGTAAGTAGCCATCAGTCATTATTTTTGAACGAGGGTTGACTTGTATGTCTGGGAAACGTGGAATAAAGCAATATCGGGAAGCATGTAATTAATGTAATATGTGCTTTAAATGACTTTTATGTTGTTAGAATGCGCAGAACGTGTATGCATATATTGCATATATTTTATCCGGCTATTTTCGCAGCAGAACATGCTGAAATAATGATCCAGTCAACGCCACAGAAGATTTTTTGTATCTTTTTTCGTCCAATTCTTCTCAGAGTTTTAGTAGAAATTCAAAGATTTTTTCCAGTATCCTCACAATAATGAGTTAGTATAAAGTCAAAGATTTCAATGCACCCATTTCATCCGGCTATTCTTGAAACCAGAGACTTCTGAACTAATACTGCAGTCTACGTCATAGATCGACCTTGCTTTCCTATGGATTTTGCCTCCTAATCCTGCATAGACTTAGACTTTAATTAGAAAGAACCGATATATTTTCGAGATTATAATGCAGTCTAGCCGATCTATTTTCTCATCATGCTGCCTAGTCTGAAAGTGAATGTTCTTGTTGTCTACCGTAGAGATCTAGATCGATTAGCAGGCAACATAGGTCTTGCAAGTGCAACATTACGTATCGAATGAATCCAGTGCGCTTTAAAGAAGATCTTCTGACTCATCTTTCCTCTGGGTATATCTTGAGGTCTAGGAAACACGAAAATTTAATACGCCTTATTCTTAAGGACCATTTGCGAAGATTTTATCGAAAATCTTGGTACTTCTTAGAAGATTTTTTTGTATACTTCTGACTCATCTTCAACTCAAGAGTTCTTCCCAGGAGTTCCTACGTGAAACATGTACCAAGTTTACATCCAGCTCTTTTTGTGTCAGCCTGTGAGTCTATGACCATAATCTGGTCTTGTTCCAGCCAGAATTGCAGTCTTATAACCTTTAATTCTATCTTGAGATCAGATATCATTATGGTTGTTATATGAAATGACAGATGATTACAGTTGGTATTTGTCTATAATAGTATAATCCGTTCTACATCAAAGACATATCGTATGCTTTATCTTAGAGTCACATTAATTCTATCGACATAACATATATGTTACTTCTAGCACTAATGAATATTTTGTCATAATTTTTCGATAATGCAGAAGAATATTAACCGCAACTCTGATGTAAATTAGAATTCTGCGCCAAATTTCTTTGGAAATACTCATTCGGATGGATAAAAGAATGATCGGGCGGATTGTTGCACAAAAAAAACTTTTGACAGGGTACTGATGATATAAATATAAACAAAATCATTATGAAATTATGGCTCAGTCGTGTTTAATATCGGAAATCGGAGCTGAGGTCCGACGAGTAGCGCTAGTTCGGTGATCGGCATTAAAAGATGAGCAGCTCAAATCTAGAACGTATCGCGACAGCTATCGAAGTTAAGGGTAGTTGAGTTCTTTAATGGTTTGGGTTTTTTTCTGCATGATGGAGTTGTTCCACTCAAGAAAGTTGATAAAAAGTGGCATATCATAGAATTCTTTGACGACAGTCTATTTAGTTTTTGACAAGGTGTCGGTATAGTAGTGGAAACACTTCACAAACTTTCGAAAGTGCCAAAAATATGCGCCGTACCTAGCAAGCCTTAGTTTCTATTATTTTATTACAAGAATTATTCATTTATGCAAAACTGTTTTAAAGTTGGCTAAAGATCTTAAAAAATTATGTTATATAATTCAAACTGATACTCTAAAAAACTCTTGTAAGAGCATCAGAACTCAGAAGTTTGAGACCAACAGAAGTCATCTGCTGCCTAACAAAAAACTAGATTTGAAGGAGTCGACTTATCGAATTATCTGAACTTAAAATAAGGCGATAGTCATTATCAACATTTTAGATCTATTAAGAAAATTAAAGCAAAAGCACCTTTAAAAAGAAAATCTCGCACGAATATTTAAAAACTATAGTTATGTCAATCCCATACTTTCTAAAGATGAAAGAAATAACTCATTAAATAAATTTATAGATGTCTTAACAAGTTTTCTCTGTTCAAGGAATTGTAATTTTGATTTCCAAAAATTGATTTAAACATACCAAAGCTATTAAAATTTTGTTTCAATTTATAAACGCTAATAAAGCACTATTTTCAGCTGATTTGGTTTGTTCTGGAATGCACATTGTATTTTGCATTGTGCAAAGCCCCATTGAAAGGGGTTTCTCCCCCACCCATTTCGGAAGTTCCACACAAACTAACAAAGTGAAAAAAAAACCAAATACATCGCCATAAAAAGGCGCCTTCATTGACGTCAACGACGCCAAAGCACGTTCTGGAAATCAAATTATATAGTTTAATATATAGACAAAGGAAAAATGTGTACGTGTATTGGTGTGTACATATTTACTTAACCAAAAAGAAAACATCGGGGAGCAGTCAGAGCCACTTTTGAAAATAGGAAAAAGAAAATGAGCAAAGCGATCGCAAAGACCATATAGAAAATTTATGTATAAATACAGTGGAAACTAGCAAAAAAGAATAATCAAAAATTAGGCTGCCACAAATCTTATTCTATCTGGTTTATCCAGGTATAATAAAGTCATTTCCATGGAATTAGAACGTAGACTATTTGGTTTATGCGTGGGTTATTTTAGTAGTTTTTAATTAATTATTTATTTTGTGACGTCAACGGGTTTTAAAAGCGCAAACTTACCCAAATTTGGGCATAATACTGATAGAACATGATTTTGTTCAGGCATAAAATAAAGTTTTTTGCTCATTAAAAAAAAAGCCGAGAGATCTGTTGACTTAATTATTTTCGTAGACTTGAACTTGACTCACATCTTGATTTTGGGCTAAAGAGAAATATTAAAAGCAACTTCGTGTTTCTACTGTACATATTTCGAGGAGTCAATTAATTAGTATATATGGGTGGGTATATATAGCACAGGGCACTTAAACGTTGGCGCACTTAGCTGCTGCTTGGGTGAGGTCAAAAGTGCAATTCGGCATATGGCGAAAATATATTCCTGCCGTTTAAAATGGGGAAAAACTTGGAATTTGTATTTAAAATTAACTGCCTGTGTCTTGCTCACAGAAATACATAGGGAACATAAATTTTATTGACGTATATTGGTTTTTTTGTGATTTATAAACAACAACAAAATAAAATAAAACCACACATAAAATTAATTATCCTAAACAAACGCGATTTTAAGATTTATGCTATGGTTATTGTATACATTTTTTTTAAATGCAATTCATATAAAAATATATACAATAGTTGGCAAAATATATATGCAAATTAGAGTACAAAGTAATCAAAACAAAACGTGCTTGAACACAAAATAAAATCAACTAAATTATATTTTGTTTATACAAAAATTGTATTCATTAGCGGCGTGTGCCAAAATTAAATGTATAAAAAATGCAGATAATTTATAAGTATAATTTTTTAGGAAGAATTTTGGGATACAAAAAGTTTGGAATTTGACTTTTTGAAGTTCTAGCTTTATTTAAGCTATATTACTTATTTATTTTACTGTTTGTAATGACACCTAAAAATTACACAATTATCTCATATTAATGAAAACAAATCTAAATATTGCTGACGTCAAACCGAATTCAGTATGAAGTCATAACTAAACTTAGCTTAACAAAACTACTAACTAAACTATTTCGTTTAAATATGCCGCGTGCAATTTTGTTCAAACAAGTTAAGAACTGTGACGTCAAAAGAGAACAAATAAATTGCAAACTGCTCGGCATAACCTTAACATTTTAAATGCACTGCTCTCACGCATTGTGCGCTTAAGCTGCAGTTTTAGTTGCACTGCTCAGCAAACTCAATTGACAGTTTGACTTGCACTGTCTGCACGACTGAAGCCAAAGTTGTAAATGGACTGCTCACTGAGCGCATTGCGCATTGCACCACAGTTTGATAAGCAGCGCTTTCACGCATTATTATCGCACATTTACGTGAGAGCGCTGCCACTCGCAGTTTGACGGTCACTGCTCGCGCCCATTAATCGGCCGTTAAATGCAGCGTCTGCTGCTGCTTTAGTTCAAAAGGGTCAATGCGACAAACAATTAAACATAATCATAAAGGGAATGTGTGTCTATGTGTGTGCGTGTTATTATGTATTGGTGTATCTGTGTGATCTCGCTTTCACACTCGCACACACTTGCAGCTATTTAGGCCTTTGCGCGTCTGAACATTTTTTAATGCCCATCGGCGCCGCGGGGTTAATGTACGCGGCTATTAAGTGTTAAACCTAATTTTTGTTATTTGTTGTATGTATATTTATGCCCTGTTTGGCGGTTTTTCTAATGTTATAAATTGTGTATAATATTTGTTTGTATTTGTTATGATTTTTTAAAATTTAATTAGCAGCTGATGTAGATTGTTTTGAAGCAGTGTGATTAATTACACTGTCCTACAGAATTGACAAAAATCAAAGAACTTTTCAAGTGACCTAGTGTACGTTGTAGGTCTTGACGAGTAGATCACGATAGTGTTTTTCAAAATTGTCTAACACCCCCAAAATCGGAAGTTATCGCTTAAAAACCGTTTTTCGGGTACTGCGATCACTCCCACTATCACAACGTCGCCATTTTTCAACCGATTTTCGATTGCTTTACGGGTTTGGAAAGAAAAAGATTCCAGCTTTAAGATGATATACACTTGTTTATACTTCATATAAAGCAACTACGAGATTTTTTAAAAGTTATCTAAGATTTACACTTTTTTTTTCGTTTTTCACACTTTGAAGTCATTTTTATATAACATTTTGTTAAAACACCTTTACTTTTTTACATTTGATCTTAAAGAAATATCAATGCCGAGTAAGAAAAGTTATGGTTTATTAAAATCGGTTGATAAATGCTTAAGTTACGACGCTTATTGTAAACAAGAAAATTCAATTTTCATCGACAAAAAAAAATGTTTTAGATGGATAATTCGTTTGTTCATGAAGATATCGTAACCAAATTTGGTATAATGCTTAAGAACAATAAAAACCTTAAAAGTACCAAATTTGGTCGCAATATTTTAAAAAACAAACGAAATACAACAAATTTTGTTAAAAAATCGATTTTTTGGAAGACAATTACTATGGGAGCTATATGATATAGTCAACCGATTTTGTTCAAATTTGGCGTTTGGAAATTTTTAGAGCACTTAGACAATGTGCAAATTTCAACAAAATCGGTTGACTATATCATATAGCTCCCATAGTAATTGTCTTCCAAAAAATCGATTTTTTTAACAAAATTTGTTGTATTTCGTTTGTTTTTTAAAATATTGCGACAAATTTTGGTACTTGTAAGGTTTTTATTGTTCTTAAGCCAAATTTGACGATCTCTTCATGAACAAACAGATATCCATCTAAAACATTTTTTTTTGTCGATGAAAATTGAATTTTCTTGTTTACATAAGCGTCGTAACTTAAACATTTATCGACCGATTTTAATAAACCATAACTTTTCTTACTCGGAATTAATATTTCTTTAAGATTAAATGTCAAAAAGTAAAAGTGATTTAACAAAATGTTATATAAAAATGACTTCAAAATGTGAAAATCGAAAAAAAAAGTGTAAATCTTAGATTTCTTTTAGAAAAATCGCTTAGTTGCTTTGTATGATATAAACAAATGTATATCATCTTAAAGCTTGAATCTTTCTTCTTTTCCAAAACCGTAAAGATCGAAAATCGGTTGAAAATGGCGACGTTGTGATAGTGGGGTGATCCAGTACCCGAAAAACGGTTTTGAACGATAACAGGTGTTCGTTGAAAAACATATCGTGATCTACGAGACCTACAGCGTACCTGTCGCGAAAAGTTCTTTTCACTGTTGGACAGTGTTATTTTGTTGTTATTATGTTATACACTTATAGGAGAAAAATGTATTTATTAGTAGACGGTACAGGACCGTATCCTGGATTTGGCTTTAAGGGCATTTTTTTCTTCTTCGAAGGGTATGTCAGACCTTGCCAATCCTTTATTCAAACTTGTAGGAGGTTCGGATCCGATCGTCTATGCTTTGCTTAAGTTTATTTTAAATACTTCAGCTAAATAAAAAAAAAACATTTCAAAACAAAATAGATTTAATTATCCCGCGATTAGATAGAGTTAGTTACACAGGCTAACGCTTGGGGAGAGTGATTGTAAAATTAATCCTTAAGATTTTAGATATCCAATTTATTAAAATGGCAGTAGTGTCTATAATGAGATACTTTTTATTCACAAGAAATGTATCCTTTATAACTGAAATTAAGCTTCTGTCTGAAACGACTTTAAGCTTTACTTTAAACTTTCGGCTGAAGAAACAAGTTCAGCTTACTGGCGACTGCCCTTGAAATAATAAGCCCAAGTCCATCTGCTCATGCAACGAAAGTTCGACCTGTTCAGGTTTTAGTTGCATATCTTTACACTGAGTACATACAGTTTTCATATTTGCTGTTGTAAAAATATTACGTAAGGTTAAGAAAAATTTCGTGATGTAATACGTTACATATGAGAAGAAAAACTGTCTAGTTTAAAAATTTTGGGGTCATCGAGTGAAACTGGAAATAAAAGTTGAAAAATATTTTTTAGCTTCCCTCACGTTTCAAAGATACAAAAAGAAGCTGTATTTTGTATAACCGCTGTCCAAACCAGCGAGTATGCATTGAAATCCGCTGTTTTGTATTGTCCATCGCTAGCCACTACTTTTTCCCATCTTTCTGGCAATTTTCGAATACCAGCTCGAAAGAACGCTTCATCTTTTGAGGCAATCCACGAATCGACCCATTTTTTGGTATCTTCATAAGAAGTGAACCGCTGCTCGGACAGGGCATTTGTCATGGATCGGAACAAGTAGTAATCGGAAGGAGCAATATCTGGAGAATACGGCGGGTGGGGTAAGACATCCCATTTCAGCGTTTCCAAGTAAGTTTTTACGGGCTGTGCAACATGTGGTCGAGCATTGTCGTGCTGCAAAATAACTTTGTCGTGCCTTTCCTCATATTCTGGCCGTTTTTGCTTCAGTGCGCGGCTCAAACGCATCAATTGTCGTCGGTACAAGTCCCCCGTGATCGTTTCATTCGGTTTTAGCAGCTCATAATAGACCACGCCCCTCTGATCCCACCAAATACACAGCATGAGCTTCGATCCATGGATATTCGGCTTTGCCGTCGATTTTGAGGTATGGCCCGGGTATCCATATGACTTTTTGCGCTTGGGATTGTCGTAATGGATCCACTTTTCATCGCCAGTGACGACACGATGAAGAAAACCCTTTCGTTTTTGACGTTGGAGCAGTTGTTCACACGTGAAAAAACGGCGTTCGATGTCTCGCGGCTTCAATTCGTACGGCACCCAATTTCCTTGCTTTTGGATCATTCCCAATGCTTTCAAGCGTCTGGAAATGGTTGCTTGATCGACTGCCAATGATTCTGCAAGTTCTTGTTGGGTTTGACACGGGTCTTCATCGAGCAGAGCCTCCAATTCTTCGTCTTCAAACTTTTTCGCTTGGCCCGGGTGTTCCTTGTCTTCGGTGCTAAAATCACCACTTTTAAAACGACGAAACCAATCACGACACGTTGTTTCACCAATAACAGCATCGCCGTAAACTTCTCTTATCAATCGGCATGCTTCAGCCGCAGTTTTCTTTGAATGAAAGAGGAAAAGTAAAACTTCCCGCAAATGACGCTTATTTGGCTCAAAATCTGACATTTTTCGAAGAAAATAACTATATGACGACGCTTAAAAATCACAAATCTAATGATGAGAGATTGTTGACAGATGCCTAAGCTTGTCATCTGTCATTTTCAACCATACTTTTTTGCCCACCAATTTAGCGGTGGCTCCATCTATTGGCAAACAGCGGATTTCAATGCATACTCCCAATATTTTTCAAATAAATGTTCTTAAGAAAAAATAAAATGTCTATTTCGATCTTTTCGTCTATCAGTTGATGTTAATTACTTAAAACAAAAAAAAATAGTTTATCGGAATATCTCCAATACGATTTTTAAGAAAAAAGTGAATGTAATTTTCGGTTTTTTGTGATCCAAAATTATGTTCAACAACAAAGTTAATTTTTCGTGTAAGCTAGTGTTATAGAAATAAAAAATTATTCCAAAAAAATTTGTTAAAAGAAAAATGATCTAGAAAGTAAAAAATGTTTGAAATTCTCGCATATCTTTAGAAGATATTATTTCTGGTAAGCAAGATATAAGATAAGATATTATTCCTAGTAAGATATTTATTCCTTGTAAGCAAACAAAATAAACAAATATTATTTCATGAAAAAATCCAGCTATTAATTATAAAACTCACTCTAAAACAAATTAAATTACAAAAAAACCTTTTTTTTAATACCCTACCCGTATGGTACGAAGGGAATATTAAGTTTGAGCAAGCCTAAAATATGATCAGGGTAGCTAGACAAGTCGGTATACCTAATCCGTCAATATCGACCGAGATAATAAAAGCTAGAGTAACCAAACGTTCACAATAGATCGCTTATTATTCCAAAGAAGACGAGTTTATTTTACTTTTTTGACATCAGGGTTACATTATATAGCTCCTATAGAGGACCTCGAAGAAAAATACTTTTATTTTATTTTAGATGGATAATTCGTTTGTTTATAAAGATATCTTAACCAAATTTGGCACTCGGTTTTTTAGAGTTCCCTAGCATTGTGCCAAATTTAATCAAAATCGGTTGACTATATCAAATAGCTTCCATTGGAACTATCATTCAAAAAATCATTTTTGCTTGAAAATTCTTGTTTTTGGCTGTTTTCGAAGAAACCGAATTTGTCAATCAAATGTCTTTGGTGTTATTAAGCAATATACCGGATTTGATTGCAAGCTAGTAGTACAGGGTATCCCAAAGTCGTCAGCGCTTGACTACGTTAAAGTCATCTTTTTTATATGAAAGCTTTTCTCTGATTTTGAGAGACTCAGTAACCACTCTACTATTATATCTGCACCTTCCTGACAGAAGTTTAGCCCAATCAGGGTCGTAGAAAGAAAATCCGGGTCCGGGGGGAAAAGAAGCGGCCCCTTTATGACACCTTCTGTAAGGTCAATAAAAAAACATTACTACAATCCAAGAAAAATCGTTAAAAAAATTATCCATCTATTTAAATTCGACAGCAATAACACCGAGCCTCTGCGAATACTCCGGCCCTGGGGAGAGTCCCCCCATTTCTCTCACTCTCTCTCGCCGGGCCTCAGGCCAATTTACTTATGCACTTGAGGCCTTATACCATTTTAAAAAAGATTAGTTGAAATAATCATTTAAGATAAATCAATTCTAAAGTTTCCAAAGCTCAAAAATAGAATTATTATCTAATTCGCAGTTAAGTTCTTTTACGATATCTATAAAAGTTAAATAACGTACTTAACTGGTCAAGTCAAAAAGCCATAAAAATTATTGTTCAGGGTAGCCAAAAATTCTTATCTTTGTGTACAATTTTCCTACAAACATTTTATAGGTATTGTTTATCTCTAATTTTGTTTTTTAATTTACCTGATAATGTGAACGTGGAAATATCAGTCGGGATCTCATGCCCGTTGCATGTGAACTGCTTGTTGCATTTGTGGGTTGTTGTTGGGCCAACAAGGGGCTTCTGGTTGAGGTGACAACCATTTTTTATTTATTTTTTTTGATTTACAACACTTTTTTTTACAATTCGTAGTATTTATGGGATTTATTTTGTGCGCTTTCAGTTTGTTTGTTTTAACAAATGTACAGACATTTTTTCATTTTAATCAAATTTAAAGAGCACTTAATTGCTATTATTATTATTATTATAATTATTTTTTATTTATGACTGCTTTTGCGTTCTGCTAAACAAAATTAAAATGGCATTAAAGTTAAGTAGCATATAAAAATGAAAGAGTAGATATTCGCCGAGCTTGTTTGTTTAAATAATTGGAATTCCTAGAATTTCGGCTACTTAAAAAAAACAAAAACAGTTCTTATAAACAATTTTTTAGCATCTGTTTGGGATTTTTCAGCGGCCAAGTACAGGCCAAGAAAGAAAGCAGGCAAGAAGAAAGAGCCGCGTTTGTAAAGGGTTGACAGACGCACGAAAGAGCCGAATAAGCCGCGTTAACAAAGCCCTACAAAAATGTTCAAAATGCCAGAGAACTGGTTTGTATATGTTATGTATCTATAAGATACAATATTTAAAGTGCTGTAGATAGAGAGCAACAGATACAGATATTTTGTGCATTGCCTTGACAGTTGAGCTCGTTTTTTTTGTTGTATGTTTTACAAGTTCAAAGCCCACATCTTGTTGTAAGTGCAACCCACGTGTTGTTGTTGCCACTTCCGTTTGCACTTAACGAAGACTTGAAGGCAACAACGGGTTAATAAAATTTCCGTTTGGCCAATACTGGGCGTTAACCGTTGTTTGCTTTGCTTTTTGACTTAGTTTTGAATGCAAAACGCGTTTATTGACTGCATTTTGTAGTTTTAGTTTTAGTTTCAGATAGCTTGTAGTTTTTAGGCTGCCTAGGCGTATGATTGATTTCTGTGCTTGAGCTCGTTTATGTCTGTCAAGTTTCACAGCCCACATAAAGATACAAAGACACAGATACACAGAGACACAGATACACATTTACACACTGACACACACACTTGTTGCCCAGCGCTTTTTTTGGTTCGAGTTTTCCAAGCTCGTTTGCGGTTTTATTTCATTTATTTTTTCATATATTGTATTAACTGTTTGCCTTTTGTGTAATCAACGAACTGGTTTTTCACTTTGATGACAAATTTTTGGGTTTTGTTATACAATTTCATTAATAAGTTGAGTTTATTTATGCTTTGAAGTGTTTTTATTTTAAAAACTTGGTGTTTTAGTTCCAGAAGCTTTAGTAGATACATTTGTATCTATGCTTTTTTATTAAGAGTTTGGTTTTGAGCTAATCTAAATGTGTTTCTTTTAGCCAAAGCAACTTGGGCCTGATTTTCTAAGCTGAGCATGGCCTGAGATGTATCTGAAGTGTTTCAATTTGAATAACTTTGTGTTTCTGTTCCTTGAGCTGTAAAGATACATTTGTATCTATGCTTATTTATTAAAAGTTTAGTTTTAAGCTCATTATCGAAATGTTTCTTTTAGCCAAAGCAACTTTTGCCTAATTTTCTGTGCTGAGCATGGCCTAAAATGTATCTGAAGTTTGTCATATGTGTTTATTAGACTTCAAAAAGCTGTAATGTGGACCATAACCCAAATCGACGGAATGATCAGAAGATCAAAAAGGTCTTTAAAAGGTGTTAAGAAAAATAATATATGGTTAAATTATATTCATTCTGTGGGCGTAATGCTAATATAGTTTCGAAAATTTCTTTTTCAAGATAGAATTGATTATCTATTTTTGAAGATAGATTCGAAAATATCTTTTAGAAAATAGATTTGATTATCTCTTTTTGCAGATAGATTCGAAAATTTATTTTTGAAAATAGATTCGAAAATCGCTATGAAGATAGGTTCGTAAATCTCTTTTTGAAGATAGATTGGAAAATCTGTTTTTGTAGATAGATTCGAAAATTTCTTTTTGAAGATAGATTCAAGAATCTCTTTTTGAAGATAGATACGAAAACCTCATTTTAAAGATAATAGCCTATCTCAGCAGATAGATTCAAAAAACTCCTTTTGAAGATAGATTCGAAAATCTCTTTTTCAAGATAGAATTGATTATCTCTTTTTGCAGATAGATTCGAAAATCTCTTTTAGAAAATAGATTTGATTATCTCTTTTTGAAGATAGGTTCGTAAATCTCTTTTTGCAGATAGATTCGAAAATTTCTTTTTGAAAATAGATTCGAGAATCTCTTTTTGAAGATAGGTTTGGAAATCTCTTTTTGCAGATAGATTCGAAAATTTCTTTTTGAAGATTGATTCGAGAATCTCTTTTTGAAGATAGATACGAAAACCTCATTTTAAAGATAATAGCCTATCTCAGCAGATAGATTCAAAAAACTCCTTTTGAAGATAGATTCGAAAATCTCTTTTTCAAGATAGAATTGATTATCTCTTTTTGCAGATAGATTCGAAAATCTCTTTTAGAAAATAGATTTGATTATCTCTTTTTGAAGATAGGTTCGTAAATCTCTTTTTGCAGATAGATTCGAAAATTTCTTTTTGAAAATAGATTCGAGAATCTCTTTTTGAAGATAGGTTTGGAAATCTCTTTTTGCAGATAGATTCGAAAATTTCTTTTTGAAGATTGATTCGAGAATCTCTTTTTGAAGATAGATACGAAAACCTCATTTTAAAGATAATAGCCTATCTCAGCAGATAGATTCAAAAAACTCCTTTTGAAGATAGATTCGAAAATCTCTATAAAGATAGGTTCGTAAATCTCTTTTTGAAGATAGATTTCGAAATCTCTTTTTGCAGATAGATTCTTTTTGAAGATAGATTCGAGAATCTCTTTTTGAAGATAGATACGAAAACCTCGTTGTAAAGATAGCCTATCTCAGCAGATAGATTCGAAAAAATTCTTTTGAAGATAGATTCGAAACTCTATTTTAGAAGATATATTCAAAAATATTTTTTAAAGATAGATTCGAAAATCTCGTTTTAAAGATAATAGCTGAGATAGATTCGAAAAACTCTTTTATTTGGCTTTTTTTTTCATATTATTTATAAAGTTTTATGTTATGAAAGGTTTCATGAAAAATAAAATAATTTATCTTACTAGAAAGTCTAGCTTGCATACAGATACATTTGTTTGTATATGTCAAGATAGAGAATAAAATAATTCCGTTTACTGGAAAGATTAGCTGAGATAACGAGTTTAGAATTAGCTAGAAGAAATAGCTACTTTAAAAAAATATACTTTTCCTTTATTTACCTATTGTGAGAGGGCTTAGATTTCCCAAAACCCATGAAAAAAGATATTATTGCCAGAAGAATGAGTGCATCTAATTTTAGACTTTATTTGAAAAAAATTAAATAAATCGGCTCAATGCCCGGGTTTCAGAAATTCTTGTTTCTTTAAAAAAAAAAAAAAAATAAACTCCATGTTTATTTATCAATTTCTAGAGGGATCATTAAAAATTAAATAAATGAGCTAACTAGATAGTTCAGCTTGCATACAAATATATTTATAAGAGTATCTCAGGAGAATGAAATAGTTCCGATTACTGGAAAGTTAAGCTTTAGAATTCCCAAAACTCATAAAAAAATATATTTTTACTTGAAGAATTAGCTACTATGAAAATGAGTGCATCTGATTAAAGACTTCGTTTGAAAAAGCATTTAAAAACTCGGTTTATTATCCCAGATTTCAAAAATTCTTGTTTTGAGAGAAGATAGGTTCTCAGCTTAAATAAATCGGTTTAATGCCCAGACTTCCGGAATTCTTGTTTTGAGAGAAGAGAGGCTCTCATTCCAAGCTTTGCTTATTTCATAATATACTACATAAACCCGGAATTTGGTTGCACTTTTTAAGATAATTAACACATTTTATGAAATTGTTATTGTAAGCATTTCGCTAATTTTTGGTAATGCTGTCTGGCCCCAAACAAAGGTTTAGGTGTTAATACCAAAATGTCTAAGTCGACACGATGACTTGGTAATTTAAGATCTGTGCTCCCTCATCTCGACAGGATTGCCAGATATAAACAATAAGCCGGCCTGTTATCGAATTCTTTTAAAATTCGTTAATAACTGTCTCCACTGTATCAAACGAAATACGGAACAGTTCTGAATATTTGTTGTCTAATAATTTACATTTAAGATCAGTTGCTTTAACTAAAATATACAGTCATATTTATATTAGCATTTTTGTATATATAAAATAACTCAGGCGCGTCACGCATATTACGACAAATTCTAGAAATTTTATTTATATTTTTTGTCAACATCGTTTTTATACCCTGTACCGTATGGTCCAAGGGTATATTAAGTTTGTGCAAGCCCAAAATGTATGTAACATATAGAAGGAGACGTCGGAGACACCCCAAAGTTACCTAATATATGATCAGGGTGAATAGAGAAGTCGATATACCCATGTCCGTCTGTCCGTCTGTCCGTCTGTCCGTCTGTCCGTCTGTCCGTCCGTGTGAACGCCTAGATCTCAGAGATGGTAAGAGCTAGAGTTACCAAAGTTTCACATTAGATCCCATATTATTCCATAGGAGGCAAGTTTATTTTATTTTTTTGATATCGGGGATAAATTATATAGCTCCCATGGGGGTGTTTGAGACGACCTCGACAAAAAAAAGCGTTTTAGATGAATAATTTATTTGTTTATGAAGATATCGTAACGAAATTTGGTATTCGAAAGTTTTTATAGTTCCCAATCACTGACCAAATTTGATCGAAATCGGTTGACTATATCATATAGCTCCCATAGGACCGATCGGCCAAAATAACTTTTTTAAAGAAAAATTCGCTATATTTCGTTGTTTAATAAAGATATCCTAACCAGATTTGGCGTTTGGAAATTTTTTAGACCATTTAAGCAATGTGCCAAATTTGAACAAAATCGGTTGACTATATCATATAGCTCCCATAGGTCCGATCTTCCAAAAAATCGATTTTTTAACAAAATTTGCTGTGTTTCGTTTGTTTGTTAAGATATTGGGACCAAATTTGACATTCGTGAGTGTTTTATAGTTCCTAAGCACTGTACCAAATTTAATCCAAATCGTTTGACTAGATCATATAGCTCCCATAGGACCAATCGGTCCAAAAACACGTTTTTTATACAAAATTCGATGTGTTTTGTTTGTTTGTAAAGATATTTGAAATAAATTTGGCATTCATATCTGTTTTAAGGTATTTAAGCACTGTGTCAAATTTTATTGAAATCGGCTGACTATATCATATACCTCCCATAGGAACGATCGGTCAAAAAAAATGTTTGCTTAAAAATTCTTCTGTATTTGGTTTTTTGTGAAGAAATCGGACTTTATTACAAGCTAGTGGTACAGGGTATCCTAAAGTCGTCCGCGCCCGACTTTACGTCCGCCATTTTTTTTTTGTAGTTGTCCGGTTTTATTTTAGCACAAACTTAAAATAAATTTCACATAATTTATGGCTTTGTTCGATATCTCTGCCTTAAACAACGCACCATTCACTTTTAGAACATTTTTTATCAGCAATTTCATTTGTTTGGACACATATTTAAGCCGTATCTCATTTAAGTATCTTCAAAAAAACATGTTAACTGATCAAAACGCGTTTAAATTGAAGTTCTTTTCCGCCGTTGTCTTCGATAGCTCAACTTTAACGCTGCGTGTTCGACACAAGACTGAAACTGAAACTTGGCAACGCGCGACGCAGACGACTTGGAATTGAGACGCAACTTGAGAGAGCGCGCAAAGAGAGCGCGCCTGAGAGAGCCAGAGAGCGCGCATCGTTGTGCTGCGCTCTCTGCGCTCTTGCGGCTTGTTTTGTTTTTATTTGCTTTGGCGCTTTTGTATCTTTTGCCATGCAATTATTTTTGTAGGGGGATTTATTCCTTGTTTTATTTGCTGTTTTTATATTTTTACATGCAATTATTGCTTTTGCTTTATGTACATAGATACGTATGTATATGTATGTATGTATTATGTACATACACACAAAAGCTGTTTAATTTTAGCATGGAATATTTTGGTATTTCTTTGGTCAGGACCAAGGCGCGAAATGTATCTGTATCTTTAGCTTTAACTTTGTAATACGCTTTTGTGTTTTAATAACACCATAATAAGCTATAAATATATTTTCCGCTTCTATTTTTCTTTTTTGCACTGCTTTTATTTACTTTGTGCCTGCGGTACATAAACAAACAAAGCAAAAACTAAGCAAAAATTCAAAAAATAAAAACAAAAAAGCAATCTGTTGACTTTAACCTGCCATTGATTGAAACGAAATCGACACGTGTTTTTTTTCGCTGTTTTCTTAGCTTTTTGTACTTTTTTTAATTACTTTATTTTTGTTTACATTATCATTCAATGCGCAGAAATCTTTAATGTTTCCAGGAAACCGCAAGTATGCAAAATACAGAACCAAAAAGAAAACATAAAAAATACCAACAAAACATGTGCCGAAAATCTTTAAGTTTTCTTTTGTGCATATTACAACAAGAACTGCCTTGAACCGGACTGCGCCTTAGCGCCAGCAAGCTGCAAGCTGAGCCATAATCTGGCGGCTGTAAAAGTATCTTTCAGATACTATTTCGAAAAGTTGTTGAACCCAACGCATTATGACCAAGTCGAAGGTCAACTTTAATTCGTTATGTCTCTGTTAGATGGCATATCCAATGCGTTACGTTTTGATTAATATTTATGCTATTAATTTTTGTATATTTTTATTTATTTTTTTTTTGTTTCTAATTGAGCTGTAGGAAGTAAATTATTTGTTTTTAATAAGGCGCAAAGGAAAATTATAAACAAATAAATAGTAATTTTTATGCATTATGTGGAGACTAAATAGAAAATTTCTAGATATTTCTAGTTTTCTAAAATCTTGAGATACAATATTTCATAGATGAAAGAAATTTTTAAATGGAAATCGATATGAGGCGCCAATAGAGGTTGCCAAAATGGCTTTTAAGACGGAAACTCACTGAACACAAAACATTTAGTTTTACACAATCTTATCACAATGTGGGCACGAATTTTGCAAAATCTTTTTGTTTTGCTTGTATCTTTTTGGTCAAAACAGGTGATAATACCCCAAAACTCTTCAAAATATCAAAGAAAATCTCTTAAATTCAAGCCTTAAAAGATAAAAGATACTTGCCTAAGAATAATTTGTCTAGATATTATCTAAATCAATAGAAGATTGGGTATATCAATAGTTTTTTTCCTTGTATCTTTTTGGTCAAAGCAGGTGATAATAACCCAACACTCTTCAAAATTTCAAAGAAAATCTCTTTAACTCAAGCCTTAAAACATAAAAGATGCCTTCTTAAGAAGAGTTTGTCTAGATATAGTCCAAATCAATTGAAGATTGGGTTTATCAATAGTTTTTTTCCTTGTATCTTTTTGTCGAAGCAGGTGATAATACCCAAAAAACTCTTCAAAATATCAAAGAAAATCTCTTAAACTCAAGCCTTAAAAGATAAAAGATACCTTCTTAAGAAGAGTTTGTCTAAATGTTATCCAAATCAATAGAAGATTAGGTTTATCATCAATAGTTGTTTTCCTTGTATCTTTTTGATCAAAGCAGGTAATAAACCCCTAAACTCTTCAAAATGCCAAAGAAAATCTCTTAAGCTCGAGCCTTAAAAGATAAAAGATACTTGCCTAAGAATAGTTTGTTTAGATATTGTCCAAATCAATTGAAGATTGGGTTTATCAATAGTTTTTTTCCTTGTATCTTTTTGATCGAAGCAGGTGATAATACCCCAAAATTCTTCAAAATATCAAAGAAAATCGTTTAAACTCAAGCCTGAAAACATAAAAGATACCTTTAGTTTGTCTAGATAGTATCCAAATCAATAGAAGATTGGGTTTATCTATAGTTCTTTTCCTTGTATCTTTTTGATCAACGCAGGTGTTAAACTCTTAAAAAAATCAAAAAAAAACTTTGGCCTTAAAACATTGACTCCAAGCTCAAAATATCAAAATATACTTCCTTAAGAATAGTTTGTTTAGATATCGCTATCAGAGAAGAGAAGAAAGAGAATTGGGTTTATCAAGGGTCATCATACATTAAGACAGCTTTTGGTCTAAATTAGATTTCAGCGAAGATCTGACGAATTCAGTTTTTTACAATCTTATCGAATATTGCAATATCTTTTTCTTTTCTTTGAATTTTTTTGATGAAAGCAGATGATAATACCCCAAAACTCTTCAAAGTATCAAAGGAAATCTCTTAAACTCAAGCCTTAAAACATTGAAGACTTTGATTCCAAATTCAATGTCTCAAAAAATACATCTTTAAGATTAGTTTGTCTAGATATTATCGCCATCAAAAGAGAATAGGATTTATCAAAGATCTTCATACATTAAGACAGTTTTTGGTGTAAATTAGATTTCAGTGACGATCCGAAAAATTCAGTTTTTCACAATCTTATCACAATGCGGACTCAAATATTTTTTTCTTGTTTCTTTTTGATCAAAGCAGATTGTAATCCTCCAAAATTCTTCTAGAAATCTTAGAAAATCTCCTAAGCTCAAGCAAAAAATCTCCAAATTCAAAATTTCAAAAGATAGATTGATAATAGTTTGTCTAGATATTATTGTCATCAGGAGGATAGAGTATCTAGGGTCAACTTGGATCTCAGTGCCGAGCCGACTTGACCTGATTGAAAGGTTTTCCCTGAGCGCTCACTTTTTGCAAATTAAAACATTTTACAAAATTATTTTCTTTAAACTCTAACATCTTGCTAATCTTACTTCACCCAACACCCTAGAAAAGACTGACCCATCGTATCCATAAAAACCTAATCTAATCTAACTATAATTAGAGGTTTTTATATGTAAGCTAGTTAGTTAATCAGTGTTAACCAGTTAATACTCAAAAAGCTCTAAAAAAACAATCCAACAGATACTTTTGTTTATTTACTGCTCACACCTTATTAATTGAGCTTTTTGGTATTCAAAAATGTATCCATTTTGATTGTATCGCAAACAAATATAATAAACAAATACAAAAAATATTTGATAATTATGCAATTGCCAAAATGCGCAAGAATTTCAAAAATTAGCATCTATATAAAAATTTCTATATACTATTCTCTTTAATGTTTTGCTTTCAACATCATCATACATCATTTTCTATATAAATCTCTTTCTAAATCTTACGAAATAAGGTCAGACCACCAAAAAATTAGTCACAAATGTGTCATTCAGATACACTTGCTACCGTTTGTATCTTTTAGTTTAAAACCAATTTAGTATAACAATTTAGCATAAATAAAAGGCGCGTGGCTGGCCTTAAATTGTCATACTAAATATATCCAAAAACTGGCTCAAAGATTGACTGACTCACTGGCCAATACCAAGAATTGCTCAAAGTGTGTCTTCAATTATGGACTTGATTTGCGCGCTCTGGCTGTACTTGTATCTTATAGCTCGCTTTGTATCTTTTTGTATCTGCGCTCTCTATGTATGAATGACTTTCGCCTAAAACGCGACTGAGTCATCCGCCAAGTGATACGGATGTGGGAGCTGTTTTTGCCGCTGTTTTGCCCGGGTATCAAGTCGCAAATCACAACACGCTGCAGCCACGATCCAAAAGGTTTGCACGCTGAGTCATCATCATCAGCTTTCTTTGTATCTAACAGATACAAAAACTAAAGCTACTACGTCAAAGCGCGCACGTAGTCACAGCCGTCGTGGTTGTTGGTAGTGGGACGTTCTCAAAAACCTGGCAGCGCCCTAGCTTCATATAAACTCTGGGCGCCATAACTCATATGCAACATTTTGTGGCGTGTCCGCATCCCAGCCAAGGGCTATATACATTTATTTTATTATTGAAAGCCGCGCAGGCGCTTTGAGATGGTTTTTTTTTTTGTAATTTTCATGCGTAATTGATTTTTTATGGCATTCAATGGATGTGATTTTTCCTCCTCCCACAGCTGGAGTTCCTTGACTTTGGAGCGCTCTTTGGCTTTTGGGTATATACAATATACAATCTAAAGCGTGTCTAATCAGAGATTTTGATTTATTGTTCAATGTGTATTTATTTAGACTCATGTGATTGGAAGTGGGTCATTAAAGCACTTGGGAATTTCCAAGCGATGGGGGTGATCAAAATCCTATCATAATATGGCATGAACGTCTGACATGTATCTGGTAACGCTTCATTAAATACTTTTACTAGTAATTAGCTTTGTTAATAGCATATGTAAGTCACACAGATACTCTGGTATGTATGGATACAGATGCTATCAAAAGTAAAAAGTAAGTTAAAATATTTTCAATGCAAGTTTGTATTTCTAGAGTAACTAGAGAGTGATTTTCCTTCAGCTTGATTAGCTTAGGAACCACTGTCTAATTTTAAGAAAATTTCAGTCACAATCTTTAAGCCATTCCAACAAAATAACAACAAAAAAAAATCACTTCACTGTAATCACCACCTAATGTATTATGTAATTAATTTATTCACTGAACACAAAATCTTTTATGATTATTCTTTCAAAACATATTCTATTCCCCCACAACATAAGTCTTGCATAAATCTATTGTACACAAATCTAAACTTTTCACGCCCCTTAGCCTTAGCCTTACTCTGTCTGTACTTCCGCATTACACGCTAGCCCAGTTTTTAATGTTTCCCATAAATCTTCGCATCAAAACAGCTGTCAGCTGTCCCGAGACCGACCAGCATTGCCAGACCTGCACGTAATTCACTTTCAGTAACAAACAGCTGATTATGATTATGCAGAATGTTTGTAAATGACATAACCCAAATGACCTTATCAAAAAACAATAGAACAACTCCCAGCAAACAGTGTCTACAATTTGTCTATGGCCATGAACGTGAACTACGTCACATTCGAAATAATTAAGGCTTAATTTCGAGTTATTTATTGACAGTAGCTTAGTTAATGTTTAGTAAAGGGGGTGTATATTATTATGTTAACATATTGTAATATACATATAGTATATAATATTATTAAATAATTATTAATAAATAATATTAATTTAATTTAATTTAATTTTTATTTTCTTTAATTTGACAGTAATATGTGTGAGATCTTCATAAATGAAATACAGGCTTTTTCTGCTTAGAAATTCAAAAACAAATCCAAAATTGTTAATTTAATTTTGATTAAAAATTTATAAAAAACTCCTGATTATTATATACGAATGTTTCCTTCCGAATATGCATTGTCTTTTAAGCTTATAAATTTTTATATATACAGCAACAGATCTTCATTTAATCAGCTTAAAAACTTTTGATCTCTGGCTGAGATAATCTTAAATTTTTAGCTAATGTCTTTATAGGCATAGGAATTTTTTAAAACAAGGTTTATCTTTTTCCATTACTCTAAGCAAGTGGAGTATTTGAGATAAAGTCTTATTTATACAGTGCCTGTCATAAAATCTCGACCGCTGATAAAAAAAATATTTATGTTTCGACTTTTTACTTCTGTTCCATGTACAAATTACATTTTTTTATAATACTTTGGATTTGAATAATAGGAGCATAGATAGCGAGGGTATTTCAAACGAAAAACAATTGGAAAAATGCGGAAGAAAATTGTGTTATAAAGAAAAAACGGCAAATCTGATGTAATTCAATTGAACTGCTTTGGGAAGAACTCGATCGAAAAGTCAGAAAATTTCGATCAACAAATCAATGCGATCCCTGGAACTGCCTTTAATCTGCTTGAAACAATATCAAAGAAAGAATAGAGACGAGAAGAGAAAACTTGTCGAAAGAAAGCTACGATTGTTTTCCATAAAAGCAAAGACAATTGAATACTTTAGTTAAAATCTTGAAACATGCAAATTCTCATCAAAAACTAAATTTTTATGCAACTGAGACGATATTTTCAATACTGAGTGGCTTTGATCTGTAATTTAGTATTATACGTTTATAAAAATTTTGTTTGGTGTGCTTTACTTAGTTCGTTTTTCAACACTATTTCTACCAAGAGGCGTCTTTCATATTTTAACTTAACAATATTTTTTTAGTTTAATCATATATCCAATTTTTTCTTTTTTTTATGAAAATTTGCTGTTTTATTTGTATATATTTTTATAACCTGTACTTAAAAGTACAATGGGCATACTAGATTTGTGCAATGTATGTAACGGACAGAAGGAGGCGCGGCATATCCCAAGTCCTTTATACCAAAATGCTGATTGAGCCATGTCCGTCCATCCGTTTGTCCAAAAGAACGCCTAGATCTCGGAGACTTATATTCTATTTGTCAATTTTACGTTAAATTGGTATTGATAGATATTTTTTTTTCTTCTCTGAAAGCGAGTTTGTGTATGGAAGTAATTTTTAAAATATTCTTGATATTCTTAGATCCTATTTATGCTTATTTAGGTAAAATTTAATTTTACTTTTTTAGGTAAAATTAATAAATATTTGAATTTTTATTTTCTGAAATTAAGTTTTTATATTGAAATAATTTTTTAAGTATTCTTAGATTCTATTTATGCCAATTTAAATTTAAATTGGTATTTATAAATTTTTTTTTGTTTTTTTTTTTTGACTGAATTCGAGTTTTACATGGAAATAATCATTAAAATATTCTTTGATATTCCTAAATTAAATAAAATTTTAAATTAATTTAGTATGACTAATATAATTTTTATATTTTCAGAAATAGTGTTTTTATATGGAAATAATTTTTTAAATATTCTTTGATATTCTTAAATTCTTTTTTTGCTAATTTTAAGTTAAATTGCAATTGATAAAAATTTTTAATTATTTTTGTTCTAAAATTGAGTTTTTATACGGAAATAATTTGTCAAATATTCTTTGATATTCTCAGATTCTTTCTATGGCAATTTTAAATTTATTAGGTAATGATGAATATTTATACCCTGTACCGTATGGTACCAAGGGTATATTAAGTTTGTGCAAGCCGAAAATGTATGTAACATATAGAAGGAGACGTCGGAGACACCCCAAAGATACCTAAAATATGATCAGGGTGAATAGAGAAGTCGATATACCCATGTCCGTCTGTCCGTCCGTCCGTCTGTCCGTCCGTCCGTGTGAACGCCTAGATCTCAGAGATGGTAAGAGCTAGAGTTACCAAACTTTCACATTAGATCCCATATTATTCCATAGGAGGCAAGTTTATTTTATTTTTTTGATATCGGGGATAAATTATATAGCTCCCATGGGGGTGTTTGAGACGACCTCGACAAAAAAAAAGCGTTTTAGATGAATAATTCGTTTGTTTATGAAGATATCGTAACCAAATTTGGTATTCGAAAGTTTTTTATAGTTCCCAATCACTGTACCAAATTTGATCAAATTCGGTTGACTATATCAAATAGCTCCCATAGGACCGATCAACCAAAATAACTTTTTTAAAGAAAAATTCGAAAAAAACGAAATTTTAATAAAGATATCGCAACCAGATTTAGCATTTGGAAATTTTTAGACCACTTAAGCAATGTGCCAAATTTGAACAAAATCGGTTGACTATATCATATAGCTCCCATAGGTCCGATCTTCCAAAAAATCGATTTTTTAACAAAATTTGTTATGTTTCGTTTGTTTGTTAAGATATTGGGGCCAAATTTGACATTCGTGAGTATTTTATAGTTCCTAAGCACTGTAGCACTATAATCCAAATCGTTTGACTAGATCATATAGCTCGGTCCAAAAACACGTTTTTTATACAAATTCGATGTGTTTTGTTTGTTTGTAAAGATATTTGAAATAAATTTGGCATTCATATCTTTTTTAAGGTATTTAAGCACTGTGTCAAATTTTATTGAAATCGGTGGATTATATCATATAGCTCCCATAGGAACGATCGGTCAAAAAAAAAATATTTGCTTAAAAATTCTTCTGTTTTTTTTTTTTGTGAAGAAATCGGACTTTATTACAAGCTAGTGGTACAGGGTATCCTAAAGTCGTCCGCGCCCGACTTTACGTCCGCCATTTTTATTATTATTTTTTTATTTTAATCAGATATCCAAAACATTTTTATTGACTTTTCGTATTCTAGCAAAATTTGGCTGTACGAAAATAATTGTAACTTCGATATATATCACTAGAAAAAGCACATAAATACCTTTCGATCTAATCATCTTTCATTTCTATATAAAATTTTGTTCACGAGATATTAACGAAAAACTAAAACAACTGCCCAGAAACATTTTTCGAAAATATCTCGAAAACGGTGCTTTAGAAAAAAAGTGTTAATTTTCGTGTTTCTCAACCCTAAAAAAGCACTTATTTGGAAGGTTCACTTGATGACCCTAGTAATATAATAATAAGCCCAAAAAAAGATTTAAGCCAAAATTTTTGAGGATAACTTTATAAGAAAAAAAAACCCCGCTGAAAACTTAACAAATTTCAATCTTTGTTTTAAATTGCCAAAGTTAATGCAAAATATCATTTTGTATACACATAGTTTATGGAATATTCGATTGTCGATAAAATATTGCTTATAGAAGGCTCAAGTCAAGTTCTCCGCGGGCTATATACATTATAGAATCGGATGTACTCCGTAAAACGAATCCAAATATTTTATAATGGGCCGGGCTCTGTAAATCGAATCCGAGCATTTTATTCGGATTCGTTTTGAAAATGAATATTTGGTGTTCCCAATTTCATCCACCCGAATTTTTCATATGGTCTGAAACCGAATGTTTTGTTGCAATAGGATTAAAATCGGCAAAAACAGATTTAAAAAAGTAACGCAATTTTATATTAAAATAATTTTTTTAAATAATCGTTGATATTCTTATGTATACGTCTATAAGGCAGATAATCGTTAACAATTATTTTTAAAAGAAACAAATTAAATTTTCGGAAAAATAATGTTTCCGGAACACGCTAAATTGAATCCGAATAAAATTGTTTATATTTAATATTTTATTCTGATGCTATTTGAAATCGAATTTTTGATGCTCCCAATTTTACCAAAATATAATTTTATTGTATTCGAAACCGAATGTTTTTTGCAAGAGAATTGTTAACATTTTAAACTGAGTAATTTTTAAAATAATTTTTAATATTCTTAGATATTATTTGTGCCAATTTTGAATTTAAATAGGTATTGATATTTTAAAT
Source organism: Chymomyza amoena (assembly GCA_037043745.1). Classification (NCBI taxonomy): domain Eukaryota; kingdom Metazoa; phylum Arthropoda; class Insecta; order Diptera; family Drosophilidae; genus Chymomyza; species Chymomyza amoena. The sequence goes on from JBAMAX010000500.1 coordinate 128,321, forward strand.
CGAGTTTTAATATGGAAATAATTTTTTAATAGTTCTTTAGTATTCTTGGATTCTATTTATGCTTACTATATTTTAAGTTAAATTGGAATTGATAAACATTTGTAATTATTATTTTTTCTGAAATTGAGTTTTTCTATGGAAATAATTTTTAAAATATACTTTGATATTCTAAGATTCTATCTACTGCTAATTTTAAGTTGAAATTGATATTGATAAAAATTTTTTTTTTTTCTGAAATCGATTTTTTATATAGGAATAATTTTTTAAATATTAAATATATGCTAAGTTAAAATGTTATTGATAAATATTTGTAATTATTTTTTTTCTTTAAATTGGTTTTTATATGGAAATAATTTTTTTAATATTTTTTGATATACTTAGCTTCTTTTTATGCTAATTTTAAGTTAAATAGGTATTGATAAGTATTTTTAAGTAGGTACTTTTTTTCTGAAATCGAATTTATATGTTGTTCATGTCTTGCGTAAAAAAAAGTTCACTTGTAATAGCAATATCATAGTCGTTGATAATTTCCCTCGAAAAATGTAAAGCTGTGCTTGCACTGAACAAGGGAAATATTAGGCGAAAAGAAAAATTTGGATTTAGGCAAAAATGAATCCGAATAAAATTGTACGTTTGGTTTTTTTCGATTTCCAGAGCACGCCCTAATATAAGAGCCGTAAAAACTAGGGCTGTAAAATAGTTGGCTAACTTTATTAAAGAAACAGTTCTGCATTTTACGAAAAAAATTTCCGAAATAATAGGTTATTTTATACAAATGCAAAAACGCATATATTTTTGCAAAAATGTCTTCCAAAAAAAAAATTTCTTGTCGTTACTAATTTCTGTCGAAAGATGTAAAGTTGTGCTAATAATAAGCAATAGAAATATGAGTAGATGACGACAACAAGAAATTCTGAATTGGAATCCGAATTCGATTAAAATTGTTTGTTATTTTTTTTATACTTTTTATGAGCACTGCCGAATAGAAGCTCCTTAGAAATTAGGATGCAATATAAATTTGGAATTCTAATAAAAAAAAAAAAAAATGTACTGCATTTTACCAAAAAAATTTCGGAAATATCTTATCTGAAATAGATTATCTCAGCAAATAGCTTAAAGCGCAAAATTTTTACAAAAAATTTAATTAAAATTTTAGATAGCCCCCTTCAACTACCCCCCTGTTCGTATAATCAACAACGTACTTATTGTTTTAGCATTAAAATGAGCGCTCAAACAATAACAAGAAAAAGATACAAATAATACCAACAACAAAAGCAACAAAAGAAACACGTTTTAAATGACATAATTGTTATTGTCATGGCATGGACACTTGTTGTTGTTGTTGTTATTGCAAAAAATACCAACAAAATATATAAAAAAAACCCAAACAAATGTTATTAACTACTTTAAATTGAAGAAAAGAAACCAAATCGGAGTCCGCGACGTTGCCTAGGAGGAAATAAAGTAAAGTTAACCCAACATCGAGCGTTACGGATCGGTTCGGTTGGGTTTGGTCTTTTTTTGGAATTTTGTTTTTGGGGGCTTGGAACGAACTTGGGCACACTCACCTTGACACTGGGCAGTTGGGCGTTAAACTTCATATTGTTGTTGGTGTTGTTGTTGCTGTTGGTGGGTTGTTCCTCTGTGACTAGTTGTTGGTAGGTTTGTTCAATGGTTGAAATATTTGTGGGATTTGTGGGGTTTGTTTTTGGTTGTTGTATGTGTTGTTGTTGTGGGCTTTTTATCTTTCGAAACGCAATTTGTTAAAGATAAACGACGCGAGCTGCCAAAACGAAATGCGCTAAAACCGCCGTGTAAACTAACACTTGATTTTTTTCTACTATTTGATTTATTATTATGATTTTTAATGCTATTATTTTCTGGTTGTTGTTGTTTTTGCTCTTTATCGTTAATATGCAATGTTGTTGTTTTTTTACACCACAAACTACTCAAACGATTGCCCATGCTACCAGCTTTATTTTATAGTAGTTTTAACCGATTTGTTGTTGTTGATGTTTATAACTTAATATTTTGTGCATTATCAAAAAATATGTAAATTTGTTTTAATTAACAAATTTATTATTTATTGCGCTTTTTATTATTATTATTTTTAACAGTAAGTCACAGAGACGACGACACAGATGAGACGATGACCATAAAGTGAACGAACCGGCGCGCATCTCAATTCAGCAAATACTGAAAATGGAATTCTTTCGAAAACCAGAAAATGCCATACAAAAAAAAAAAACGGTTGTCAGTTTATAAGTGGCTCTTGCATGTGTGTGCGTGAGTAAGCAAATGCTTAAGGGTGTGTGTGTGCGTGTGTGTTCATTAGAGAACAGGGCCGGATTAGGGTATAGGCCGAAGGGCAACCGAATTAGGCGAAAGAATTCGGCGTTAGTATAATCAAAAGTTTCAAATCGAGCTTGAAGATCCTAACGCGTTGCTTTACAGTCCATGATAGACATAGAAAGAGAAAGCTGAAGCTCCTCGTATAGGTTTCTGATTAAGTGGTCAAAAGTTGAACGAAATTTTTTTTCAAAACTCGATTTGCCTTTAAGAATAAGATGTAGAAGAAAATCGGGCTGTAATAATTCCAAATTAAATTCTCAAAGGCTATAAAATTTGCTTAGCAAAGTAGGTTCTACATGTTGGGTGGAAATAAAAATGTTTGGCTTTCTAAAAAATTCTTTTACAATTTTTTTGGCTTTCTATAAAAATTCTTTAAAGGAACTTTTTATTTTTTTTTATTTATCCATTAAAAATTTTTGGACTTCTAAAAAAATTCTTTTAAAAATTTTGACTTTCTGTAAAATTTCTTTTGGACAATTTTTGCTTTCTAAAAAAGTTGTTTTTTAAAATTTTTGGCTTTCTGTAGAAATTCTTTTAAAAATTATTGGCTTTCTATAAAAATTCTTTCAAACACTTTTGATTTTCTGTAAAAATTCTTCAAAGTGATTATTGATTTCTTTCTGTTTCTTCTTTAGAAATCTTTGGCTTTCTATAAAAATTCTTTAAAGGAATTTCCTGTTTTCTTCTTTTTTTGTTTTTCATTGATTTTCTGATTTTCAACGCTTTGCGTAGTGATACCAATTCAATTTATTCAAAAATTAAAGGGTCTAGCGTAGATAAGGTAATGGAAACTGCCCCCAGTCGATTTTTGAAAACTAATGGTACAGTTCAATGCAAAAAGCTTTCAGCTCCGCAGAGTTTCAGCTTTTGAACTTGACTTGCAGTAGCTCAATTAAAACAAAGCTTTTTTTATTTAATCGTGACTAATTTACTGAATTATTTTTGAGGACATTTCTTTTTAGATTTTAGCTGATATACAGCCCTGATTTAATTTTTTTATACCCACACATATGGTCAAAAAATGAAATTCTCTTAAAAAAATAGTTAAGTTTTCAATTTTTCCCTTTTTTGTAGAGTATATTCCCTAAATATAGTCAAAATTTTAAACATTTTGTTTTGTAATCGCTTGTGTTTGGTAAGTGAGTTATTTGATCAGAATCGATAATCAGGTGGAACAATGTCGAAACACAATAATACGAGAATTTTTGAATGGTATAAACAAAATTGTTTTCAATTTTGTTAAAGGATGTCAAAAATCAAAGAATAAATTTTTATAATGTTTAATAGATAAGATACTTCTTGTTTATATAGCTAAAAATAATTGATTTATCTGACATAGGTCAAATATAATAATTTCAACATTGCTCCATCAATCTAACATCAGCCTTCAAAAAGATTGTATATTGGAACCAATGCTCTATATTCAATTACTTGATTTTTGGTACTTGAAGGATTTCTAAATCTTTCTAAAAACCTCTAGAGGACCTGTTGGATATTCTATTACTTCTTTTATTTCTTGCTGTAAATGCGGTCGTTAACTTAGAAATCATTGAAAATTAAAAAAAATAAATACAAAAATTCTGAAAGATATTTATTCCTGAACTACTGTAAAGCTTAATTACAATAGTGGACAAAAGTACTTTGACAATGCTGAGCGAAATTGAATACCAATTATATTTAAAACCTGAAAGAAGTCACGAAATCCATTTTACTTTTGAGAGAGAGAATCTATTATTAGCCTTAGGTGAGGGACAAATTGCACTAATAACGATTTGCATTTTTTAAAATATATGATTTTTTGGGTGGACAAAAGTAAAATGATTCCCTTAAGGTAAGAATAGGGTGTGGCAACTTTAATAGTTGTTAATACTTTTGTCCACTACCATTTATGAGAAATCGTTTTAATTTCCTAACCTACAATGTTAAAAATGGCGGACGTAAAGTCGGGCGCGGACGACTTTAGGATACCCTGTACCACTAGCTTGTAATAAAGTCCGATTTCTTCACAAAAAACCAAAAACAGAAGAATTTTTAAGCAAAAATTTTTTTTTTGACCGATCGTTCCTATGGGAGCTATATGATATAATCCACCGATTTCAATAATACATTTGACACAGTGCTTAAATACCTTAAAAAAGATCTGAATGCCAAATTTATTTCAAATATCTTTACAAACAAACAAAACACATCGAATTTTGTATAAAAAACGTGTTTTTGGACCGATTGGTCCTATGGGAGCTATATGATCTAGTCAAACGATTTGGATTAAATTTGGTACAGTGCTTAGGAACTACAAAATACTCACGAATGTCAAATTTGGTCCCAATATCTTAACAAACAAACGAAACACAACAAATTTTGTTAAAAAATCGATTTTTTGGAAGATCGGACCTATGGGAGCTATATGATATAGTCAACCGATTTTGTTCAAATTTGGCACATTGCTTAAGTGGCCTAAAAAATTTCCAAACGCCAAATCTGGTTAGGATATCTTTATTAAAAAACGAAATATACCGAATTTTTCTTTAAAAAATTTATTTTGGCCGATCGGTCCTATTGGAGCTATATGATATAGTCAACCGATTTCGATCAAATTTGGTACAGTGATTGGGAACTATAAAAAACTTTCGAATACCAAATTTCGTTACGATATCTTCATAAACAAACGAATTATTCATCTAAAACGTTTTTTTTTTGTCGAGGTCGTCTCAAACACCCCCATGGAGCTATATAATTTATCCCCGATATCAAAAAAATAAAATAAACTTTGCCTCCTATGGAATAATATGGGATCTAATGTGAGAAGTTTGGTAACTCTAGCTCTTACCATCTCTGAGATGTAGGCGTTCACACGGACGGACAGACGGACGGACAGACGGACAGACGGACATGGGTATATCGACTTCTCTATTCACCCTGATCATATTTTAGGTAACTTTGGGGCGTCTCCGACGTCTCCTTCTATATGTTACATACATTTTCGGCTTGCACAAACTTAATATACCCTTGGACCATACGGTACAGGGTATAAAAATAATAAACTTATGCGTTTCGAGGAGCATATTTTAACATTATTTTCCAAAAACAAATTTAAAGCTATATAATCAATACATTTTTTAATTTAATTTTATACTAATGGCAAAATACGTTTGTCCACTATTGTGTACGTTTACGGGTAGTCGCCATAGATAGAGCATAGAAAGATTCATAGGAATCCCGAAAAAAACTGTCAGTATTTTAATGTAAGACAATGGCTGCATTAGAGCAAAAAGTATAACTTTAATTAATGTAGGTTAATTTTGGTTATATATGGCAGGACCCCGAATCTTCATTCTTATTTATTTCCGGGTCAGTCTTCTGCTGTTTCTGAATTTCTTTTTGAATTCTATTTTGTACTTGCAAAGTTTTTTTTTCAAGAAATTACCAATGGAGCTAAAATTCAAGCATTCCAGTTTTTGCACAAGGTCAGAAAAATATTTGTGACTCAAGATAAAAAAAAAATGTTATGATTAATTAAATATTTTAATGCAAGACAATAGTAACAATAAGAGCAATAAGTTTTATTCGAATTAATTTAGGTAATAATGCTACTACCAGCATTGCCTATATGTGGAGAAACGTGTGACGTAGACAATGCTAGAAATCATAATGAGCTTGTCGCTACCATATTACACGCCCTTAATCCGGCACTGTTTTTTTTTGTACATTTGTACGCGGTGCTTTTTTATAATGCCCAAAAACTTAGCGTCATCAACAAACAGTCCGTACACATTTTTATTTTTATTTTTTTTTGTTTACAATTGTACACGATATAAGAAGAGTGTTTCCTTCCCTACTAATCGATTTTTTGCGGTTTGTTGCGACTCTTGACTCGACTCTCTGTTAACTGCAAAGCACAAACTAACCAACTACCAACACAGTAGTATGGCCAAAAAGTCATTTCTCAAAAAGCGCTGGGTTTATACAAACATACAAACAAACCTATATACATACATACATATATACAACATGTATATAGAAGAAGAAGAGTGTTCAAAAAAAAAAAAGAAAAAAAGCAATACAAACATGCCGCAAATTAATATGCTCGGGACTTGCTGCTACAACAAGTAAAAAATATCATACGAATAATCTCAAACGACACGACAACTCGACAACTCACGTTCTTCTCTTCAGAGTGCTTTTTAGTTCTGTTTCGGTTCCGATGTGAAGAGCTTGTCGGGCTCTCGAGCAGCCTGAACCATTTAGTCATCGGCATTTCGATAGGGTATCACGATTTCTGTATGGCCTACACTACACGCCAAGTTAATGCAAATTTCCAGAGAAAGATATTTTAGCGTAGTTAAGTCTTCTCATTAGCATTACAAAAGTTCCAAGAAATTTGAACAACAAAACAAATGTCTTTTTTGAATAATTGGGTGAAAGAAAGGTGCTTCATGGGTGTGAAACCGGAAAAAAGTGACTACATATGTTTATGTAGATATATTCAAAGAATTTCTTACAAGCAAATAAATTAAATAAACAATATTAGTGAGGTAACACTGAGAGCAGCTATATGTAGGGAGTGGAACATACAGATTCTAAAGAGTTTAAAAAAGTACCAGAAATGACTAAAAAGAAATATAAAAACCTTAGGAAAACACAAAAATATTTGAAAAATCGTAAAATTCATGTAATTTGGCAGTATGAGTTATCTAATTGTGGAACATACACTTTCTATAGACCAAAAAAATACCAGAAATTACCAAATAAGGGAAATATTGAAAGCTTCAGCAAAACACAAAAATGTTTGAAAAATGGTGGAACATACAGATTCAAAAAACTTAAAAAAAAGTACCAGAAATTACCAAATAAGCAAAATATGGAAAACGTCAAGAAAACTCGAATTTTTGTTGAAAAATATTAAAATTCATGCAATTTGGCAATACGCGCTATCTTATTGAAAAAAAAAAACCAAAATCTCCAAGATATATTACTTCATTAACAATTAATGCGTACTTAAAATTTTTCTACAGTCTAGGATTGTCTGATATCGGCATATCCTTTTTTCAATTAAATTTAAACTAATAAACCTTTGTATAAATTCATTTTCACACCGAACCGAGTTTCACATTTTTATTCTACCTATTTGATCAAGGGCTCCGAAGAAATTTCTTTATAGAGAGAGTCTCTTTGTCGAGTCCATTTTGGAGCCAAAACCATTTTTAGTCAGTTCGAAAAACAATTTAAACTAGAAAAGAATTGAAGGTCTATCGAGTGAACCTTCCTTCCTGTTTTTTTAGGAGAATTTGCTTAAGAAAAAACATTTTTGTATTTCCTGACCCTAAAAAACACTTTTTTGCAAAGGATCAATTTTCGTGTAAGCTAGTGTTATTTCAGTAAAATTACAATCCAATAATTTTCATTCTTAAAAATCTATTTCGAAATTATTCGAAACTTATCTAAGCCCAAAATGCAAACATCATAATTTCGTTTAGGCTCACATGTAGAAATATACTGGATTTGGTTCATATATAAGAATCAGCGTACTACGAAAAGTAATTCCAAAAATTTTATTTTATTCAAATGCATTCACCAAAACTAAATTGTTATGTGATTTGAAATCAAATATTTTGTTAGAATAATTATAAAAAATTGGCAAAATAGTTTGAAAATACTATGGATTTTAGACTGATATAATTTTGTAGATATTCATTGATATTCTTAAATTATTATTATTATTATTACTGATAAATATTTATAATAACTTTTTCTGAACTCAAATCGAATTTTTATGTGTAACAAGTCTAGTAACGCCAAAAAAATCCAGCTGTGGAAAGGAAAAAAATAACTTAGTTTCGGCTCACATAGGGTGACCAACCGTCCCGGTTTTCCGGGACGTGTTACCAGGTTTTGACTGCTTGTCCCGGTGTCCCGGTTCGCGCCGTAAAAGTCCCGGTTTTAAATTTATTGAAATGTACCTTTTTTTTTTTTTTTAGGTAAAAATAAAATTTTCAACAAAGAAATTTATTGAAATTTACCATTTTTTTTTTTGGTAAAAATAACATTTTCAACAAAGAAATTTATTGAAATTTACCTTTTTTTTTTTTAGATAAAAATAAAATTTTCAACAAAGAAATATATTGAAATTTAAATTTACATTAAATAAGCGAGGTGTCGGGAAATGTCCCGGTTTTAGACGAGGAATGTCTTGGATTTGCCTCTTTGGCATATGGTCACCCTAGGCTCACATATTTACTGAATTTGGTTGAAATAAATCAATTAGCGTGCTCCAGAAAAACAACATTTATTCGAATGTTTGGTGATCCCAATTTCATTAAATCGAATTATGTGGTTTGAAACCGAAAGTTTTGTTACAAAAGAAATTAAAATGAATTGGCGAACTAGTTCAAAATTGTACTCATAAACTGAAATAATTTTTTAAATATTCTTTACAATTTTTTAATTCTATGTATGCCAATTTGAAACCAATTTTTTATATGGTTCATATCCTGCTTAAAAAAGGCTCATGTCTTGCATTAAAAAATTTCCCTAGCAATAGGAATATCATATTCGTGGATTTCCCTCAACAAGAGAAATATCGGTAGATGGCGCCACCAAGAAATGCGAATTTGAAAGCACGCAAAAACGTATCCGACTAAAATTAACAGGGTTTTTTTGAGTCAATTAATTGAGCAAAGAGTTGTAAACCTTCGAATTCTGCTGTGGGAAAATCAAGAGTTTTCGTCTATTAACAAAATTGGCGTACGCTTAGATTACTCACATTTCTCTAAGTGATAATATGCAAAATAGGAATTCGAAAATTCGAGAAGCCTTTACGAAAAATATTTTATTTCATTTATTACTAATAGATGCCTTTTATAAAAATGCGAAAGCCTTTTAAAATTCGCAAATTCAATTACCATATTTATTTTTAAAAATCCCCTAAAACCACTTGAAAACATTAAATATTTGATGCTGCTCATTATTTATAAACAACACATGTTTATATTTTCATTTTATTTGTGCTCTCAAAACTTTCTAAAAAGAATCCATATGCTTAGTTTTATGCGAATATGAGTACTACTTTTGGCTGCAACCCACCCATATATATATATACTATATATGTATATAGCACCGGGGGAATGTATCTTATCTTTTATAGTAAATATTTGATGTTAAAGACCATTTGGGGTATTTCTAGCTGATTCATTTCTTGCTCAGCTGCTTTTTTGCACTTGCTCGCTAATCATCTCATAAGTCATAATGCCAAGGTTTGTTTTCACAGCTTGTTATGCTCCTCACCTGTCGGAAACCGTATCTAAGTAATCGAATTTCAATGCACCTACCGTAGGGTATTCGATGAGTAATCTAAACCTAATCATCATCATGGAAAATCTTGGCTGCGCACGAGCCAAGCCAAGAGTCGTTAAAATCAAAACTCAAGTCCGAGTCAATACCGATTATTCATATATATACCACTAGTGTATACTTATATATTCATAATGTGGTTATAACTATGCACAGTAGGGTGAAAAAGTATTCGAGCACTTTGGAACTAAGCGGAATGTCAGAATGAGAATTTTTTATGAAAGAGAAAATTTTATTAAAAATTTTATATAAACTTTAACTTTGCACAGTCGGGTCAAAAATTATTCAAACACTTTGGAACTGGGCAAAATGTCATTATAGAATTTTTATCAGCTGTTTTAAAAATAAAAAAATATTGGCTATAAAAAATCTTAAAAAAATTGAAAAATTTTACCTTTTAATATAATTTAATATTTATTTGAAGGACAAAATTGTATTCAAAATTTTATATATAATTTAATATTTGAATATTTGAAAGACAAAATTTAAAAATATTTTTCAAAAGTTTTATAAACATATATGTATATGATAATGGGGTTATAACTATGCACAGTTGGTTCAAAACTTATTCAAACAGTTTGGAACTAGGCGAAAAGTCATGAAATTTTTTTTTTAAGAGAAAATTTTGTCGCCAATTTTAAAAATACAAAAATATTGGTTATAAAAAATTAAAAAATTTTACCTTTTTCACATAAAAATTATGAGGCACTTGAGAAAATAATAAGATACTTTCTTAGAAAAATTGTCGTTTCTGATTTGGTAGTTCTGCCACTTTTCATACTTCTTACATTTCTTCTATTTCTGAGTTCTGTCTTACAGTTTCTTAGCCTGTTTTTTTCTTGTAAAGTTTTTTGTTAACAAAAATGGAGCTCAATTTCAAGACTTGAACAAAATTTTTGGAATCAACCTCAAAACTAATTTTTTCTTATTAATTTTTAAAAGTGTCCAAATACTTTCTGGAATGGAGCTCGAATTCAATACTTAACAATACTAGATAAATATTTGGGATCAACATCAAACCAAATTTAGCAACCAAATATATTTTTTTTTTTAATTTTCAAAAGTGTCTGAATACTTTCTGGAGTGGAGCTCGAATTTAATACTTTCAGTTACTAGATAAATATTTGGGATCAACATTAAAGCAAACCATTTTACTATGCAAATTTTTTCGTTAATTTTTAAAAGTGTCGGAATACTTTCTGCAATTGCAATCGAATTCAAAACTTAACAATACTGGACAAATATTTGGGACACAACATCAACAAAATTATTATTATTACAGCTCCTTATCAATTTTTCAAAGTGTCCGCATACTTTCCGTTCCGACTGTACAATATTGTTGCCGGCTTATTTCTGTCATTTCTACCGTTGCTACCTATTCGCAATTTAACCCCCTTTACCCTTTGCTACCCCTTTTCACCTTTCGAAACGTGCTAAATGTTATTTATTAATTAAGTTGACGTTATTTCTACTACTTCTAGCTATTTATTTTTCTGGAGGGGTTTCTGAAGGGGTCTCTTTCAGGTGGTTTGGTAAATATGGTCGAGTCGTCTGAGCCGGTTTTATGCATTGGCTTTTATTTGTGTGTGTGTGTGAAAGTCCCAGGGAGTGTCGTCGACTTTGTTAAGTTTTGGATGAGGTGTGAGTTATATAGAGTTGTGGCTATAGCTCTATATGGAACGCTTTGATGACTGTTTGTATATGCAAAGCTTTGTGATTTGCTTTGGGTCAACATTTAGCCATAAACAAATGGAGAAAGGTGTGCACAGCAGTCCAAAGAGAAGAAGTGAGTAAGAGAGAGAGAGAGTGATTAAGAGAGTGTGCGTAAAACTGGACTATAGTTTTGGGTCTAAATAAAGTCATGACCTTTGGCGTGGGCCTTATAAATAAACTTTAGCTATTCAAACTAGGGAGTGTGTTTGGGATATTTTAGTCGATATCTGATTTTCGCACATTATTTTTGGGGTAACTTTTATAAGCAGCGAATGAATGCGCGGGATTTTGATAAACGAGTTAGACAGCAGGGGCTGTTCCCAAATTCGTCGTTGTGATTAAAATTTTTTCACGATTTTTTGAAAAAATAGCTTAAGGCGTGTGCGATTTTAGAAATAGATGTGCAGTATTTGAGAAGTTACATAAATTTACCACAAAAAATTACTGAAATTTACAATCTAATTCTATGAAATGTCTTCGCGAGTAATTCAATAAGATCTAGACGAATTTTTAAGGATAGACACTGTTTTCTGTCAATATTTCTTATTTTATTTCTCAAAGTAACGTAGTTTTTTGAGAAAATTATTAGCACAGATATGCGCTATTTGCCGGTAAAACAAATTATTTTTTTTTTTTATATTATTTTAAAAAGTCGGTAAATTAAAATTTACATACTTCAAAACAAAAATTTGCCCAAGATCCTGAAAGCAGGACATCAATTTTCAATGTAAAATAAAACCCTAAAATTTAAAAAAGAAACCGTCGAATATAATGTAACGTTATTTGAAAAAACTTCATTTCTAAAATATAATAATTTCAAATTTTTGGGATAACTCCCTTCGACTCAAATATTAAAATACTTTTAACTGGGCTAATACGATTCTGGTTAAAATATATATTTGAATGCAAATTGTTAAGCTTTAACTTAAAATTTTATAGTTGTTTCTGATTAGATTATTATAAATTTAAATTTTTTGTTTCGAGCATGGGTTTCTCTATATAGGAGTTTTAAAGTTTAAAGTCAAGTTTCACTTTTTTTAAATTTATTTTAAAATTATGGTAGAATTTTATCAAGTGCTTATAAACTCAAAATGTTTTTTGTACTTACGTTTCCATAACTTCTTATTGATGAGGGACTTAGACTGAAAAGTCTACCCAATTGATGATGCGTTGGCGAGCTATTACTATTTGCCGGCGATATGGATAAATCTGAAAAAATGGGCGAATGATCTGAAAATACAAGACATATCAAAAAAATCGTGAAAACATATTTTTTTTCTAAACTAAGCTGAATTGAAATTAGCGAAACTTGGACAACAAATTATTGTTAACTAGGGAAATTGTAATTATATATATCATACAAGCTCACGATAATAGACTTAGCGAGAAATTTGGGCTATCCGGATTTATTCCCTATTAGTTATAAGGAAAGCTATAAAATGATATTTCTTAAGCAATTTCCCCTTAATGTCATTATTAAGTCCTAACATTCTCAAAATGAATATGATACAATGATAATGAAGCGTTCGGACGTGCTCCGATAAACGAAAACGAACCATTTTATTCGGTTCGTTTTTACGTGCTCCGGAAAATGACTTCTTTTTGTCGAAAGCTTCGCATATTTTATATTTTATTTTTGATAAATTCGTATATTTCCCTTATCTTTCCTAAAAATGTTACTTGTTATGTTGCTGGGAAATTACTTTTTGGTAGATAGAAAACTATTGTTTAATGTGGAGCTTATTGTCGTAAATATTTTTCACCGCCGTTCTTCTAATCTTTGAAAAATGGCATGAAACTTTGCTCTTGGCAATAATGTTCGTAAAAATGTTACATGACTTAGTTGTTGTTGTAGTTTGGGAAATTGCGTCTGTCATGGCCAAGACGAGTAACTCTGACGTAACTAATAGGAAGCGATGTAAAACAATAATTATGAGCAGTTAGTTAATTACGCATCATCGAATTTTATATTCTCTTAAATAAAAATGTATCGGGATTATTTCTGTAGTGAGACTCGAAGGGCCACAAACCTAAAACTAGCTAGAATCGACCTAAAACCACGTGCAGCGGAATATTACCATTTCAGACCATAGTAAGGGTTTAGTTTTGGTGATATTGGGAGCACTATATATAGCAGAGATCGCTAAATAACTTGTCAACCCATTGTTCCCAATCGTTTTGAGGAGAGTCACGGAACCGATTAATCCCCAATTGTGATCTGCTTTATAAATATCCTTATAAATACACTAAATGTGCTCAAACTCAAGAAGTTGTAAGTCAAAAAAGACGGAAAAAGTCACATAAAAGAGATCTTGAAACAACATTTGACTCTTAATGATAGATCAACATTGTTCTTAGTGTACCCTTGAACGACCGTCTAATCATCGAATTTAAGTCCTCGTTTCTAAGTTCGTCGATTTGTATTCTCAGTGGGTTTTTGTCAATTTGTGGCAATAATTTAACCAAGACGAAATAACTTAATCTAAAGCTGTCATGGACATTATCATTTAAAGAATAAGCTCGTTATTAAGGCAACTGCAGCTCGTAATCTACGTTTTGTAGATACCGTTATTATATAGAATATGACTATACTCACCATTTATCTCCAATGCCGGCGACATATCCTTGGCAAAAGCAAACAGATCATTATTGTTGCGTATGTCCGAAGAGTTGAGCGTTAGATTCGGTTTACGTACGCCCAAAAAATTGGAAGAACTGGCTGCGCTGCTGTTGCAGCCATTATACAGCAGGGGCGTGTTGCTGCTAGAGGGCGTGACATTGGGTAATTTATGGGATTCCAAGGGCGAAGCAGATTTGGGTATAAAGCTGTTGGAGCTAGTATTATGGGAAGGCGCTGCATGCCGCTTTATAATCGGCGCTGGTGGTAAATTCGATGGCGAGTGACGATAAATGCCCGATAACGATTGTTGTGGCTGCTGGTGTGCTTGTTGTTGTGGGTGGTGTAAAACTCCAAATGTATCGCTTTGTTGTTTGGGTATGGCCAAGCGCAAAGTTTGCCTGGCGGCTAGCCTACGTGCAGGCGCAAATTTATTTGGCGCAGCTGGCGTTGACGTTGACGTCGACGGCGACGTCGCTGCTTCGAAATGTGTGCGATTTGTGTTGTTGTGGTTGCGCGGCGTTGGCGGCGGCGGCTGACTCGGCCAATTTGCCACTGTGGTGAGCTTGCGCTGCCGTATTGACAAACTGTGGTGAGTTCATTTTGTTTACAAGCTTTGTGAGAGCGCAAAGAGAGAGCGAAAGAGCGTAAGAGCGCGCAAACTGACCAGATCACGCGTTGGCGTTGGCGTATACGCAATGTTTTTATTGTTTCGCTTTGCTTTTTGTTTTTATCAATGAATTTGTTTGGTTGTTGTGTCTTTTTGTTTACTTTTTGTTGTTGTTATTGTTGCTGTTGTTAATGGGCTTTCATTCAACGACGGCGCGAGACATCAATTGCATAATTATAGCATAAACAAAAGCAGCTTACAAAATATTTAAAACTTTTTTTGTGCCGTCATAATTTTAATTTTTTTTAACACTAATTTAAACATTACAAAAGCCGACGGCGTTGATTTAATGTTGTTATTGCTTTTGTTTATGACTGTCTGTAATTTTATTTTTATAAATTGCATTTGCACACCTTCAATGCAACAGCAACAAAAATGTCGGGACTTGAACGTGCCTCTTGTTGCCGTCTGACCCACTTTGCTTTACAACAATAACAATTTGTTATATTTTATTCTCATTCCACGCGTAATTTATTATTAATATTATGTTTGACTTGCTTGATATATATGTATGTATTATATATATTTATTGTTTCTGAACTTGAACAATACGTGTTCAACGACTTTAATGCTTGAAAACGATACCAAGTAGTATCGTTTGTTGCTGCTGACTTATCGTGAGTTGCGTGGGTTTTGCCATAATTGGCCATATGCCATTTAGTCTTGTGTTTAATCTGTAATAAACCATTAAGAAAAAGGTAAAAAACAATTTTAGAACAAATGGTATACAAAAAAAAATATACTTTAATGTTTTTTACTTTTAATGCGTGGGTCTTTGTATGGGGTTTATAAAGTTTACTTCACTTATTGCGTTGAGATGATGAAAATGTACAGCTTTATTGTTTTCTAGAATTGACTGGTAATATATTAAGTTGTTTTTTTTGGTATAGGCCATAATAAATGATATTATAAAGATGCGTTGGTTGTTCTAAAAACAATAAATGGAAATTCGTTAGACTGATTAAACGTATTAATCGTTGTTTTTGTTTATGAACTAGAGTTTTAAGAAATGTGGGTTTTATGGATTCTCTAGAATTTTCCTTGAAATTTTAATAATAGTATTTGGCCCGGAAATGCCTTTCTTTGTTATAAACATACGTGTCTTTGGATAAAAGAGCAGAATCACAGATTTTAACTTTGCGAGCTCAAGTCCCATGTAGGTAAGATTAGGTTATTTAAGGGCGGCTGCTGGCTTGAATACCTAGCACAATTAGGACTAAATCGGCCCGTTGTGATACCTCTCCATAGGCCTTCTCCTGAGATAGTCCAACTAGAAGGATTCCCATCCCGCTGCCACGATGTAGCTGGCAATTCTCCTCATACATATAGAAGCTTGCTCAGCTAGGCTATGAATGAAGTAATTTCCCAGATGCTTATTCCTACGTCTACT
>JBAMAX010000501.1:0-28430 GCA_037043745.1 Chymomyza amoena
CTTAACATTTTATCAGTTGATAAGTTGTGAGATTTAAATATGTTAATAGAAAAATTGTTTAATAAACAACAAGTTTAGCTTTTATTTAAAAAATTTTAAAAATTCTTGTGAAACAATAAATCCTCTTTAAATAATAATACTCTTTCAAAATACGTATAACATAATAGCTATACAAATAATATGATTGACTTAATTTCTAAGAATTTATTGAGGACTTAAAAATTCAAAATAGATTTTGGAGTCACATTTTTATTTCTTCTCCAATTAGACGCATAATTAAAACGATTCCGAGATGAAGTCAGCTACCTTTTTTTTTTACTTTCCCACCTCTACTTATTACTATGTATATTCCTTGCAATATTATTTTCAGTACTTAGAAACCGATTCCGGGATGAAGCCGGCTACTTTTTTTTTACTTTCCCATCTCTACTTATTACTATGCATATTACTTGCCATATTATTCACAGTACACTGAGAAAAACGAAAGATTTTCGTGCTTCGAAGTGAGCTTTTCACGCTAAAATTACGAATATAATTTTATAATTATATAATTATATTTCTATAATTGAGAGTAAAATTCTTAATTTAACAGTATGTAGCCATTTACTTTTATACCAATATTGGATTATAACCTTTTCAATTTATCGGATGATTGTGAATATAATAAATATTAAAAAAATTTAGGAGTGACAGAAATTCTTGATTTGAAAAAGATTCGAAGAACTTTAAGAACAATTTCTGAAAAGAGAAAGAATAAGGCAAACACTTTTCCTCATTTTCAGAATATCATAGTGCAACACAAAAAATGGAAGCAACTTCTCTTTTCGCTTTTTTTGGAGTACATCTTGAAACTAGAGAAACCCCCAAAGGATTTTGCTCAAAGTCATCAATAAGGTAGTTTTTTTTTATATCCGCCATTTTTCCGCTCAAACCTCGATTTTTTTTGGGAATAAGACCATTTTTATGGAGTCTACATATCGTAAGCCGTTCAAAATTTGGACTTGATTAAAATGGCCTTATCTTCGAAAAATCACGTTGGAATGGAAATTTGGCCGATATTAAAAAAATAAAAAAATAAAAAGAGAAGTTGTTTCCAGCTCGATGACCTCGGAAATGTTGCACAGTGTATATAGTCATAAAGCTGATATTGAGAGTATTTTAAGCTCAATTTAAGAATAATAGAGCACGAAAAATTCTTCTTAATTCTAGGCTCAAACTTGAAATAAGTTTCGATATAGCCCTTATACTTTTAGATAAAGGGTATAGAAAACAAAAACAAAATCAAAAATCATATATGAGGCAACTAACTGAAATGCTCTAAACAAATTCACTAAATTGTTGGGTTGAGGTTGCTTTCATTGTTATTGTTGCTTTTGTTGTTATTGTTGTTGTTGTTGCTGTTGTTGCTGTTGTTTTTGTTGCTGGCGTTTCATTAAGTTCTCTAACATTGTTGCTTGTTGCTGTTCGTTTATGGAAATGCTTAATGCTTGTCGCGCTTGGAATTTACACAGATACACACACACACACACACGCACGAACAAATAAAAACAACAGCAAAAAAACTAAAAAAAAAAAAACAACAACAAACAACAATGACAACAATCATAAAAACCGTGAGCATTCAGTTGACATTTTAAATAAATGACTTTGCTGTTTTTTCTACGGCGAGATTTGTTTTTTTGTCGTTGTTTGGGATTGTCAGTGGGCGGCGTTTTGTGAAGCAACATCATAAAAATTATTTTAAATTTTAGTAAAAATATTAGAAACAAAAAAAATTAGAAACACATTGCCATACAAATTACTTACTTAATATTTACTATTTTTTTTAAACTTATAGCTGGATAGAATTTTGTGGAATAATTTTTTTCTTTTCAAAAGTCCAATTTTTTTTTACTAAAACTTTTGCATATAAAAAATGTTTTCTAATATACTAACTACAAAATGATTTTTAAAAATGCTTTAATAGTAGCGCTATAAACTTTATAGACAATTCTTTTTCGAATCAAATAATTGCGACAGTGGACAAAATTTGGAATTTTTTGACTAAAAATTGTTATTTAAAATTTTTTTTATATATAGTAACTATAATAATATATTTTATATAGAATAAAGCTTTTCCGACCCCTATAAACTTTGTAGACAATTCTTTCACAAATCAAACTATACGACACTGTGCAAAAAATTACAAATTTTTTAAATTCTAAACAGAATATTAGCTAACTGGAAGAAAAACTATTTTAATATTACAATTTTATATTGACCTAAAATTTCAAACATGTTCATAAATAGTTATTCAGCTGCTTATATAAAATACTTTCAGTTTTTTTCCGATTTTTAAATTGTCAATATTTAAATTTTTTTTTGGATTATCAAATCAAGATTTGAGCAAGTAAAAATTGAAGATATTAAATTTATGGTTTATTTTTAAGTTAATGTTGAAAATTAAAAATAAAAATGCGTAAACATTTTGGAGAAATTCTATATCATCACAGTGAACTATATATGTTTCGGTTATAAATAATATAATATGGCGCGAATACAGCACTTAAAATATAAAAATAATAAGATTCAATAAAAGTGGGCTATACTGGAATTGAAACTAAGTTACCTAAGAGCTGCCTAAAAGGCGATTTAGATTTTGATCTTTAGTCTATTATATTGTAATTATCTTTTATTTATGGTAGAAGGTACTTGGTATGGCTGGACATTAGAGTAGATCATTTGTTTTGAATTTTAAGTCGCCCACTTTTAAAAAATAGGTTTTTCTTTCAAAATATTAAAAAATCGACTTAGACTATCCATTTATAAGGTCAAAAAACGTTATTTTTGCTTGGGTTTTTGGGTTTGAGATATCAATTTTTGATATCTCGTATTTTAAGTATTTTTATATATTGTATATGTATATCGGCAAAAATAAGCGAAGAGGGCCACTTTTTTTCCCGACCTTATCCGATTTTGATGATTTTTACATATTTGATCGACATTTTTGGATTACATATTTTGCTAGCCAATAGTAACTACGCCAAATTTCACAAAATTTATCGAATTATCGATAAGTTAATGTTGGAGTGACCACATTAAAATAATAACAGCAAGATGTAGAACCAAACTTGGCAAAATGGAGTGGCTACTTGGTAGAAATAGCAAGCTATCCTTGGATAATTCTATATAAGAGTTTAATAATGCCAATTTGGTCTTATGACATTCAAATCTGGGGAACAGCTGCCAAGTCAAATATTAAAAAAAAACAAATTTTACAAAGCAAAACTTTGCGCAAAATTGCAGATATACGAAATCGAAACCTTCACAAGGATCTAGGCATTTCCTATGTGGGTGATGTGTTGAATAAACTTAGCGACTTAGCGCTGATTGCATAAGGAACCATCCGAACTCGCTTGCATGTGCCCTGGCCGGTCATAGACCAAGAAGACGCCTAAAACGCCTTCATCCAAAAGACCTCAGAAGGCGTTTCATATCATAGAATCTACTTGATTTTTTAAATATTGTATATATATAGAGTAATCTAAATGATACCACACAAAAGGTTTTTAAGTGTATAGTGACTTACTTTTCATAAATGTTGGATTATAACCCGCTTCAGTTATTTTCGCCGATATATATATATTTTTTTTTTGAAAATTGGCAAAACTTCCTAAGAACAAGTTTTTGACCTCTATCGCTTTTATTAGGACTTGGTATATGATATATTAAAGCGATTTTATAAAATCCATTTGGTATCGAGAGAGTACGCTCTTAAGAGCTTCCGACCTAAGAGTTGGGCTACTTTGTAATCTTAACCAAACGGATTATGCATTTTATATTTTTTTAATTACTAAGTACTAAGTAATACCCTCATTGGAAGCTATGTAATATGACCCCGATATCGAAAAAAAATTCAGTAAACTATTGACCTTGACATGAAAAGTGGTCTAATTTTAAAAACTATATGGGATAGATGGACATCTCTATATCAACTTTTCTGGTCACACTGATCACAATTTAGGTAAGCTTGTTAGGAAACATAAAATTTAATTCCAATTTTTGAGGCGTTCATAATTAATTAATTCGATTTTTTTCCAACCTTTTTTTTTTCGTATCCTCATAAGAGGGTATTTTGAACAGGGAATCGGTTCACCAATTTTTCTATCAATAATATGAAGTAATGCCCATTATTATTAGATAATAGAAGAAGAAGATATTATATTAATTTTACCATAACCAGTCGATATGCTTTTGCTAGTCCTATAGTATATCCGTTTCGGAATTTGTCCTAAGGACGTATAGGGTTCTTTTCATTAATGATTAATTTATTAACGATAATACAAAATTCTTATTGATTTTAAAACTTTTTAAATAAAATTCATAAAGGTATTGATTATAATACAATAGCAATTAATACCTGGTTCCGCGAAAGCTTCGAAATACATTTTTCAAAATATTTTTAAACACCCTAGTAAAAGGTTAAGTAGTTCTTTAAAGCATTTACAATGATGTAAGTTTTTGAATTCTTTCGCTACCTAGATTCCTTATAAGCATTTTTTTTGGCTATAAATTCTGCTTGTCTATTTCAGATTAGTCGGCAATGCTTCGACAAACGGAAAACAATTTTATTCGGTTTCGTTTTATTTATGAATAACCGATTTAATGTGAAATTGGATGAAAAGAATCTGAAAATATGAATGTATTATTTCAGTTTAATATGCGCACACTGTTAAACCTATTTTATTCTTCTGCTTGCAACAAAACATTCGTTTTCAAATCACATAAAATATTTATTTTGGTGAAATCGGAAGCATCAAACCTATACTTTGAAAACGATCAGATAAGCGGATACGCCATAAATGATCGGATACGTTTGACCTAGCATGGCCGACTAGCCTCTTTCAAACAAAAAAGAGGTTTGTTTTAAATTTTTCCACAGCATTTAAAGGCGTGCCGGACATTTTTAAGCACATGCAAATTATAATGCATTTTATCATTATTTAAAAAAAATTTATACTCTTCCCTTTTTTTTTGGCAAAGATTTTGAGCGCGTCTCCCGTTTTGTGCGTTGCCTTCAAAAAGATTGTTTAATGAATGCAAATGGCAGCTGCCAGCTATAAATACGCACACACGCGTGTACATAGTATATACATAAATGCATATGTATGTATATAGATGTATATATATATACCTAACAGCAAAGGGCAGCCACATGTGGACTGCATTTTAACTCTAAAGGCTTCTATATACGCTTTGTAATTGCATTTAAAAGTTGTCGACAATGTCGACTAAATGTGGCTAAGAACGCGGCACAACGCGTGCCCCAGATGTTATGTGGGGCTGACAAGTCTAAACCCTACCGCACCCTACCCAGTCCCCCTCACTCGCAGTCAGTCAGTATTATCTTCAAACTGCCGGTTCGCTGTCTGTGCTAAATAAACAACAACAGTATGGGAAGAAGAGAAGACATCACACAAAAATATACAAAACACGAGCCAGAAAACTATCTTTGGAAATCCGCAGTTTACAGTTTGATGTAGAACTTGCAGAACTCTCGTATTACCTACAATTATTTCAAGTGAGAAAAACAATATGGAAGCTAGATTAATTAATATAGGCTGAAGCAGCTTGAAAAATAATCATCATTAGGATTAGAAAGTTTTTGAAGTTCCCAGCAATGAATAAATGAGGAAGTAATTCTTTAAGAATTTTGGCTGTGATTCAGATTTAATAAGCTTAATTTAGTCAATCCTCAACATTGTTTACATTTTTTTACATACATATAAGGTTGCTCACTTTGTCGGGCAGAAATGCAAAAGTGCCCGACTAGAGACGAGAGCAAGGCAAGGTGCCAGTCTGTCATCGTTAGAAATTTTCCAGTACAATATTTGTATTCATTTCTACCACTGAAGAGGTATTGCAACTTAAAAATTGATGATCTGCAGTCTAAGGAAATGCAAAAAAAAAAATCATCTAATTATGATATATAAAAATATATTTATAAAAGACGATTCCGGAGAATTAAAACAATCCAAAGTGTCTACCTGTATAAGGTACTGAAAACTGTCTCCAGCGATTTTTGAAATCTTATGTTGCAGTTCGAGGCATTTTTAAAAAAAATATATTTTTTAAACAATTTCAGTTTTTAAACTTTACGGCTTAGTTAAAAAAAAAAAAACAAAATTGTGCTTAATTTTTATTTAATTTTGACTTAACTACTGAATAGTTTTGAAACAAACTTTTTTTTTATCTAAGCTTCTTAAAAACAATATCAAATTTTTAAAATTTGGAAATATTAAATTAATCAACACATTTTATTAAAAAAAAAAAATAAAATATTATTTTTTTTGTTAAAATGGGCTTATTAATGCCCATGTCCCCCCCAGGGGTCAGTCAAGGGTTTGTATTATTATTATTTAGTGTGAAAATATTCAATATTCAAATATCGAAAATTAATAAATCAATCGATTTTGTGGAACAATGTCAAAAAAGAGTAAAACAAATATTATTTAATGTTTTCTTTTTTAAAAGTGTCAAATTTCGTCCTATGGAAGCTATATGATACAGTCAACCGATTTTGATCAAATTTGGTACAGTACTTGGAATTATAAAAAACTTTCGAACGCCAAATTTGGTTACATATGTCTTCCTAAACAAATGAATTAATCATCTAAAACTTTTATTTTTTTGTTGAGGTCGTCTGAAACACCTCTATGGGAGCTATATAATTTAACCCCGATATCAAAAAATAAAATAAACTTGTCTTCTATGGAATAATATGGATCTTATGTAAAAGTTTGGTTACTCTAGCTCTTACCATCTCTGAGATCTATGCGTTAAAACGGACGGACAGATATGGGTACATCGACTTCTCTAGCCACCCTGATCATATTTTAGGTAACTTTGGGATGTCTCCGACGACTCCTTCTATATGTTTCATACATTTTCGGTTTGCACAAACTTAATATACCCTTTGTACCCGTAGTACAGGGTATAAAAATTTGTATAATATACATCGACTCGACTGTTTCATATTAAATGCAACTTAATAGGTTTGTTTTTTGTGAGATAACCAGATATGTTACAAAGCTAAAAATTTACATTTTTTATTTTTCATCATTATATTGTTTTATTTTTAATGTAATGTAAAACGAATTCATTAAAAGTTATTAATATCGAAGCCAAATTTGCTGTTTAAATGTTTTAAATAAAAAGAAGTATTGATAAAAACGTTTAATGGAAATTTAAGTAACGTCACGACAGATTCCAAGCTTAAAAAGAAACGTGAAAAGCTTTTAAAATAACAATAACTCTTTAACTTGCAAAATTAATCAGCATTATTTTAAGTCTTATTACGAAAATTGTAAACCAAAAGAATTACTTCATTTGCATTTTTTAGTAATCCATGTCAAAACTACTATATTTCTCGTAACGCCACGCTAAAAGTAATTTCGCTTATATATTTTAAACGGTAAGGCTGATGTTGCTAGTGGGAATATTTTTAAAAAGAATCCTAGAAATGTAACGTAACGCTACAATGGAAATGTTTATGTTTGATAATCTAAAACAATAAAATTATTCATTATTATTATTTTATTAAAAAAAAAAGTAATAATAATAATGAATAATTTTAGATTATAAAACACAAATATTTCCATTTTAGCGTTACGTTACATTTCAAGGATTCTTCTTTAAAAGATTCGCACAAGAATCGTCAGGCTTACCGTTTAGAATATATAAGCAAAATTACTTTTAGCGTGACGTTAATTTATTTTTTTTTTATTTTTTTATATTAGGTAGGTATTTTAAATTGACAATTCATGGTCTCTTGTGGATCCATTTCACAATTTGGTAGCTATTGCTGATTATTAAGTACTAATACAAATTAACAACTTGATTTAATTCTATATTATTTATAATTTTATTATATATTAAATAAATATATAAGGCCTGAGGGCCTTGTTGCTCTGGCTTCATACTTTATATTTTAGAATTAAATTACTAATTTACACAATAATATAAAAAAATAATTACTGATTCCAGTGTACCCCTAATTCTTTTAACGATTTTGGATGCCTGCTTATAATTTTTTGTATCAAATACCAAAAGGTATATACGTAAATCCGTAATCTTCGCTCGCATTGGTGTCCATATATTTTCGGGTTCCACTGTACACAATGATTTTTAAAGCCGTACCTTTAAAAGCTTCGTTATTATTATATTTTTGAAAATAAAACCATTGGATACTAAATTCGAAAACTCAAGTAAAGTTTAGCTGTCTGTATATTTTCTGTTCTCACTGTAGACAAAGATTGCTTGGATGTTTATTATTTGGATTTCTGGATATTTTCTGTTCTCACTGTAGACAATGATTACTTGGATATTTATTATTTGGATGCTTGTTTAATATTTGACCTAAATTCGGCGTTCAGATCTTTTGTAAACCCCAGCACTGATGTTAAATTTGATCGAAATCGGCTATATCATATAGCTGCCATAGGAACGAACGGTCAAAAAAAAAAAATGTTTGCTTAAAAATTCTTCTGTTTTTGCTTTTTTATGAAGGAACCGGATTTTATTGCAAGCTAGTGGTACAGGGTACCCTAAGTCGTCTTCAGTCGCGTTGGTGTTCATATATCTTCAGATCCCACTGTACACAAAATTTTTTTAACCATATTTTGAAGCCTCCTTATTATTTGTTTAAGTATCAACTGGATACTTAAGTCGAAAACTCAAGTAAAGTTTAGTTGTCTGTATATTTTTTGTGCTCACTGTAGACAATGATTGCTTGGATGTTTATTATAAGGATGCTTATTGACGTTAAAATCAAATATCAAAGGATCGCAATCTCTTGGTCTCTTTAGTCGCGTTGGTGTTCATATAATTTTGGCTGTCACTGTCATTTTTTAGCCATACTTCAATGCTTTATTATTATTTTTTATAGCCACCAATTAAAATTTAAATTCGATAACCCAAGTAAAGTTTAGTTGTCTGGATATTTTCTGTTCTCACTGTAGACAATGATTGCTGGGATGTTTATTATATGGATGCTTTTTGACGTTAAAACCAAATACCAAAGAGTTGCAATCCTTTCTCTTCAGTCGCGTTGGTGTTCATATAATTTTAGGCTCTCACTGTACACAACGATTTTTTAGCCATACTTCGAATGCTTTATTATTATTTGTTTATGGGCACCAATTGAAATACTAAATTCGAAAATCCAAGTAAAGTTAAGGTGTCTGCATATTTTCGGTTTCCACTGTACACATTGATTGCTTGGATGTTTATTATATGGTTGCTTATTGACGTTAAAACCAAATACCAAAGGGTTGCCATCCTTTCTCTTCAGTCGCGTTAGTGTTCATATAATTTTGGGTCTCACTGTACACAACGATTTTTTAGCCATACTTCAATGCTTTATTATTATTTTTTATAGCTACCAATTAAAATCTAAATTCGAAAATCCAAGTCAAAGTTTCGGCGTCTAAGATATTTTCTGTTCGCACTGTATGAAATACTTATGGTTAAGCAATCCGTACTCTTAGCTTCTGTTGCTGTCTTTAAAATTTCAGCTCCCACTCCACATAATTTTTTTAATTAAGTAGCATATCTTGAGTATTTTTGCTGTCCGAAAAATTTCCGCACTCACTGTATGCACATATAACTATATAGACATATATTTGTTTATGCCTTTTTTTTTTACAACCGACCCATTTGGCAAAAAACCTTCATAGCTGTCAGTCAGTCGGCTGGCTGCTCAAAATGTATCTATAAGTTTTTCAGCTACTATTTCTATAGTAGATACATTTGTTTTTGCATTTGTGTGGCGCGCCTCAGTCAGCCTTAATAAGTGCAGCATAAATGCAACATGATTTAAATTGCTGTCACTGTCGGCAAACAAACAAACAACAACAACAACGCAGCGAACTATTATAATAAGGCGCGCGCGCACGCTCACGCTCACAAAAAAATGCACGTAGATACATTGCTGGCTGACATAATAATCTCTACGATGCGACGTGCCAATGCTGCCGTCGACGTCGACTGCGGCTGCGGCAGCGGCTGCTGCTTCAATGTCTTTGCATTAAAATGCAAGCTGTCTGTTTGCTCATTTTTTGTATCTTGTATCTTGTCGCTTGTCTTTTGTCTGTCTGTTTATTTGACTATAAGTAGCTGTGATTTCTATAAATATATCTACTTCACTTGATTTTGCATAAGTTGTTGTTGTTGTTGTTGTAGCTGACTGGCTGGCTGGATGTTCATTTTCTCTCAGTCAAGATGCCGCTTAAATGTAAATAGTTTTTTGCACACATTTCCATTGACACGTGCAAATTGTTTTGCATTTTAGATTTGCTAAAACAAGTTGTCATCTATAAGTATCGTCGTTATCTCGTGGCAAAGTATCTACAGTGACGTAGGTAGAGAGAAAGTTTGAGCTTTTGTGAATTTCTATCAGTAGTATCTATAGTGTCCCTGAGACCCTAGCACACGTACTTTGCGACTGCCCAGCCATCTCTAGACATCGTGTGGCTAACCTAGGAGAACCAGCGTTTGTCGGTCTTGAAGAGGTGGCCAGGCTGCAAGTTGGTTGGATACTTAATTTCACCAAAAAAGTAAAATTTTTAACCGACCATCACTTTGCGTAATAACCTCTAATCTGGCACAACTAAGGACCAAAAGGTCTATGCTAGGCTGCACTCTGTTGTGTGGCCAGCCAGTGTAACCTAACCTAATCTATAGTGTCAGAACTACTAGAAAAGTTTGTCAAGAAGTCGATAACGTTTTCAGATATTTATTTATTTATTAATGGGTTGGAAAAATTACAGAGACATGCATGTAGTTAGTAATTTGGCAATTTTTTTACGAAATCGAAAAGCAATTTTTTCAAGGAATTGTCTAAGCGCTTCTAAGTGCAAATTGGCTTAGTTTCTGATGAATAGAGTTTGCAAATTTTAAACGAAATCAGAAAACATTTTGTTCTAGTTAACCGAGTTTATTCATGTATAAGAATTACAAATAATAATATTTCGAAAAAATCGTAAGCAAGATAAAAGTCTATTTTGGCACAATCTGTTGGAAAGGAAAATTGTATGCCACTTGTCGATGATACTATGAAATATTGTCCAGAAGTTCTGCACATTTTTGTTAAAGTTTGACCAAAATTGCTTCACATTTTAATGGAATTGGACTTAAACTAGTTGTGACTTACAAGCAAAAGGTAAATTAAATATGGAGTGTGTAATTTTCACAGTTTTTATACTCTGTATCGTCTGGTACAAAGGGTACATTAAGTTGGTGCAAGCCGAAAATGTATGTAACATATAGAAGGAGTCGTCGGAGACACCCCAAAGTTACCTAAAATATGATCAGGGTGACTAGAGAAGTCGATATACCCATGTCTGTCTTTCCGTCCGTCCGTTTGAACGCCTAGATCTCAGAGATGGTAAGAGCTAGAGTAACCAAACTTTCTCATTAGATTCCTTAATAAGGAGATAAGATTAATTTATTTTTCGGAGTTTATATATTGGGGTTAAATTATGTATATAGCTCCCACAGGGCGAGTATTCAGACGACCTCGAACAAAAATAAAAGTTTTGAGATGAATAATTCGTTTGTTTATGAAGATATCGTAATCAAATTTCGCATTCGAAAGTTTTTCATAGTTCCCAAGCACTGTACTAAATTTGATCGAAATCGGTTGACTTCATTATATAGCTCACATAGGATCGATCGGCCAAAACAACTTTTTTATACAAAAATCGCTGTACTTAATTTTTAAATACAAATATCGTAACCAGATTTTGCATTCAGAAGATTTTTAGAGTACCAAAGCATTGTATAAAATTTGTATAAAATCGGTCCTATGGGAGCTATATATGATATAGTCAACCGATTTTATAAAAAAAAAAATGATTTTTGAACAAAATTTGTTGTGTTTCGTTTGTTTGTGAAGATATTTAAAACAAATTTGGTATTCGTAAGTTCCTAAGAACTGTACTAAATTTAATCAAAATCGGTTGACTATGTCACATAGATCCCATAGGACGAATAGGTCCAAAAATGCGTTTTTTATACAAAATTCGATGTGTTTCGTTTGCTTGTAAAGATATTTGAACCAAATTCAGCATTAAGATCTCTTTAAAGGTACCAAAGCACTGTGTCAAATTTGATCGAAATCGGTTGACTATATCAAACAGCTCCCATAGGAACGATCGGTAAAAAAAAATTGTTTGCTTAAAAATTCTTCTGCTTTTGGTTTTTTATGAAGGAATCGGATTTTATTGCAAGCTAGTTGGTACAGGGTATCCCAAAATCGTCCGCGGCTGATTTTTTAAAAAAACTTTAATAAAAAAAAAAATGTTCGAATATTTTTTATTTCAATAAAATTCAAAATTTTTCAGATGCTGCAGGTCAAATGTTTCAACTTCTCGTAAAATGTTTTTAATTATTTTTTCAAAAATTTTAAAATTAGGTAACGATTTATTAAGCTTAGTTTTTAAAAAGTTGTAATCATTTTAATAAGTTAAATTTAGAAAAAAAAATATATTCGGATACAAGAGTAACAAAAACATTAATAATCAATTATGATGAATATAGGAGACCCTTTATAAATATACGCGAGTAAGGAAAGAATGCAATCCCAAGCCATATAACACTCGAATTCCGACAAAGTAACTATTTTAAAAGAGCTCTGCTTAAAGATCTACACTTCAAAGTCGGTTCCTATTTATATAATTGTTTTATTGCAACTCAAATAACTAATATTAGTTTAAATAAAACTTTCTGAAAGTACTTGCAAAATATAAGGTTTCCTAAACTTTTCTATTTTTTATATCGTTTTTTTTTTACTGCGGCTCAGACGCTTTACTTTAAAAGCGTTTTATATTCCAAAATTTAGAAGCTGTAGCCTTGGTGTATAAGAACGAAATACGGCAAATAAAATAATCTTTCGTTTTACACCAAACATTATTTATATCCATACCATAAACTTCTGAGATAATCGCAATTAATTATTTCTGTGGAAAGGTATTTGAATGACCTAAGTTGCAGCACCCCATAAAAGTTATTTTTGTATACCCGAAGCTACACTATAGTTTTGGAAAATTTTGTAAAAATAATTTTTAAGTGGTTGAACATATTTTTGGCGATATCTGGCAAATAATTAATTTGTTTGGCAAATTGTCAAAAATGAAATAGCAAAACACTTAAATGTTAGTAGCATAATATAATATATAGTTAATATATAGTATTTAAAAGAATGAACGACAGAGTCTGACTATATATTCTAGTATATACTAAAAGATTGATGATTATGGCGCTGGGCCAATAAATAATCATAGCAGACATTCAACAATTTGCGCAAATTGGCACATTTGTATAGTTCAAGATCAAAGTGACAGACAATACCAAGAACTATCCATCAATCTCTAAAATACTAAATACGCTTTATACAAAAAATAGTATTCTTATTTTAATAGGAAGAATGTGTTCCGTTTCTCGAAAAAACTAATAAAAAACGTAGCAGATTTTAGTTTAAAGCTTTTTTAAAAAATGTAAGGGCATCAAAAATGCAGGCACTTCAATTCAGGCATTATTTGTTTAAAAAAATTTTGCCAAATTTTATCAGCGATTTTTGAAACACTTTAAAAAAATAAATAAATTTTAAAAAATGTGTACATATGTTAATACGTGGTCTTAAAAAAATTAAAAATAAATTTAAAAAAATATATGGCTCGACTGGGAATCGAACCTTGGCCTCTATAAGTTTTGAAGGTCAAACGTCTACCAACTCAGCTAACCTTTTATAGGCTATGGGCACTTAGGCCCTTAAAATACCTTTCCTCAAAAATAAAAAATTGTAATTATCTCAGATGTTTATGGTACGATATAAACAATGTTTGGTGTTAAACGAAAGATTATTTTATTTGCCGTATTTCGTTCTCATACACGAAAATTGCAGCTTCAAAAGCAAAGCGTTTGAGCCGCATTAAAAAAACTTGTTATTAAAAGGACAAACGTCTTCAAGATCCAGGCGCTTATTTAGACAGGCAGCTCTATTTCTTTTATTCATCACATTGAAGTTAATTTTCAGGGGTCTTCCCGGTTGGCCGCTATAAGTTTTGAGATCAAACATACTACCAACTCAGCTAAACTTTTATAGCGTTTTGCAACTAAGGCCCTTAAAATACCTTTCCGCAGAAATAATTAATTGCGATTATCTCAGAAGTTTATGGTACGATATAAATAATGTTGGGTGTTAATCGAAAGATTATTTTAATGGCCGTACTTCGTTCTTATACACCAAAGCTTCAGCTCTGAAATTTCACAGACAGACTGCTCTATTTCTTTTGTTCATCACATTGAAGTTAATTTTCAGGGGTCTTCCCGGTTGGCCTCTATAAGCTTTGAGTTCAAACGTCCTACCAACTCAGCTAAACTTTTATAGCGTTTTGCAACTTAATCCCTTAAAATACCTTTCCGCAGAAATAATTAATTGCGATTATCTCAGAAGTTTATGGTACGATATAAATAATGTTGGGTATTAATCGAAAGATTATTTTAATGGCCGTACTTCGTTCGTATACACCAAAGCTTCAGCTCTGAAATTACACAGACAGAATGCTCTATTTCTTTTATACATCATATTGGATTTAATTTTCAGGCTTATTCGAGGTTTTCTCGAATTTTTTTAAAATACCAAAACACATAAATTAATTTCTTATATAAAATTAAATTTCTTAACTTGATTTTTGTAGAGCATTCAAAAATTCAATGCCACAAAATCTCAAAAAATATTTCTAATTTTTAATGGCTTAAATTGCTTTCTATTGTACCGGAACTATAAACATATATATATTTATATGCAAGTTATAATAATAATAAAAATTTTCCACTAAATGCGTTTTTAATAGTCTACCCAATGTTGTTGTTGTAGTTTTTGCCATAGGAAACGCCATAAATGAAATTTCCGATTAAGAAATTTATTTTTAAATTAAAATTCCACTCTTTATGAAGGTAACCCGCTCTAAACCCTCTCCCTTTTCCCCAATATCTCAAAACACTTGTCAATACAAATCGATTACAAATTGCTCGCCGCCATTTGTTGACCATTTGCGTGACCAGGCAACCAATCAAGCATAAAGAGCAGCGCTAATGAGTCAAGATCCCGCCTCAGGGCCCCCGTAGACCCTCGAACTGTACCCCGACTGTACCGAACGATATGTCAAATTGTCAATTGATTGGCTTCGTCTTGTCAATTTCTAATGCACTTTCTTATCGCGCTCTGTTTTCGTAGAGCTCGGAACTCGAAACTCGAAACTCTTCATATAATCCATTCATAAATGCTGAGACTGGGTCCCCAGTCGTAACCCCTTCCCCTGTCCATCTCTCTCGCACTTGTTTATTCTTTCAGTTCATCAGTCTGTCAGTTTGTCAGTTTTTCAAGCTGGGTTGTTATGAGCGATTCCAACACAGTTTACGGTGCCGGTGGCCATAATGGTTGATTTTAATTAAATATTTCTTCTTCCTGTTGTTGTTTCCATTATTTTTCGTTGTTGCCGTTGTTGCTGTTGTTGTCATTGCTCTGCGTTGACTGCGTTTGAATTTTTCCTTCTTTTTTCGTTTTTACATACAAGAACATGACATTGTATGCATGTATTTGTATCTGTAGCCGTGTATCTGTGTATCTGTGTGTGCTATGTGGTATACGTGCGGTCGATCAGTTTTTTTTATACACTGCCCCCAAAGGGTAAGGGCTATGCTTATATACATATGCATATATAGGTATATACAACTATTGCAAAAAAAAATACACTTAAAAAAAAAATTGTTTTCTAGAAATCGCGATGCTTTGCTTTATTATTTAACTAAGCTGTGCCTTTCGAATTTATTTATTTATTCCTAAATATTTGACACGATGTTGGAATTCGAACATTGATTAACAACAATACCAGTTTTTCTACATATGGCAATATACCCACAAAAACCGATATTCACAAAAATGCGTATATCTCACGAACTAATAAACACAAACACATCGCACATAGGCTTAAAACCTCCGTATTGACAACCTCTAACACACGCAAAAGTCAGATTTTAAATTCATCGATGCGTTCATAAGAACACCCGTAACACGTAAAACATAAGTTTCTTTTATATATATAGATTAAAAGAAAATTTTGCAAGCGCTTCTGGGTATGCAAGCAACTCAGGATGTTTGTGAATGTTTTTTTGTGTGTCGAATATTCTCCTTTCTTCGTTTTATATTGAAATTCATGAATTTGTACATTTTGGTAATTTTTGAAGAGCGCCACCTATCGGACAATGTTCAAACTATGCTAAGAACCTTCCAGACGGTGCCCGTAAACACATATATGTATAAGTAGCCCAAATATCAAGTTTCTTATGCCAGCTTATTTAGCCCTGTGCCCTTCTGACTGTATTGTATTGGAGGTAACTTTGAAGAGTCCTCGGCGCCACCATCTCTTTGTTATATACCCTTACTTTAAGGTAAAGGGCATTATCAATTTGAATAACCCCTAGAGCTGTGGAAATAATTTTCTTGAAATTTTTTTATGGAATTTTTTTTTATCATAAAAAATAAAAATCAAAAATAAAAATTACAGGTCAATTTTTATAGAACTTTTTAAAAGTACAAAGTTACCTACAAAACAAATTAATTTTGCAAACTTTTAAAAAAAAACCATTTTAATTTTTTTTTCGTACCTTTAATAAAAAAAAAATATTAAAAAATGTTTTTAATTTAATTTTTTTTTTTTTAAATTTTTTCACCAAATTTATTTGACTCAAATTTGATTTACACAAAATAAATAAAGTATAAAAACGCTTAAAAAAACTTTAATGCCATATTAAAGGAACGTGCGTTAAAAAATACGAAAATTTCATATTTTTCTGTTATTATTTAAAAAAAAAATGAAAAAAATTGTATATTTATATAAAAATTTCATATATTTTTTTAAGAACTAAATAGATATTTATGAAAATCCCTATAGCCCTCTTGAATTAAAAAAAATTTGTTTGGAAAATATTAAATAGTTCAGTAACAATTAAATAAAACGTTTTCTTAAATTAAGCCTTAACGAGACTTCGAGGAAACTTTTTTTTGTTGTATGCAACTACATTAGTTTTCAAAAATTGTTGGGGACAGTTTCCAGTAGCCCCTTTGATATCTCAGGATTTTTTAAGGATGAAAAATAAGATTAAAGCCTCAAATGTTTATTAAATAAACTTTATTTTAACACATATTAGAACTCACATTTTATTTTATCTAATTTTTTGAGAATAAATAAAATTAAAAATATATAAAAATTATGAACTTAGTGTTTTTGTTTGAAATTTGATAGCTCAAGAAGTATATCTTGTAGCCTACGCGAAATTTGGAATAATTTATTAGTCTTGTCCTAGATCTCAGAGATTGTTAGAGCTACAGTGACAAACTTTTCTGATTAAATCCCAAAAAATTATATCAAGCTTACTTTTTTCTTTGGACATTGAACTTTTATTATATAGCGTATTAAAACCGTATTCGCTCGACCAAATTTACAGAGTATCTCAGCAGTACGTCCAATTGGATCGGTTCAATTATTTGATTGTTTCGTTTAATGATGTAGGGTATCCAAAAGTCGTCCACTATCGACTGTAACATACGTCTTAATGCACAAAAATTAGCCGTGCTTATGTATAGCCAATGATTATTTATGATATATGAATATGATATGATGGAACTCTTAATTATGATGAAGTTGGTAAATTATTACCCGGAAGTAGAACTTAAGTACCCAGAAGTTAATCTTGAGTGCATTGTACGGGTTTGGCTTCTTTTAAAAAACGGAGTTACTTGATAATTATTGTTATTGTTTGCACTGATAAAGATGTGTTCTTTAAACAAAGAACAGATTCATTTGGGTCGTAGCACATCCTTCACCCAAAATAATAATCTTAATATGTATTATAGCTATTCTTTCTAAAAATCATAAGGACTCTTTGCATCTAGACGACATTTAAAGATATCTGATAAAAAATGAATCCTTATAAACAATATAAATATGGGCGGCAATTCCTGAGACGTACAACTTTTTAGTTTGAGATCTTAGATTTTCAAGATTTGCACATTTGTCTTAATTTGACAATTTTTCTAGTTTTCCAATAATAAATAACATAAAAGACTTTTTTTTTTTTAATATTTCTTCTTAAAGAAATTAAGAATATTTCATATATTTTTATTAATATTGATTTATTGAAGTCGATGTAAATTCTTTTTTTTTTGGAACTTATGATTATTTTATCATTTTTATAATTATTTCATATATTATTAATAGTATAATACTTTGATATAAATCATGTTTTAATCAGTCAAAAAATTTTTCATGGAAGGGAATTTTTCAAGCTATTTCGGAAAAAACCAGTTTTCAAAATTTTCGATTATACTTGAAACATATTTCCATCAAATTTGGGGCCTGTATTTTTCATAATTTGAATCACAGTTTTGAAAAAATTCCAATTTGAACGTAAATTTCAAAATTGCAAAAAAATTGTTCATACAGGTTTTTTATGTCTTGTATAGTTCGATCAATTACGAAAAAAACTGCTTCGTTATCGGAATCTGAGCAAAAATGTGGAAATAACAGGAATTTTGGTATTTAGTTTACGAGTCATTAACAACACTGTAACCAATTTTTGAAAATTTTTAAAATCCAAAGTCTGCTGACAATTACGCAAAATTTCATATGAACAGATAAATAATGACCAAAAAATTTGACCAAAATATGTAACAAATATAATCGATGAGTTTTTCAATTATCAACAGTTTTAATTTTTTAATTATCAAAATCAAATTTATGGCTAGTACCTTAATAATGCATTCTTATAAAATCTTTTTAGAATTTTTAGTCCAGTTTTTAAAAAAATAATTTTTAAGTAAATTTAAAAATTTAAAAAAATCTTTTATGCAGTCTTTTCGTGGATCTCAAAATTTGATTGATTATGAAATCGAATATTTGGCAAATAATCAAAGTCACTTCTAGTTGACACAACTAGAGATATTTGCTTTGGGTAGACACTTTTATTTTAATTTCGAAAAATGTTTTCTTAAAACTTGTACTCAATTAAGGATAAAAATTATGTTTTAGCATAAATTACAATTTCTTGGGTCAATATTATTTAGTTGAAGTGGGTGATAATCGATTATATTTTAATAACATATCTAAAACTAATAAGAAGAGAATTTTGGAAAGTTAATTTTTAAACAAAACTCGGTTGTGTGGTATTATCTAAAGGTAGATAGTGGGTAAAATGTTTTAGCTTACATATTAAGTCTTAAATCTTTCACTCTCATTTTTTGCCAATATTTTCAATTTGAATTAAAATCACTTAACGCTTTTCCAAAATTCCTAAAATTGT
Source organism: Chymomyza amoena (assembly GCA_037043745.1). NCBI lineage: Eukaryota > Metazoa > Arthropoda > Insecta > Diptera > Drosophilidae > Chymomyza > Chymomyza amoena. Next base: position 19,402 of record JBAMAX010000501.1, read on the forward strand.
TTTTTACGAAAAAATTGTTTTTTTTATGGAAAATTTTCGAAAGTTCAAAAAAGATAAAGAAAAGGTGTATGAGAAGCTCATACACTTTAGGGAATTCTGATACCATACTGACTTCCCAGATCTATTAGCATTAATTATAGCTACTTAACCTCCATCAAAAACTCTTAAAATTGGCTTTAGAAAAAAATAATTTTTTGTTTTTAAATTTATCGATATATAATGATGTTACAATTTATATCTGACAATATTTTGTCAAAAACTTATAAAATTGGTGTGACACTTACCTGGCGTTAGGTATAAAAATTGGTACAGTCTTTCCTGGAAAAAATTCAATGATAATTAAGTTACAAGTCTATAAAAACGCATTTCACTAAGTAGATAGTAGATATATAAATATTTTTTTTTGACAGTTCTTTCGAATATTCGTGCCTTCGAAGTAAATCGTAATTTTCGTTTCTAGCTTTACTTTCTAGTTTCAGTATTGCTTTTCATTTAAAAAAAGTCAAACTTAAAAAAAAATTCTCTACAAATTATAGCTGAAAAAACGGTATTCTGAAGTTAAGGTTTCGATATTCAAAAGTTCTTAGTCTTAAAATCGTTTTGAAATTACCATCTTTAAGCGTTCGAATTAAAAAGAGCGTAACACTTCACGTAGTAGTTTGACATATATGTACCATAGACATAGAAGGTGTCTCTGTGCAGGTTTTCCCAACTCTATTAAAATGCTGCATTCCCAAACAAGTAGCGAGAACATTTTAAGGCATGTTGCAAGCATGGCTTATAGTTACTTAAAGACTGGGCCCACCCTACCATACCAACTACTATACTCAAAATCATAATAATAGTTATGGTCACCGGGAACGGCCGGCCGGAAGTAGACCCACATGCAACTTGAAACCCAACCAAGTGCTCCGACGACGCTCCATAGGAGCACTCCATTCGTTGCATAAATAATAATGATTATATGACCATTTAGTTGGTCGTCAGAAAAAGGAATCAAACTGCTAGTTATGATGGAACAGCCATTAGGCGATCAACCCGACTAGGGACTTGGAACTAGGGAGTAGTCAGTGGACATCGGTTCATTGGTCGTTAGCGAACTAGTTGCCTAAGCACCCCGTTGACATTAAAGTTGATTGCAAACTGTACGCATTTAAGTATGACGACGATGATGATGACGACGATGACGATGACGACGACGACGATGATGATTATGTTGATTATGATGATGGTAATGATGACGCTGATGTTTACGTAGCTGATCAACTTCATGAAGCCTGTGATGTGGCAGTTGCATTATCAGCTTATTTGTTTGTTTCTTACAACATTTATTTTTTTATGGATGATAACGCGCCCGTTGCGATTTTTATAGCATTTTACATTAGTTTGCTACGCTATATCAATAAAAACTAATATAGAAATAAAAGCGGACTTTTTGGCATGCTGCGAAGAAACCAGCATAAAACTGGAAACAACTGACGATCCATTTGAATGAGTGTGTGAAAACCAATGGCCTGGGAAAATATGATAATGTCATGGCTACCATTAAAATTTTTTGACTTAATCACAAGAATCAGAAGGAAGCTAAGAAAGAGCCGATCTTTTCGATTTAATAGTTCGAATTTGCTCAAAATTAGTTCCGATCTTTAAATCATGACAATAAATAAGTTTGATAGAAAAAAAGATATCATGCAAAAACCGTAGTAACATATAGTGCCAGGTTGCAATGCCACGCCCCTTAATCACAAATACGAAAGCTCGTTTTTAGTCTTAGAAAAATGTTCCTAACGTTGAACCCTGCAAGTTTCATCCAGTAAGTATTTTTTACCAGAAGAAACTCTTCATAGACTGCACTATTTTTTTTTTAAACGAGCATAAAATGTTCTCAATCTCATGAATAAGATTAAATATTCTTATAATTGGTACAAAATGCATCATCTGAGCGCAATTCTTCTTAAAATAATTTTGAAATTTTTCACATTAGAAAGTTACGTATTAAAAGCTCGGTTTTAGTCTTAGAAAAATGTTCCTAACGTTGATCCCTGAAAGTATCATCCAGTAAGTATTTTTTCCTAGAAGAAACTCTTCATAGACTGCACTATTTTTTTTTAAACGAGAATAAAATGTTCGCAATTTCTTGAAAAAGATTAAATATTCTTATTATTAGTACGAACTGCATCATCTGACCGCAATTCTTCTTAAAATAGATTTGAAATTTTTCAAATTAGAAAGTTACGTCTTAGAAGCGAAATATTCTCAAATTATGAATTTCTAATTACATAAAAAAACATTAAAAATGAATATTAAATTAGTTCTTGAGAAACTTTTGACATCTTGTTTAAAAAAACAAAAACCCTTGCTGTTATGCACAAAATTCTTGACTTTTTTCTCAGTGTAGTTTTGCAAAAAAACAAGAAAAATCAATGTCTTTCGACCCTTATCCTAAATCCGTATATAAGTCTCAAGTTCTATTGAATTTTTTTGATTTTTCGAAAGGGTATTTTTAAAAGGAATTTTAAATCCTGATCCAATAAAAAGAAGGTTACACAAGACGCAAATCTCTTATGCGTGACTCTCTGAAAAAGAGAGCGTAGGTTTAATTTTTGTATGACAGACATTTGAAATGGTGGATCAATTTTAATTGAACTGTACAAAAATGTTAAGCCCAATATGAAACATATAAATACATAATAAAATTTTTCTAAATATTATAGTTTTTGCCATCCTTAGTCAAAAAATATTTGTTTTTTTAATATTGTTCTACCGAATTGATTTGATTAATTCAATAATCCCTGGGCGCAGTTTCCAGTACCTTATCCAGCTAGACTCTTTATGTCAGTTGTATTTTATTTTACAATAAACATTTGCGTAAAGTTTGATCAAAATTGGCTGATCATTTCATATAGCTACCATACAAAAATTGAACCAGTTTTCTACGCAGCCGAACTCGAAAGCTGTTTTGCGTCACCTTTCAAAATTTCATAGTGTGGTATTAGAATATTATTATTAGAATTAAGAATATGATTGTAATAAACTAACTTTAGCATATATTTTATTTATATATGATATGAATCTATTATAAATCTTGTATCTTTAATTATCTGCTAAATTTTAGTTCTCATAGCATTCTATTAATTTTTTAACGTCTTGAAAAAGGTTTAAAAGTCTTGTTCGTCCAGATATAGCTCTTAACAAAATTTGAAATTAATAAAAAAAAAATATTCCCGGAACTGGGTATCGAGGCTGGATCTCGAACCGTCTATAAATTAGATGCCAATAATTTAGGAAACTCAGCTCTGAATAAAAAATCACGATTATGATACACATTCATTTTAAAAATACACCTAAATTCTAATCTGATCTATTCTGCTTGCGAAAAAAAATCTCTTTTAAAGATAAGTACGAAAAAGCTCATGTAACGTAAACTTAGATAAAACAGAAAGTTAAAGTTAAAGTTAAGTTAAAGTTAGTTCTCTCCAAATAAAGATTTCAACAAAAAATTAGACCAAAAAATAAATTGTTAATGGGAGTTTCAAACAGCTTAGGGATGCCATTATGCTGACTTCTTAAGGCTATCATCATGAGTTAGCAGCACTTAGTCCCTTTCAAAAACTCTTAAAATTGACTTAAAAAAGTATCCATTTCATTGAACATTTTGGGAAGTTCAAATACTTTTGGGATTACTGACACTATGCTGACTTCTCAGAAGTATCATCATGAATTAAAACCACTTAACCGCTTTCAAAAATTCTTAAAATTGACTGCAAAAAATACACAGATTTTTTTCTTGAAAATGTTTGGAAATATAATAATTTTGAAATTTATTTCTAAAGTAACAAATCAAACAATATTTTTCCAAAAACTGATAAAATTGTTCTAACACTGACCTGGTGTTTTGCATTAAAATTGGTACAGTCCTTCCTGAAAAAAAAAATCAAGGACAATTCAGTTACAAGTCTATAAAAAACATTTACGTCATTTAAAAAAAATTTTCAAATAAAATTACTATACCCAAAATATGACCAAATATTCTTGAAAAAAGATTAGAATAAATTCAGAATAAAGAGTGAAACTTACAAATTTTGAAATTAACTTCTAAATGCTTTCAATACGTTTAAAAATCTTCAATGAAATATTCTTTAATTATAAAAGTAAAATTATAAATTGTTAATAAGAACGAACATTATTAAAATAAAATTAAAATTTTCTCAAATTAAAATTAAAAGTTTTAAATAAAGAAAAAATTTGTAATATCCTATTTTCTGCTATATTACAATTCCTTAATTCCCAAAGAAAGTCCAAAAAACTCTTAAAATAATATATCCAATTTTTCATTAAAATAAAATAATTTTCTAAATTACATATTAAATTTTATAATTTTATGAATTATTTTGTTAAATTTCAAACTTTAAACAGAACCAAAATCTAATACAAATGAATCGCAAAATTTTGAAAACGTTTCAACAATAAAGGAAATAGAATTTATTTAAGAAAATTATATTATTTATGGAACTACCCATTTTTTGATTATTCTACTAATCAAATTAAAACGTTTTTCAAAAAATTTACCATTTTACGCAAGAATAAGGAATATTTTAAAATATAACCGAAAGAAATCTTAAATTGCAATTCTTTCTTTTTCAAAGCAAGACCCAAAATTCTAAAAATAATATATAGAGGCTCTCATTAAGATAAAATAAATTTGTAAATGAAATATTAAATTTTCTAATTATAAGAATTGCCAATTTTTAGACTTCAGAACATAAACCTATTAAAATGAATCCAAAAATGTTGAAATCGTTTTAGCTATAAAGAAAATTAAGCATATTTAATAAATGGAATTTTTTTATTTTTTTATCTGCACATTTTTAGAACGAAAGAAATTCGTTTTAAAAATTAAATTAATACTTATATTTTTTAATGAGCTCACAACTTTATGCAAGAACCAGGAATATTATAAATTAATTCGAAAATTTTTAAATAAATAAAACATTTTAAGTTGCGTTGTAATTTTAAGAATTGTAAAATTTCCACAGAACCAAATTCTATTAAAATTAATCCAAAAATTTTAAAAACTTTTTAGCTACAAAGGAAATAGAGCATATTTACAAAAATTATATTATGAATGCAATTTACATGTTTTGAACTCAAAAACAATCCTTTGGTTCTAGAAATTAATTTGTTATGTTCTTAAATGACGTCAGAATTATATGGACTAAACGAATTTTTATATATTTTAATTAGATTAATTTTTTTACCAGAGTACTAAATGTAAGGCTTCAGCAAAGAGCGTGTTCCTAAGACATGATCCGACTGGAACTACGGGAATTTAGTTGGCTAGGGCTACTAGGACGCACTACTTTCTAAACTTCATAAGAACGCCGAGTAGCCTTTTCCACTAATCCTATTATTTTACGATCTTATCGACTTCAAAGCTTTTTTAAACTGAGCTAAATGAGATGATGCGTAGGTCATCTTAGAACTTCTTGAATTGTATCACTTAAGACTTCCCATATGCTATTTCTTTAGAATTCGCATTAATAGACTTTGTTTAGATGAGACCAGAAGCATTTTTATGTATAGTATGGGAAACAAAAGCCTGGGAAACGAAAAATTAACGTTCTATAAACACCAAGAACAACAATAACAATCATTAAAAATGGAATTGAAATTGCAATTTTATGTGCTAAAAGATGTATCTTTTTTTTTTCTATAAATTTCTTTGTAGACAATGCCGCTGCAACAATGCAATGCAACAGCAACAACAATAACGAAACTAACAACGAGCTACAGTAGCAACAACAACAACAACAATAACAACAACTTAAGTTTAATAAAAATGGCAACAGATACAAGTGACGTCATGCAAACAACAAACTTATATACAGCACGCAGTAAGCGCAGACGAAGGCGCAGCAGCGGGCAGCGGAGCAGCAGCAACAACAACAACAACAGCCAAACACCCGCTTACACAACGCCAACAACAACACCAACACAACCAACAACAACAACAAGTGCAAGCAGTCAGAGATTAGCAATGCCTCGACTGCTGCAAACAGCGCTTCACGCTTTATACAGCAGCTGCAGCGAGAGCAGCATTTCCAGCTATTCCAGGGCTACGGCATATGTGGCACTGCTGCTGCTTTCCACAACATGTTCCTTGTGCTCTGCTGCCTCACCCTGCGCGCCCAAGCACTGGTGGGATCCGGGACAGAGCAAATGTATGCCCTGCACTGCTTGTCAGGCTGAGATGATACCGCTGCGTCCCTGTCAGCTACATCGCGATACAATTTGCGGTTCCATATATGATTTAAATATTGATTGGGTTGTACTGGCCAAGACCGAACCCAACTGGAAGGAGGTAAGTGCAGTCACGCTCTTCCCCATAAACCATAACAATAACCACCAACTTATGCCACTTTTCAGCGCCGAAAGTCCGAGTATGAGCATTTCGAGCATGCCGCACCGCTGCAGCACTTGACCCACGAGCAGCTGCAGCAGCTGCATGAGGAGGCAGCTGCATCATTGCCACTTGACTGGCAGACGGGTGCACTCTTCCTGGCGGTGCTCGCCTGTTTGCTCTTCTTCTCGGTGGCCGCCTGCATACTCATGCATCATATGCGTCAATGGCGACGCATGGAGCGAAGATTGGATCAAGGTAAGCTACGGGTGATATTTATATATAGATTTTGTGTTGTAAAAATCCAAAGAAATTTTAATCTTGCAAAGCGTTGGCCGGGAATGGTACCCACTTAAAAACTTTTTTTAATTCAGTTTTTTAGAATGCCTCAAACGAATATGTCGAAAAATGGTTTTAAGAGCAAATCGTAATCGAAATTGCCGAATTCAAAAGAAATTAATAAATTTTTTTAATCTTTTAAAAGTTAAAATTGCAGCGGCTTTTTTTTTAACCCAACTTGCAACTTTCACACGTTTTTAGTTAGTACCTATATTAGGTTCCAACTTTAACCTCTAAAAAATGCTGCTCAAAATGCGAAGCGTTATGTCTCTAAAACTATTTAACATGCTTAACATGTGCTCTATGTACTATCCGTGTGTGTGTGTGTGTGTGTGTGTGTGGATGTGTGTTTGATTGTGTGTTGCGATATCTAGTAGAAAGTTGAAAACAACCTGCTAAAAGGCCCTAGAATATATATAATATAATCCCATGCTCGTGTATCTTACCATATATATAAATATTTATAAGCAAGCCGACACTAACTACAAGACACTTTGATGTATGGGATTTGTTTCGGGATGGGTTTGACTTGGGACCGGCATCGGTTGGCTACGCGCGACTTGCATCAGGTCCCAGGTCCCTTAATATTTTTTGCACACAAATTCCAGCGAATCGCTGCACGATCGTTGGACCCTTGTTCATTGCATATTAACAAGCAAAAGTATCTAGAACGAAACGTCAAAATATTTGGCGCATTTCGAAAGATTGGCAACACTGGCAGCGTAGCACACGCCTTGAATATATTACGAGTATTTTTTGCGTTTTTTATGATCACTTTTTGGACAAATTATCATCAATATTTTGACAATGTGTAGCATACAGAACATAAATAAATAAACCTAAAGGTTGGTATTACGTATTATTCAGCAGGGGTGTGTCCCCAGAAATCTTTGAGGACTTTTTTTTGTCTATTATAAATTACAAATATCTTGAGAAACTTGGAGAACTTCAACAATAATAATAGTAGATAATAGTGCTGAAAGTAAAATCGATGTTATATCAATGCATCGATATTTTTCTCCAATCATCGATATTTTTATTTCGATTATCGAAAAATACGTCTGTATTCCTGCAAGATCCACAGAAAGCGAGCGCATGCTTAACAAGGCTGGCCGATATTCACCAACATCGATAATGTTATTTCGATTTTCGAAAAATACCTCTATATTCCTGCAAGATCCACAGAAAGCGAGCGCATGTTTAGCAAGGCTGGCAATCGATGTTAGCCAATATCGATAATGTTATTTCGATTATCGAAAAATACCTCTATATTACTGCAAGATCCACAGAAAGCTAGCGCATGTTTAGCAAGGCTGGCAATCGATGTTAGCCAATATCGATAATGTTATTTCGATTTTCGATTATCGAAAAATACTTCCATATTCCTGCAAGATCCACAGAAAGCGAGCGCATGTTTAGCAAAGCTGGCAATCGATGTTGGCCAACATCGAAGTTTCTTCAGCACTAGTAGATAACTTGGAACAATTTGTTATTGTTTTCAAAACTAAAAAAAAAACAAAAATAAATATAAAAAAAATTGAGCATATTTTAAAAATTACATTAAAAATGATATATCTAATATTTTGGATTTTTCGGTTCCAAAAGCAGTTCTTTTATTCCAGGTATAAAATCATTAGGTTCTTAAAATGAGTTCACGATTTTTTTTTATTTGTATTTGAGACTTTTTAAATAAAAAATCTCAATCTTCTAAAAGTCTTATTTCAAAAGATTCTATTACGTATTATTGCGCAGAGGTGTGTTCAAAAATCTATGAATTTTTTTTTACCTAAATTTCAAATGTCTTGGGTACTTTGGAAAATTTTAACAATAAATATTTCGATCAATTGAAATGAGTTGCGGTTGGAAGCGGTTTCGAATAGAACTCTGAGTATTATACTCACAAAAATTTCTTATTGTGATTGCAATATGAGAACCTTATCGTGAAATTATATAAAAAGTTTTTTTTTTTCATTTTTTATGAGCTGTTTCGAGGTTGGCCACACCAAAAAAAATTTAGAGACCAAGTTTTTGGAGCTACAAATACCGTAGTACTCCAGAGATCAGACATAACCTCGGAAAACGCAAAATAAAAAATGAAATTGGAGGTCTATATGCAATACGCATGCTTTCCGAGCTGGAAAAACTTCAGTACCTCATACATAACCTCAAAAAACCCCAAAAAAGAAATTTGGGGAAACATAGTCTGAATTAAAAATCAATGTATTTTAGTCTTTAATCATCACTTTAATTTTTAAATAGTCTCAACAGACTCTCATAACAAATCATTTTT
>JBAMAX010000503.1:0-19431 GCA_037043745.1 Chymomyza amoena
CACTGGTTCCTGTTGTGGCATGGGGAGGGCGGCCAAAAATACTTCTAAGTTGAGTAGAGGCTTGAAACTTACCACAAAATTTATAGTAAGATCATGTATAAAAATCAGGCGGATCGGACCACTATATCATATAGCTGTCATATGAACGATCGGTTGTGATAACAAAAAAAATAGACCAAAATAAATAAAGTGGTAGATTTTCGGTTTGAAACTTTCATTTTATAATTATTAGATTAAAATTAAAATTTTGTGGAAAGGGGCTTGGTTCATTCTCAGTACGCCCACATGCAGTAAGTAATTTGGTGTAATTCTATTATGTAATTCTACTATTATATGAAAATAACAAAAATAATAAATTATTATATGAAAATAACAAAAATAATAAATAAAAAAAAAAACTTAAAAATGGATAATAACCATATTAATATAAATTTAATCGAATAAATTTGTCCCATCTAAAAGATCAAATGCTGATTTTAATAAAACTGACTTTTTTGTGCATGGGAGTTTTCTTTGGCCAGTAAGAAATGGATCTGAGCTCAGAAGCAATCTATTTATCAAGTCCGTATTTGTAGCAATGCGTGACATCTTCCGAGTGTGCTGCCTTCTGAACATTTTAATGTCCTTATTTTTTGATTCTGCAGCTTCTTCAGATAACTCCCCGATTGGCAAAAGTGCATAATTTATTACATCTTGAGCATGAACCAAAATTTTGTGTATTGAGGGTGGAAGATAGTACCAGGGATACAACTTAATAAGTTCTTTGGCAGTGTCAAGTGCAAATTCTCCAAATTTGTTTGCGTTGATCTTATAACCAGATGCCATACATTGCAGCAATGTTGCACACCGGACTATAACATTTTCATTGATTCCTGTAATTTCGGCTGCTATTTTCGGGTTATCGAAAAATGCTCTGGCCGTATTGCCATCATTTGAAGTGCCACTTCCTCCACTTCTGGGTATGTCCACCAATAGACCCATTTTTAAACGAAAATCTTTTTGCATTTGGGCTTTTCTATTCAGCATGGCTTCTTTTCCTTCTGCAGTACTAATTCGCCAACTTTTCAAATCAAGTCTGTAGGAGACGTGCAAAAAATATTCAAAGAATCTAATGTATGAATGCAATGGCGATAATCCAAATTCGAAACGTGTTTCATCAACCTTCTTTGTCAAACACTTTTCCAAATTATTCATCTCTATTGGCTTCGCTTCACATATATAGCACTTAGAAGATGATGTGCTGCTAAGGGCACTACAAATTTTGCCATCAACCATGGTTAACTGCAAACGATGTTCAATTTGAATTTGTTTTGCAGATATTGAACATTTTGTTGGCTGTAATAGCTCAATTTTGGTTTTGTAATATTTCTCTTCATTTAGAGCTAACTGAGTAGTTTCTTTTTTAAACTGAAATCTCAGTGGTCGGCAGTAACGTGTTGATGAAGGCCGCGGATTTTTCCAAATTATCTGGCGGTGCTTAGGATCATCTGCTATTGTTAAAAGTTGCAATGGAACATATGATGTCACAAAAAGGCTGGAATCGTTCATATCGTTATTGAGGACTTTTTGCTTATATTCTGAATATCCAGTGCTGCCGTCAAATCCCCATTTTCCAATTAAAACTAGGTTGTCAACAAAATCATTTGTAAGACTGCCAAAAACATCACGCTGAAGTCTTACAATCCGCGACGCCGTGTGATCGAGCAAGCTCTGCAGCTCGACTTCAGCTTGTGATTCCCTCACACTTATTTTGTCGGGGTAGCTGAATGCTTTCGCTTTTAGCAATAGCTTGTAGCTTGGTAAAAACTTGAATGACAATTTGGAATTTATAAAGCTTTGTATTAGCAGATATTGATGTTTGCTCATTTTTGCTTCTATGAACAGTGCTAAGACCTCATCGACATCAGCTTTGGTACATATTTGATTTGTTGGAATGTTAGACGATCGTAAAGCAGATGCAGCAGATTCATCGGCTTTTGATAGCTCACCAATTCTTCGTCGCTTTGTTCTTTTGGATGAATCACCAAAACCACCTTTCGGACGTCCACGCTTGGCACTTTTACCAATTTCTTGAGATCTACTTTCGGTGCGTTCTATTGAAATAGTTTCGTTTGCATTTAACCAATCCGATTTATTTTGAAGAACGGTTGCTTTTTTACGTTTGTATTGAATCCAAAATGATGCAACTTTTTTACATATGTATCCAATACATTTCGTAAGCTCGCTCATCTCGGGCAGATAGCCGATATTTTCAATATTGCTTTGTACATGATCCACAGCCTTCTGTAACTTTTCTGCATTGGTACCTATTTCTGTGCACCAACGATTGAAAATGTATAATCGTGTAAAGACACAGCGATAAGAGCCGCCTTTAATACCAAATTTGAAAAATAACATTAATAAATATAATTTTAACTCAATAAGAACACAAAACACGAAAGACGAAAACACAGACAAAGCACAACAACAAGACAAAGCAGCCGCTTTGCAGGGAAAATTTAACCTTGAAAAAAAAAAGACGGCGTTAGTATTTTGTAGATTATGCACACATCTGCAAATATCTGCAGCTAAAATAAACTCTCTTATTACCTTAAGACACACACAAATACACTGAAAAAACAGAATGGGGGAACACAACTAAAACTTTAAGTAAACACAAAAAAGACGCACACAAAATGTACAAAAACAGGGTAAACTAAAATATTAATTTTAAAACAACTTCAACACAAATTAGTATTTTTTCAATTTAAGAACATAAAATAAATACCTTCAACTTTAAAATCCATTTTAAATAACACAAATTCATAAACTGTACTAAGTGACTGAACTGATTGAAGTGCGCTTTTGCTGTGAAATTTTCGCAATGCGTGCAGCAGCGCTTTAAAAATGAACACGTGTTCACATCTTCAATGCTATTTTTAGAAAGTCCCGTAAGATTTCCAGAAAAAACCGGTTTGCCATTAAAAAGTTTGGACATTTTAGAGACAGTTTGTGTACTTTTTGTAATTTTTTTTTTGCACGAATTTTTTGAATTTTGGCCTATGGAGGGAACCACTGTGCATTGGTGTTAATTTCGAGCATACCTCTAAAGCTGCTGTATGGATGCCAGTTGACATTACCGTTTTAGCGCTTGCTGATGTTGATACGGTGGTAGCTATTGTGGTTGATGCTGTTGTTGTAGTGCTGGTAGCTATTGTTGCAAGGGCAGCAGTGGGGAGAGTAATTATTGAAGGAGAGCAGTTTTTTGTAACTCCCTTTTCATTTTTATTCGCGCACAGTAGCCCAGCGCTTTCAGTTACATTCGCGCGCGGGTACACGGCACTTGATCGAACCGTAAGCGGTTGGTTGGATATCGCAGGGGAATTATTTGTTGTTATCGTGGGCGCAAAATTATCATTTACACTGTGAGAGCGCCTTCGCTCACACGGTGGAGAGCGCTTGACACTCATAAGGGCACAGTTGAGTTTTTATGCTCGGTGTTTTTTGTTCTTGCTTTTTTGTTTTTGTATTTATGTTTTTAAATTTTTGTTTATGTTTTTTTAGCCACAGTATTAATTGCAGCAAAGCAATTTTTATAGAATTTGTTTGTGCACAGTATTTCACAAAAATTGCTGACGATTTTCGCAGAGCGATTTGAAACACATCCGTTCACTTGTACGTTGTACGAACGGAAAAAGAAAAAAAAACCGACGAGAGTTTCGTAAACAATCTTCGATTTATAAGTTTACTTCCTAATAATGGGTGATTTGTTTGTTGGTATCTTTTTGGCAACCCTTTTTTTGACAGATCACGCGTGAAGAATCTTGTCATGTGTCATTGTCAAACTTGGTCTATAATTTAACCATGAATCGACTTACGAACGAAGCCGTTCGCAGCAATTAGGCCTATGTTACTCCACTACGTGGAAAATGTTACGAAAGGATTTATGTGGAAAACCTTATAAGAAAAAGCTGATGCAAGAATTAAAGCGACAAGACCACCCACGTGAATCAATCTCTCACGTTTGATGGAGAGATATGTTGGAGAGTGTGCCAAAATTGGACCTTGCGCATAGGCCATTTAAAGCGGAGCCGCGTCCAACAATTGCATGAAATCATCTTTAAATATTAAATTATATTGATCGTTCTGTGGATTCCAATAAAGATTTCATAAATTTTTTCAAATTTTTTGTGCTTCTTTTTGAAAACCAAATTCTATACCTCTTAAAAAATCACTCTTTATTAGTAAAGTATTTGAAATATGCATTAAAACAATTATAAATAAGCACTACAAACAAACAAACTTAATAAGTAACAGTTTGAATTTTAATTTAAGCATTCTACACGCCATTAATGTCTTGGTCTCTGGCGTAATGTTAAGCAGGAACAAAAAAAAAGAAGCGTAGTAGTATCGTATCTTATTGATTTGGAAAAAGGCTTTGACTAAATTTGGATCAAAAGATTAATATGCAAACTTATGCGATATGATTTTCCAGAACATATGCTGGTCTTATTATATAATATGATTACTGAAAAACAAATCATTGTGTACAATGGCAAGCAACACAGCTCACTTCAATTTAAAATAGTCAACGGTTTACAATAAGGCATAGTAAATTCGCCTATTTTGTTCAATATATACATTAACGACATAGTCCATTCAAGAAGCCGCCAAAGCAGAGTCAAAAAAATAATGTACTAGTCACTGATTCGTCCAATGCTAGCATATGTAAGTTGTAAGTTTGGTTCATTAATTCTCCATCTTACATGGAAAAACTGAGCATTTTTTAAAGATGATGCCTAAGAGCTTGCTCGTCGACCTAACTAAATATTTCCAAACATTTCAATTTGTAATGCCAATGGAATAAGTAGCGTAGACAATTTCACCAAAAATATTATACGCAGGCATATAGAAAGTAGCCTCTCCAATAAAACGAATAATTTTGTCCTGACGCCGCTCATCGTAGCTACTGCAGAACTACCAAGTCATCTCGCTAGGTACCATCGATATGGCAACTGGCAACTCTACTTCCTACTTAAAGTTCTTCGTTTTCTATTATAAATCTCCAAAAATTCATATTGTCACAGCTAGTTCCTGTTACATTCAGGCCTTAGACGGCTGCTGCTTTTCGGACGTCATATCTTCCGTTTCGCTTAACCTTGATAACTTCGTACGGAACCAGATACTCGCTTGCCATCTTTCGACCTGCCACAAAATGCGTCCTCTTAATAGCGGCTAGATCACCCAATCTGTAGTTCTGCGCAGCTCGGCGTTTTTTGTCAAAATTTCGCTTGAATATCTTTTGCGTGTGCCCAATATTTTGCTTCGGTGGCTCACGCAACTTCTGACGCTTATCATTGAACTGAACAACTAATTCTTCGTTAAGCAACTCCAAACTGCGGTCTTCAGCTTAAGTATGCATTTTGGTGCTAAATAGAACTTTAAATTAGGAAAGCCAAACACATTGGACCAGTCTTTCAGCCGCTTGACAACTTCATTATGACTTTAAAGAGAAGACCACCTTTCAACTGGAAGTCTTGATAATGGCGTTCTGCGAGAATTTCTTTGACAGCCGTCGTGCTCCTGAGCTTTCTTCATTCTCGCTCCCTTACGGTGTTTAACTTGAAATGTGAACTCTTGCATGTATGTACAGTATCCACGGACCAACTTCTCTTGGAACATCTTGCTTGCTCGTTGTTTGCATGAAAGCGGCGCCAAATAAGCTGTTTTAACCTCCAAGTAATAACTATGACGTTTGGACTCTGCTTCGGTTGTCTTTTTGCTCCTATAGCCAACTGGATGCAAACCACCATCAAACATCTGCAATAACACGGGTAAAAATCCGTCCTTGGATACATCTGTATGGAGTTCTGTCTGTGCGCCTCTCATATAAATTTGTAATACAGGCCCGGCAGTAAGAAGTTAGAAGTAAGAAAGTCGTTTTAAAGTCGTTTAAAGTTGTTACTCTTATAGTTCATTATACTCATTAATTAATAAACAAATAAATATCAATCCTACATAAATATCAATCCTACATAAATATCAATCCTACATTTGGGGGCTCAACCTATCGTAACCTGTGTAAAACAAAAACTTTTATGCATAGAAATTGTGTTAAAACATTTTGCGCAGCAAATACACATATGTACATAGGTGTGTGTGTATTAGAGTTGGGTAAACCTAGTTCATTTCACTGAACGAGTTCAATCGTTCTTTTTTTTTTCAGTGAACGAAGTCGTTCTTTTCGTTCAGGCGTTCGTTTTTATGCCGGTTTTCTTTCTTAATCATACTAAATGAATTATATATATGTATATATATATATTGAAAAAAAAATTAAATTAAATTTTTTAATTTGTTTTTTACTGCGATTTGTATTTTTAAGTTCGTAATATACTTTCGTATATACATATAACAATTTAAAAAAGTATTTCCATTCATTGAATACATAAGTTATTAGAAACAGTCTGTGTTTATACGAGAAAAAAGATAATAAGTAATACAAATTACTTGCATACGTTTATGTTTAGTTAATTTATTTAAAAAAACTGGTGCCTGTAAAGTCGGTTTTACGGGCGAAGATTTTACGTGACAACGTCTTTTTCTCGGTAGATATGAATATTATTAAATTGCACAATAGGAACAAGGAATTGAATGAAAATAAGAATTACACAAATTGTAACTATAGAAATATATTTAGTTTACTAAAACATCGTACATGCAAACTAAAACTTAACTAATTCCTATTTGAGTGATTTTGTTGAGGATAGGACGATGATAGGAGAAATAGGAAATGAAAGGAAGTGTTTCTGCTGTAATGTGTCTTACGAAAGTCAAGTCGATGGTTGTTTCTTTTAACGTAGTTGACTTAGAAACGTTTGATACGCAATCAAGATTATACGTATATTTCATGAAATTATGAAACGAGTTGTCAGACTTTACGTTTTCGTATCTCTTAATAAAATAAAATTTTCTCGGCAGTAGATAATAAATAAAAAGGTATAAACGAATGGTTTGACAGAAGAAAGGCGAACTATGCTTGTTAGCATGCAAACAAAATAACAAAATTTTGTGTTGCTAAGGTAGCGCAGTGCGAGTTTCTATTTGTGCATTACTTTTTCCGCAGTTGTAATGCAGATTTTCGGCAGATCACTGCTTTTCTATTTGCCTCCGCTTACAATCCCTCAAACGAAACGCAGCGCTTGTAATCAATTACGTTTTCTGCGGAGGTAATGCAGTATTTCGGCAGACCGCAGAGGCTATGCGCCGCTGGGGTTAATCAGTTGCGCTCACTCAAACCTAAAATAGCCACCGCTGTGAGCAGTGCCGGTTTGGTGCTGAGCGCTAAGCGGTGCGGCTGTCAATGTGCGTTGCTTGTTGCTGCGATTCACAAAAAGTCGCTGGTTCGTTTATAGATAAGAGCAGAGCGCAAACCAAAAATAAAATAGTTATTCAGTTGCGCTCACTCAAAACTAAAAATAGCCACCGCTTTGAGCAGTGCCAGTTTGGTGCTGCCAACTTATGCCACTTAATGCCACTTATCGTTACGATTATTTATCGGTAGACTTATCGTTATGGTTATCGTTAGACTTTTTCAATGGTGCCTCCCATACAAACCTAATTTAAGACGTTGTCACGTCAAAATTTTCCAAGATGCATCCTGTGCATTCCTGGTCTTTTTTTGGCTCTTTGGTGGTCACTTTAGGTATCTTTATTTTATTAAAACTATGTTATTATACCACATGTGAAATACATTTAAATTAAATTAGCATGAATATGCATGTGCGTAAGATATCTTACATTTTGATTCGATTTTGATAAGTGTGCATGTTGTATTACATATTGTTATGCAAAAACATTAGGCTTTCTACTTTTGTACTTTTCAAAAGTGTTCGCTGTTTGCGGACTGTTTCACCAGCGGCTGAAAATATACGCTCGCACGGCACAGATGTGGCCATCAAGCATAAACGTTTAAGCGCATATTCATACAACCGCGGGTATACGTTTTTAGGCTGTTCCCACCAAATTAATGGGTCTTCTTTACGGCTTAAAAATTGCTCGGAGATATATTTGTCCATCTCCCTTGTGGAAGCAGCCGTATTGTTGCTTGGCTGAGTTACTTCTTTAAATTCATTGTCATACTCGTCCCAAATGCAGCCCTGTGTTGATTTTGGGACCACTGCATCTACGGACTCATCATTATGAATCTCAACAATTTGTACAGTATGTAACTTTTTTCTTAGCTCTAAAACGGCTTCATCGAAACTTTGTTTCGAATTGAACCCGCGGTTTTTAAACCAGGGATCTAAAATTGTGCTCCCAGAATAAAGTTCATTATTTTCCAATCCGTGTAGCCGAATCATTTCTTCTTTTAGCTTTTTTGTAAATGGTCTTACTGAATTATTTGTTTGGTCCATCTTAGCTAAAGAGTTCTTTAGTAAATTTCCCATTATCAAAATTTTTGATAATGTGACGTTTTTTTCCGCCGAAATTTCAATTGTTATTTTATAAAACTTCTTGAGGACAGGCAGTATACGCTCAATGATGTCCCATTCAAACTGCGTTAATATCAAATCGGGACGTAATGTTGACATGGCCATCATTACTCCCTCTTTTAAAATCCACAACCGTTCTAACATTTTGTAAGTTGAATTCCAACGTGTTGGCACATCTTGTGTTAGTTTCAGGTCCGGTAGCTTTAACTGACGCAGCACATCTTAGTTTTTTTAAACCTGTTGTGCTACGAATAAAATATTCAGCAATTGATTTGGCTTTGCTTCTTATATCTTTTATTTCGTGTAGATGTTTAGTGTGTGTGCAAAGCCCGCAATGTGACGCCATTGGCCAAGCTTAATGGCACCAACAATATTGGGAGCATTGTCGGATGTTATGGCTGTAATTTTGCTTTCAATTAGCCAATCCGCTGCAACTTTTTTAAAAAAAAAATGCACAAATTCTCGTCGGCAATTTGTAGCCTGGGCAATTCGACACATCATCAACGAATTTTTTAAAATCCGGTTCCTCTAATATGCGGAGAGCATAATGACCCTTTCCGATCATTCTAACCAGCTGCTGATCTATTTGATCACTTTTGCCTGGTGGAGGAGGTTTCCTATGTAATTTTGTGTTGCGAACTTGGGGCCGCAGGCAAATGATCCTCAACTTGTCTTACAGGTGCCACTAGAGCTGATGGGTGCTTTGTTTTTAGGTGGCGGCTTAAATTGCTATGCGACCCACCAGCAAAGCTTATAACAGATTTACAAAACTTGCATTTTACCCTGTTTACATCCTCCAATGCATCAAAGTGGATCCACAATGTGCTGTATTTTCGCTTCAGAGACATTTTATACTTATGATATATTTATAACAGACCAAACAGATGCAAAGTCAAAGAACAAACAGCTCTATACAAATAATATAAGAACGACCAACAGTAGAAGACCAATATAAGAACGACCAACTGTATAAGAACGAACGACTGAATAAGAACGAACAATGAACGAGTGACTCAAAAAGAACGATGTTGTTGAACTTATTCAGTTCGTTCTTTTAAGTGAATAGTTCTTTTTCGTTCGTTCGTTCATGAAAGACCCAACACTAGTGTGTATGTACCAACTATGGTGAAATTCATAGCGTCGCGTCGCTATGGAAAGAGTTACAGTCACAAAAGCAGCAATTGAAAAGAGACAGCAAGAACAAAGTGAAGTTGCGAGTATAGAAAAGAGAATAGAAAACATGGAAGATCAACTAGCGAGTATGCAAGAAAAAGTGGACGAAGGCATCAAAAATCTGCAACAATTAATACAGTTGTTAAGTTTGAAAATACAAGCGGACGACATTGCCAAGGCTAAAAATTACACCAGAAAGTTTTGCGAAAATTATACCTTACTTTGATGGCGAAAATGTGCCGGTTGAACAGTGGTTCAGTAATTTTGAATATAATGTCGAAGCGTACGAGTTGAATAAGAAGCAAATGTATTTAAATATTATTAAATTGCACAATAGAAACAAGGAATTAAATGAAAATAAGAATTGCACAAATTTTAAGTAAAAAGAAATATATTTGGTTTACTAAAACATTGTACATACAAACTAAAACTTAACTAATTCCTAATTGAGTTATTTTGTTGAGGATAGGACGATGATAGGAGGAATAGGAAATGAAAGGAAGTGTTTCTGCTGTAATGTGTCTTGCGAAAGTCAAGTCGATGGTTGTTTCTTTTAACGTACTTGACTTAGAAACGTTTGATACGCAATCAAGATTAAACGTATATTTCATGAAATTAAGAAACGACTTGTCAGACTTTACGTTTTTGTTAAAATCACCACACAGAAGAATCGGTATACAAGAATCAACTTGCACGAACGGTGGCACGTACTGGCTGTGGTGAACGTACGGACCGAGTCCTTGTCATAGTAACATTCCAATGTCCTGCATACTAGCTCCTGGATGAATATATACAGCACCGAGTATAAGCTTGAAGCTAGTGTTAGCGGTGAAGCAAGTAACTTCAGTCATGCACATGTCACCCTTGGTTTTAATGACACGAGTTGCGTCTGTAATCGCAACTTGGACCACTTCCGCCGTAGATGTCGATGATAATTTACGATAGATCGCCGCTCCACCAGCCGCGTTGGTATTTGAGTTACTTCGATTACTGCTGCCTGGGGGTGCTGCGCTGGCAAATAGTGTAGCTCTTTTTTACACACGACGCGTCGCTTGATTTTACGTTTATCGTTTAATTTGTTGTTTTCTTGCTTTTGTTGTTTGTTATTATGACTTACAAATTGTTCTTAATTAATTAACTTTTTTGCAACGTTTTATTTAACACAAATTCACGAAATCTCTTGAGTTTCGAATCGCTTTCGTTTCGTTTGGTTCTGCTGTGTGCCTCTTTTCTAGAGCTTTGCTGAGCTGAGAGCGAAATGTACTTAGTCATTGGTGTGCGTGAGAGCGTGGTGAGTAAGCAAGCCGCCAAGCAATGGTGACTCACCGTAACGTTACCGGGCGTTATAAACTCACCGTAACGCTACCGGGCGTTACACTTTTTCATAAGTGACACCGAGCCCAACCTAATTTAAGACGTTGTCACGTCAAAAAGCGCAATTGTTTTTGGAGTCTGTGTGCGTAAATACATATGAACAGTTAAAAAATGCACTTGTCGATGAGTTTAAACATACAGTGGGTAGTGCCGAAGTACATAAGAAGCTGATGGACAGAAAGAAACAGGCAAATGAAAATTTTCACGAGTATATTTTAAACATGAAAAAGATCGCAGCGGTAGGCAACGTTGAAACAGATTCTGTTGTTCAGTATATAGTTGATGGTTTGAATATAAAAAGTGAGTTTAAATACAGTATGTGCAATTGCAAATCGTATCAAGAGCTGTATGAAAAGTATATGGTGTTCGAACGAGTATGCGAAGAGGACAAACAAAAGAAACCGTATTACTGTGGCGGACAGAAAAACGTGTCGAGACAAAACTTAAATCATTGCTTTAACTGTGGTTCTGCTGATCATTTGACAAAAGATTGTAAAGCGGAAATAAAGTGTTTTAAATGTATTGAGAACGGCCATATCGCAAAAAACTGTTCGAAAAGTGGAGCAAATATTCAAGTAATGAAAGATGCGTCGCGAATGAAATCAATTAAGTTGAACAATATTGAAATTGAATGTTTTGTAGACACGAGTGCGGAAGTCACATTGGTGAAAGAGACAGTGAGCAAAAAATTTAAAAACATTGATCGTCAGAAGTGTCATACAGTATTGAGTGGCTTTTGCAATTGCAGAGAAGAGCCAGTGGGTGTATTTGTGGGCACCGTGCACGTAGACGACGCCGAGATTCAGCAGCAGTTTATAGTTATGTCCGATGATAAGATCGACTATGATGCGCTGCTCGGACATGATTTTGTATCGAAGTTTCATCACCCTTCGGACGAGAACGGATATCGATATATATAACGCGTCACATCGTCAGCTGCAATATATAACACGCGTAGCATTACCAACTACAGTATATAACACAATATATAACACGCGTAACATTATATAGAACGAGTAACTTTGTCAACGTGTTAAGCAAATGTTATGATGTAGTTCGAGTGAATATACGTATTTATTACAAGCGCCTACAATATTTAAAAGAAATGTCCCAATTTTGCTTTATTTGCAATAAACTTTTGACTGAAGATGAAACTGTTGTGGTCAGTCGTGGAATGCCAACTTTAATCGATGCAAGTGTCGCGAGAAATGATGAGTTTGCTGATTATTTAAGAAGTCAAAAGTCCGTTACAATTCACGTGGATTGCAGAAAATCATACACCCGGAAAACTTCAATCTCTGCAGTAAAAAGACAGCATGAGGAAGTAAAGGCCAGTACTCCTTACTGCAAGGACTCCATCTGAATAAATTATTTACTTTTTGAAACCTGGGAAGGCGCAACAAAGGACAGAAATATATTCTTCTAAAAGTTTATCAGCTTATCCAAAAGTCCAAAACTATATTTTATTTTTACATGCGATAACCAATGTACAGAAGAGGCAAAAATTCCGTATTTAAATTATTTGAAAAAAAAAATTTGATTGACTGCGCAAAAGTATTTACAGAAATTAATTCTTCACCTCAAATACTTATTACTCAAGGAATTCGGTTTCTTCTTGCGGTTTATGGAGCTCCAAAAAAATTGATTGTATAGATAATTACAGATATTTAACATTTGTGAAAAATACACGAAACAAAAAACAAGTACAACTATCCTGTCTTCCTCCAACATCGGCATCTGCTATTCAACACTTGTATCGTGTATACTATCAAGTTCAGACATGGCAAGGCAATCAACTGAACCCTGAAGACTGGGGTTGGAAATTAATAAATAATTCTTTGGAACCGAATCAAACTTTACTGCCCCCTGCTCCAGAAAAACTTCTTAACACTATTTTTTGCAATTGTAAGAAAGGTTGTAGTGCCAAATGTGGCTGTAGAAAAGTAGGATTACAGTGTTCTCCAGCGTGTAATTGCCAAGGTCTGTCTTGCTCGAATGTTCAATTAATTACAAGAGAGGAAGATTCATATGATTTTGATGAAGAGACAACTGATTCATGTCCATTTGAACAATTTCTGAACATTCAGCAACACGAAGACGAAGAAGCAGAAGAAGAAGAAGAAATCGAAGAAAACATGATTGTTGAAGTTGAGTATGAAGGGTATGAGTCAGACTAAAGTGACTGTGTTCCTGAAAATAACGTCATAGAGGTTCGTGGAATAGGCCTACCGGGGAAACCACGTTAAAAAAAAAGCGCCGAGTACACTACACCTCACAGGTTATGTATAACATTATTCTTACAAACGCAATATCTCGGGAATGGTAGGTCTTAGAAAAAAATCATTGGGATTTTTATAGAGAATCTTAGGATCTACAATTTTGCCCTGAATACTTTTTTGATAAAACTTACGGTTTTCGAGAAAAATCCAAAAAACCGAAAATTTTGACCTTTGACCCCGAATAACTTTTTTAGCTAACATGGGATCGATGGGGACTTTTGACACTTGGTTCGTCATGGTAAAACTAAGGTTTATACAAAAATTTGGCTTTCCGGGAATTTTCTTTATTTAATCACTTTTTTATGTCTAAATTGACCGGACTATAAGCCGCTGATTCAAGCCTTGATAGACGACTACAAGCCAGCCAAGATAACTACTTAGTGCCCAGTGCAGCTGAAAATTGTTCCCGATGGGCAGATCATGCCGTTTCTTCAGCAGCCAAGTCGTCATCCCCCAGTCGAAAGCGAAGCCGTGAAAAAGCAAGTTGAAGAGTGGTTGATTGACAAGGTGGTGCGAAGGTCAACATCTAACTTTGCCAGCAGAACAGTTGTAAGGCCAAAGAAAGATGGTTCGTACAGAGTTTGTATTGACTGTAGACAGCTGAATAGTATGGTGCTCAAAGATTGCTTTCCGGTGCCACTGATTGATGATGTGCTTGAGAAATTGCAAGCTGCCAAAGTTTTTGTAGTAATGGATCTTGAGAATGGATTTTTTTATGTCCCGATTGAAGAGTCAAGCCGAAAGTATACCGCTTTTGTTAAGAAAGAAGGCTTAACAGGGCTCCATTTGGATTTTGCAACTCGCCCGCAGCATTCATACGCTTTGTCAACTGTGTGTTCCAAAATCTCATTGCTCTCGATGTTATGCAGCTGTATATGGACGACATAATAATTTATGCAGAAACAGATGATGAATGTATTAATAAGCTGAAGATGGTTCTTGCAGAGGCAACCAAGTATGATTTAAAAATCAAATGGAAGAAATGTAATTTTCTTGAGAGAAAGGTTGACTTTTTGGGTCACACAGTAGATGGTAAAGTTAGACCAGGTCTAGAAAAAACACTGGCAGTCATGAATTTCGCTTCGCCAAGGAATGTAAAAGCAGTGCAGTCATTCTTGGGATTGACAGGGTTTTTTCGTAAAATTATAAAGCGTTATGCCCATATAGGTCGGCAAAATCCTACACTGAACCCTCCCCGAGGGTGCCGACTGGTAATAGGTACCACAGAAATTCCCGCGCGTAGTAGGAAGGTATCTAGCTAAGGTAAAGCTCCATGAGCAAGTGTTCGTTACTCATTAATAGTACAGCATTTGAACATGGAGTTTTGCCATGGTGTAAGGTAAAGGGCTGGATCAAGGTGTAATGCGACCCGTGCCGAGGATCAGCCTGGCTGGGGGCCCTTTTAAAAATAGCCCAGTCTCAAACGTGAGCTTACGGATACCTGGCGCCCTCCGTAATAGCTAGCCTTACCTGCGTAGTTCGGAGCTATGCGCAGGCGGACATCCCCTCTCCGACACTCGTGGGACCATTTATGCAGCCAATCAATTTAAATAACAATAAAAACAATAAGGAGTCCGGTTCTTCTTTGAACAAACCGGAAGGAGCAGCAGGCTCCGAGAAGCGAGCAGCGTTCAAAACGAGCTCTCAAACAGCCACCACGATGACAGAAGTCAAACTTGGTCAAAGTGGACCGGCGTCAAGCACTGGTACTGGAGTTGAGGCTAAGCCTAACCCCAGTGCATCAGGACCTCCCGCGGCAGTCGGAACCAGGCCAATTAGTCGACGTCCTGTGGCTATGCGGCAAACTGGGGAAGATACTGCCAAAGGATGTACTGAGACCAGAGCTCACGCTGGAAAATGGCCGTTAGTAAAGATAACAGAACCGACCAAAGCTGGGTACTTGGAGAAGCGAAATGCTGTCAAGATACTTAAGCGACTGCACGAAGCACCACCGTTAGCAGAAGAGCTAACAAAAGAAGTGAAAGAGTCGATTGACTGGGCGAAAGCAGTGCTGCCCAACTTCACTCTAGAAAAGCCGACATCATCTACGGCTACAAAAAGACAGAGGTCGGCTGAAGAGGTCAAACCGTCAGCGAAACGACCGAAGAACCGCGGCGTGACGCCTAACATATCGTTTGCGGAGGTAGCACGCAACCGTATAATAATTGGTGTTCTGGATGAGGGTGATCCCGAAGGGAAAATTCCCAGAGCACAATGGAAATGGGTGCAGGCTGCACTAACGAATGTTGCCCTGGAAGTGCTGCTGAGCAATCCGGGACCGCCGCCGTCATGCACTGACGCCGGTTGGTACCAAGGACAAATTAAAATAATAGCTTGCGATGATGCGCGCTCAGTCGAGCTGTATAAAGCAGCTATAGCTAGGGTCGGAGAGGTTTATCCTGGGGCTAAACTGGTCGCGGTCGATAAGAGGGATATCCCGTCTCGACCGAGGGCACGAGTGTGGATCCCAGCTACACCCTCCGACCCGGATAAAATCATGCAGCTGATTAAGTCATGCAACCCAAATCTTCCAACGGCGGGTTGGAAATTCGTAAAGGCTTTCGATAACGTAGAGCAAGAACCCGGCGTGGAGACGAAGCGGGCCACGATGCAGGTTATGTTACTCCTTACGAACGATTCGTTGGAGCCGCTGACGAAAAATGGCGGCGTCATAAACCACGGGTTCGGCAAGGTCAAAGTTAAGACCTACAAATCAGACGCAGATGCGGTCGACCATCTGGCCTCTGAGATAGAAGCCAACGAAGTCGGGGAGGACCCTATGGAGTCCTTGAGCGATGTCGAGAGTTTCGACTTAGAAGACGGGTATACTTCATCGGGGTCAGAGCTGACGGCTAGACTCTCAAAGATGAGTACATGTACGAAATCTGAGCTAATGGCTGGTTCGAGTACAATGTACACGGAAAAAGAGCTATTAAGCGATTCTCAAGAGGATGTAGACACCACTCTAACTAATGCATCTTCTTCAAATAAATCTCCATCACAGTAAACTAGCGTCACTAGCCCTAATTGATCGCATGGCAGAAGACAAGCCTAATTTCGTCCTCATTCAGGAGCCATGGATCAATGGAGGGCGTATTTGCGGATTGAGGACATCCAATTATAAATTATACGTTGCGGATACTTGGGCAAAGCTTTCTGGATGACATGACAGAAGTTGCAAGAATAAAACTAACAAAGATTGTTAGCTACATAAAGACCACAGGTTGGTTCAATGAGGACAGCGTAGAGTGAGGAGAGGGATAACCCCGGTGGCATCACAAAGGGCCTACAACAGGCCTAGGTGCGTCTAATGACAGCCACTATACCTACCTACCTACCTATGCCCATATAGCACGCCCGTTGACGGATTTGTTGAAAAAAGATGCAGTTTTTAAAGTTGAAGCAGTTGAATTGAAGGCCATTAATGAATTGAAAGAAGCCCTTACACGTGAACCCGTATTGGCAATATATTGTAGAGGAGCATTAACAGAACTGCATACAGATGCATCAAAGGATGGTTTTGGAGCGACGCTGCTACAACGGGTTGAAGGCGAGTTACACCCTGTATTTTTCTGGAGTAAAAAGACCTCGTTATGTGATTCCAAGCGCCACAGCTATGTCTTGGAAGTTAAAGCCGCTTATCTTGCTTTAGAGAAGTTTCGTCACTATTTGCTTGGTGTTCACTTTAAATTGGTGACGGATTGCGCAGCGTTTACACAAACAGTCAAAAAGAAAGATATTCCCCGTGAAGTCGCACAATGGGTTTTGTATCTGCAAGATTTTGATTTTGAAGTCCTACATCGAAGTGGCGATAAAATGAAACATGTTGATTTTCTGAGTCGGTACCCGGTAGACATTCTGCATATAAGTTCGGCAGTATCAACTCGATTAAAAGCTGCACAGCAAAAAGACGATTACATTAAAGCCATTATAGAAATTCTAAAGAGTCAACCGTATGAAAGCATGAAGCTGAAGGGTGGAGTTGTTTACAAAAATGTTAATGGCAACGATCTCATTGTCGTACCAAAGTTGATAGAGCGCGAAATTATTGGAAACAGAACTATCTTGTTTATAATAAGCAAGATGTCATCGGAGGATTCGTCAAAATGGTATGAGTTTGTTCCACAAGTGCAGAGAGCAATTAATTCCCATGTACATTGCACAACAAAGAGATCACCGTTTGAACTTATGTTTGGAGTTAAAATGCATAACATGAAAAGTGACAGAGTTATAGCCTTGCTTGAGAAAGAGATAATTGAAGATTTTGACAATGAGAGAAAGAAAATGCGAGATGAGGCTAAAGTTCAAATTCAGCAGGTTCAGAAGGTAGTATACAAGGCATAATATGACAAAAAGCGTAAAAAGTAAGCCGTCTACAAGGAAGGAGACTTGGTCGCTATAAAACGTTCGCAATTCGTTGCTGGTAAAAAGTTGGCAAGTAATTATATGGGTCCGTACGAAGTAACGAAAGTGAAGAGCAACGGCCGATACGATGTGAGAAAAGCAGCTCAAGTAGAAGGTCCGAGTGTAACATTTAAATGAGGAGTTGCAGTCGTCTGGGACAGACGACGAGGATCAGAATGGCCGAATGTAAAGATAAGTAGCTGGAGTTGGCAGCGCGATCAACAGCGGGAGTTGGCAGGGCGTACAACAGCAGCGTGTGCAGAACAGAGTAGAATCGAAAAGCGGTAGTCAAGAAAAGTTGTAAAGTCGTTTTAAAGTCGTTTAAAGTTGTTACTCTTATAGTTCATTATACTCATTAATTAATAAACAAATAAATATCAATCCTACATAAATATCAATCCTACATACATACCAATAATAACCTTCCGTCTCTTATATATGTACCTATATGCCCAAAATGTCGTTGCTAGGTGGTTCGTATCGTCGCTGTGGTTGAAGCAAAGAGTATTAAAGTATAAAGAGGCGAAAATTCTCTCTTAAGGTGAAAGCAAAGCTCTTTCGTTCGCCAGATGGGCGCACCACACGATTCGATTATGTTATTCCGCCTTTCACCCCCTCACAAGCCATGCCAGTTGAGGTCATTTACCCATTACGACGGCAAGTTTTAGGGTTTTTTAATATTGCAACTTTTCAAAATAGTTGCTTTTTCAATTTTATATACATATATTATTATTATATTTTATTTATTTATTACTATTTTAATAAATTATGAAATTTAGAAAATTATACTATAATATTAAAAAAAAAAAAAGTATATATGTATATAGGTGGGAAGGGCTACGTTGCATAAAAAATTCTTAAAATTAATTTAATTATAGTATATAATTAAAAAAAAATAAATATATATATATATGTAAATGTTCCGAAGGCCTACGTTGCCAGCGCCTAATTATATTTTAAAATTTAAGCAAATTTGTAAATATTTTTTGAAAATTTAATAAAAATAAATAATTGGAATAAATTTTGTTGTATTCTTATTTGCACCACACATTTCTATATTATATAGCACCACATAAGATTTTGTGCAGTTTTATTGAAAGTAAGTAACAATTTTGAAAACAAACGATCAGTGAAAACACAAGCAGGTGATCTGGCAGCATGAAAATGGATTCTGTTCAATGTGGCTTAAAGCTTACATGTATTTCCATATATTTAATTCTATGTGAATTTTTGGCCAAGATTGCTGCGTTTTTCTTAATCAAAATATTTCAAAGTGAATTTTATAAAACAGTATTTTTCAATACTAAAATGTCATTCAAATGTGTTGTGTCTAATTGTCCGGGAGGACAAAAATTATTCAGAATACCCGAAGAGGGCTATTCTGAGTGGTTAAACAACCTCAAATTGTCTTACGAAGACATCAACACCCGTACGCGGGTATGCAGTCGGCATTTCAAGGCGGAATGCATTGGTGCCAATAAATTGAAAAAAGGCGCCATCCCAACTGAGGCATTGGGTAAGTGTTTTATTATTTGTTTTGTTATATGTGCATATAAATTAAAAAATAAAGTGTTTTGCAATAAATTGAAAATTTAAAAAAATATATATGTGATATGTGACAAAAATATCCGGACACTTAGTTTCGGCTGCAAGCGTGAACTTTCAATCGGCGGTAAATATGTTACATATGTGCATATATATTTTCTTCAATTTTCAATTTATTTCAAAAC
>JBAMAX010000504.1:0-105691 GCA_037043745.1 Chymomyza amoena
AAATGGCTGGACCGATTCTCATGAAACTTTGTGCGCCTATTGGGTAGGTCTGAGAATCGGCCAATATTTATTTTTTGTACCCAGGGTTGCCACCCCTAACAATTTTTTTAAATTTTTACCAAACTCCTTCGAAACAGCTGGACCGATTCTCATGAAATTTTGTGTGCCTATTGGGTAGGTCTGAGAATCGGCCAACATCTATTATTCATTTCCTTAAGTGATAAGGGCTGCCAACCCTAAAATTTTTTTTTCAGATTAACTAATTTTTTTTATGTTTTACGTGTTACGGATATTCTCATGAACGTGTCGATGAATTGCTAATCTGACTTTGCGTGTGTTAGACGTTGTCAATTCGGAGGTTATAAGCCTATTGCAGTGTGGTTGTGTTTATCAGTTCGTGAGACATACGCATTTATGTGAATATCGTGATATCGTATAGCATAGTAGAAAATTGTTCAACACCGGGTATTGGACATTAAGTGCAGACAGAAGCGTAGTCGCAAAGGTGTTGAAATGTAGTTACTATGGGGCATGAATTTATTGGAGATGCGAGCTCTCTTAAGAATACTTAAGTTCGTCCATACGGCTATTTAGCGATTCATGAAAGTCAACTAATCCAAAAATCTAATGATTTTCTAAATAAGCTAACTAGAGAATCTGTTAGAATGTTTATACACTTTAAGTCTATTCAAAAAGTTTCGGCAAGACAATGTCTGGCGGACCCACTAGTTAACAATAAATATCCAACTTGAAATTGGCATAAATATATTCAAAGTACACGAAAGAGTTTTAAAAATATTGCATACACCTTGAAGCTATTTTGCCAATTTTCGGTTTCAAATCACATAAGCTATATGCTTCGGTGAAATTAAGAACAGCAAACATTTGGTTTTAAAATAAATCCAAATAAAATAAATGACTACACCTCTACTGGTCATATAACACTACGTTGCGTATACGCAATTTTTATTTAGTCTAAGAATTGATAGAAATATATGAAATGACTGAGAGCTGGAAAAATGTTGTGGCCAACGCTGGCCAATATTTGGAACAATCAATTCGAAACCAATTTTTAAAAATAAAACCTCAAAACCGGCAGATCCCATTTATGTTCTCCAAACAAAAATGTCTTCCTTGACGTTGAGAAAGAGAAATTTTGCTTATACGATCTTTAAATTGATTTTATTAAATCAATCACAATTATGGCTACTATTTGCATCGCCACACTTTCGAATGAATCAATTTCGAAAAAGACATAAATGAGTGCAAATTCCCCCAAAGGCCAAAGGAGCCACTTGGCAAGGAGCAAAAAGAGTCACCATTCAAACGGACGGACCAATTTCAAGTGATTATCATTAAGGCACTTTTGCACCCAAACACTCACACATACACATTAACACACACACTCATGCCGCACACTCACACACTCAGACACTCGCACACATGCACAAATAAAAACAAGAAAAATGCATTTTATTGGTTTTGATTGCTTTTGACATTTATTGATTTATTTATTATATGCTGGCATGTACACATACATATACGATGTATCTGTATCTGTATCTTTATTTGTATCTGTGTATCTGTGAGTGTTTTCCGTCGCGTATCTGTGTGCGTGACTCTGGCTGCGCTTGTATCAGCGAGTTTTGTACAAATATTTATCAATTGCTTATATGCAATTAAAAATTACAACTACAACAGTGACAGCTGGCATGTGTAAATAAACTACTTATACATAATATGTATAATATGTACGATACATAAGAGTGGAGGCTCACGTAGCTGAAAAACATCGTGTTAAGCACAATGAAACAAAGCGGCTAAACTGGACAGGACACTTAATGTTTTGTAAATACAATAATTTTTACAAAATTGCAGTTTCGTGACTGAGTCGTGATTGAGCTGTGACTGTACTTAACTCTGAACTGAATAAGGCACTTAACGAAACGTAGACTTACAAAAAATTTGTACAAAATTTCAGATTCGTAACTGAGTCGTGACTGTGTTGTGACTATACTTTACTCCAAACTAAATAAGCTGTATACGGCACTTAACGCGTGTTAAACACCGTGAAACAAAGAGGCTAACTGGACAGGACACTTAATGTTTCGTGACTGAGTCGTGATTCAGTCGTGACTGAGCTGTGACTGTACTTAGCTCTGAACTGAATAAGGCACTCAACGAAACGAAGAGTAAAAAAAAAAAAATTTAACAAAATTTCAGTTCTGTCGTCGTGATTCAGTCGTGACTAAGCTGTGAATGTACTTCACACCAAACTATATTATATGGGTAAGGCACTTTGAGCGTGTTAAGCACAATGAAACAAAGAGGCTAACTGAACAGGAGTTGTAGATACAACATTTTTTACAAAATTGCAATTTCGTGACTGAGTCGTGATTCAGTCGTGACTAAGTTGTGACTATATTTTAGTCCGAAATACATGAATTGGTTATGGCATTTAACGCAGCGTGGTTTGAAAAACAAAAATATTTTCAAAATTTGAGTTTCGTGACTAAGCCGTGATTTAGTAGAGTCTGAGTTGTGACTGTACTTAACTCTAAAGCAAATGAACTCAATAATGCATTTAACGAATCGAAGAGCAAAAAAACGAAACATTTTACCTAATTTTAATTTCGTGACTGAGTCGTGATTCAGTCGTGATTGACCTGTAACTGTACTTAACTCTGAACTAATTGATTTGAAAAAAAAAATGTATACAAAGACTCTCCGAACTAAATGAAATTTTTCTTCAAAATTTCAGTTACGTGACTAAGCCGTGATTGGCGTGTGACTAAGTTGTGACTGTACTTATTACAAACCATTTAATTCGGTTGAAAATGAGGTATTTAACGCATCTAAGAGCAAAAAAAAAATAAAAAATTGCGCACAAATTCATTTTCGTGACTGAGTCGTATTTGACTCGTGACTAACCTGTGCCTGAGCTATGACTATATTTTACTTCGAATTAAATGAACTGAAAAAGGATCTACGCATTGTACATAAAAAAAAAATTGTACACAAGTTTAGTTACTTGACTGAGTCGTGATTGTGTCGTGCCTGAGTTATGACTGTAATTGACTCCGAATTAAATGAACTGACTAAGATATTTAACGTGTCGCCGAACAAAAAAAATTAATTATTATACCCTGTGCCGTATGGTACAAAGGGTATATTAGGTTTGTGCAAGCCGAAAATATATGTAACATATAGAAGGATTCGTCGGAGATATTCCAAAGTTACCTAAAATATGATCAGGGTGACTAGAGAAGTCGATATACACATGTCCGTCTGTCCGTTCGTCCGTCGTCCGTCTGTCCGTTTGAAAGCCTAGATCTAAGAGATGGTAAGCGTTAGAGTAAGCAGACTTTCACATTGATACCATATTATTCCATAGGAGACAAGTTTATTTATTTTTATACCCTGTACCGTATGGTCCAAGGTATATTAAGTTTGTGCAAGCCGAAAATGTATGTAACATATAGAAGGAGACACCCCAAAGTTACCTAAAATATGATCAGGGTGAATAGAGAAGTCGATATACCCATGTCCGTCTGTCCGTCTGTCCGTCCGTCTGTCCGTCCGTCCGTCCGTCCGTGTGAACGCCTAGATCTCAGAGATGGTAAGAGCTAGAGTTACCAAACTTTCACATTAGATCCCATATTATTCCATAGAGGCAAAGTTTATTTTATTTTTTTGATATCGGGGATAAATTATATAGCTCCCATGGGGGTGTTTGAGACGACCTCGACAAAAAAAAAGCGTTTTAGATGAATAATTCGTTTGTTTATGAAGACATCGTAACGAAATTTGGCAATCGAAAGTTTTTATAGTTCCCAATCACTGTACCAAATTTGATCAAAATCGGTTGACTATATCATATAGCTCCCATAGGACCGATCGGCCAAAATAACTTTTTTAAAGAAAAATTGGCTATATTTCGTTTTTTAATAAAGATATCCTAACCAGATTTGGCGTTTGGAAATTTTTTAGACCACTTAAGCAATGTGCCAAATTTGAACAAAATCGGTGGACTATATCATATAGCTCCCATAGGTCCGATCTTCCAAAACATCGATTTTTTTACAAAATTTGTTGTGTTTCGTTTGTTTGTTAAGATATTGGGACCAAATTTGACATTCGTGAGTATTTTATAGTTCCTAAGCACTGTACCAAATTTAATCCAAATCGTTTGACTAGATCATATAGCTCCCATAGGACCAATCGGTCCAAAAACACGTTTTATACAAAATTCGATGTGTTTTGTTTGTTTGTAAAGATATTTGAAATAACTTTGGCATTCATATCTTTTTTAAGGTATTTAAGCACCGTGTCAAATTTTATTGAAATCGGTTGACTATATCATATAGCTCCCATACGAACGATCGGTCTAAAAAAATTTTTGCTTAAAAATTCTTCTGTTTTTAGTTTTTTTGTGAAGAAATCGGACTTTATTACAAGCTAGTGGTACAGGGTATCCTAAAGTCGTCCGAGCCCGACTTTACGTCCGCCATTTTTTTGTATTGTGTTTGATTTTAAGAATATATTTGAATTTTAAATAATTTCTTTACATATAGCACGTAATACAGAACTTCTGACGAATAGTCGAAATGCTGAAGTATGAGGTCCCGTGGATGGACATACAAATACACAAAAAAAAAAATACCGAGACACCACATTTTTAGCAAATAATAACGCCACAAACAATAACATAAATGACATTGAGGTAGACGAGCTCATGGAAGATGCGATTGAGTACCTAGCTGGTTACCTCATTAAAAAATTAAATTTAACAGACGACATTAACGTTGACGTTGGTTTGACCTACGTGGACCAAGTTTCGGCCGGCGGTTTAACAAAACCTTCAAGACTATTAACAACAAAAATTATAGAACTGGAAAACATTTTTTCTGCTTTCAATCAAAACGCGATTTCATGCCAAAAAAAAATGGTTGAAAAATTGGTAAATGCAGCCGAAAATATTACGCTTGAAAAAAAAATTAATTAAATATTTTTTACAATGAGAGTTCACTTCAGAACAAAACATTTAAATAAAAAATTGCAAAGAATAGTTGGACGAAAAAAACTATTAAAAATACTTTTATAGGTTAAGTTAATGTATTTTATTTATTTTACTTATACGACATTATATAACTTTTTTAATATATATTGTTAATAAAAACAAACCAAAAAAAATCAAAATTCGTTTTCATAAATTCACTGCGTTTTTCATTTAGCTTCAGCATATGCACTCCAATTTCAATGTTGTTCAAATTTAAGCATGCAGGTTAAGGTATCGGGTTATCCCGAATTTACTCTCACAAAATGTACCAAGAGCAAACTAATTTTACCTTTTTAATTATATCATGGCTAGGTTAAAAGTAAAAAATAGAAACAATTATACAATATTACCAAATACGAAAACTGTGTCTTATAGCTGCTATTGTTTGAACCAGTTATGAATTGTAGGCAAAATAATTTTGGTTTTAAAGTATACATTTAGGCTGCCTTATTCTGCCACTGCAAAGCATGTCTGACAGACACACTAGCGCCTGTGGACACACCTCATTTTAGACAAATTTTAAACTATAAACTAAAAATAACTGAATGCAAATTATTTTCGACATAAAAAATTTGATTTATTAAATAATTAAATTATTTAAGGTGAATGTCAATCCTCCACATTGACTTCATTAAAAAATAAAAAACCGCAAGGTACCTACCGGAGCATCATACAAGAATAAGATGCATGGAGTTCGTTTTGAAACTTGCATATACCCTTTCGCAGAATAAAAGATATTTCGCAAGCAACTACAAAAAATAGCAGGAAAAAAAATGCAAGACAATTTCGTTAGTAAACTGTAGAATATATGTATACATATATGGAAAAACAAACAAAGAAAACTTTCCGGAAATACCTTGATCAGCACAAAATGTAAGCAGAAATTGCAGAAGTCTGTTGGGTGTATTTTCATACCATGTGCCGTATGGAACTAAGGGTATATTAAGTTTGTGCCAACCGAAAATGTATGTAACATATAGAAGGAATCGTCGGAGATCCCCAAAGTTACCTAAAGTATGTTCAGGGGGACTCGAAATGTCGATAAACCCATGTCCGTCTGTCCGTCCGTTTGAACGCCTACATCCCAGAGATGGTAAGAGCTAGAGTAACCGAACTTTCACATTAGATCCCATATTATTCCACAGGAGACAAGTTTATTTTATTTTTTTGATATCGGGTATAAATTATATAGCTCCCATATGGGTGTTTGAGACGACCTCGACAAAAAAAAAAGGTTTTAGATGGATAATTCGTTTGTTCATGAAGATATCGTAACCAAATTTGGTACTTAAAAGTTTTTTATGGTTCCCAAGTACTGTACCAAATTTCATCAAAATGACTATATCATATAGCTCCCATAGGACCGATCGGCCAAAATAACTTTTTTAAATCAAAATTCGCTATATTTTGTTTTTTATTAAAGATATCGTAACTAGATTAGGCTATTGGAAACTTTTTAGTGCACTTAAGCAATGTGTCAAATTTTATTGAAATCGGTTGACTATATCATATAGCTCCCATAGGGCCGATCTTCCAAACTAAATTTCCGATTTTTTAACTAAATTTGTTGTGTTTCGCTTGTTTGCTGAGATATTGGGACCGAATTTGATATTCGTGAGTTTTTTATAGTTCCTAAGCACTGTA
The DNA here is from genome assembly GCA_037043745.1 of Chymomyza amoena. Lineage (NCBI taxonomy): Eukaryota > Metazoa > Arthropoda > Insecta > Diptera > Drosophilidae > Chymomyza > Chymomyza amoena. The sequence goes on from JBAMAX010000504.1 coordinate 6,704, forward strand.
CTAAATTTAATCCAAATCGTTTGACTGTATCATATAATAATATAATATAATAGGACCAATCGGTCCAAAATCACGTTTTTTATACAAAATCCGATGTGTTTCATTTGTTTGTAAAGATATTTGAACTAAATTCAGCATTCAGATCTTTTAAGGTATTTAATCACTGTGTCAAATTTTGTTAAATCGGTTGACTATATCATATAGCTCCCATAGGAATGACTGGTCAACAAAAAAAATTGTTTGCTAGAAAATTCTTCTGTTTTTGGTTTTTTGTGAAGGAAACGGATTTTATTGCAAGCTAGTGGTACAGGGTATCCCAAAGTCGTCCGCGCCCGACTTTACGTATGGCATTTTTTTTATATAGGGGTTCAATTATATAGCTCCCATAGGGGTGTTTCAGGCGACATCGAAAAAAAAAGTTTTAGATGAATAATTCGTTTGTTTATAAAGATATCGTTATCGAATTTGGCATTATAGTCCAGTGCCTGGGAACCAAATTTGATCAAAATCGGTTGACTATATCATATAGCTTCCATACGACCGATCGGCCAAAATAACTTTTTTTATACAAAATTCGCTAAATTTAATTTTTTAATAAAGATAGCGTAACCAGATTTGGCACTCAGAAGTTTTTTAGAGTACCCAAGCATTGAACCAAATTGGAACAAAATCGGTTGTCTATATCATATAGCTCCCAAAGGGCCGATCTTCCAAAAATTCGATTTTTGAACAAAATTTGTTGTTTGTTACTAAGCCGTGATCGAATGTGACTGAGTTGTGACTGAATAAGGCGATGTGTTTAATTATCGTATAAAGAATATACATACAAGTTTTTATAAAAGTTCAGTTTCATGACAGATTCGTGACGGAGTTGTGACTGTAATCAACTTCTCACTATATTTAAATTTAACAAAATATTATATAAAATTTGTTTCGTAGTGCTTATAATCAAAATCAAATTATTTTTACTGTTGAATTTAATATTTTACGAATAATTATTAAGAAGATTACATTTTGGTATGCTACGATGTTTGAGAAATTCACTAGAATTTTTGAGCTTGGCGTTCCAACTCACTTAGACAAAAAATAAGCCCAATACTATAAAAAAAAAAATGTGCCCCAAACATTTGGTGTCAAAATTTTGATTAAGCGCAAGAGAGCGCTCAGTATTATTTTGAATCTTTTTTTTTTAATTTTTCAGTTTAACCCAAATCCTAACCATAATAGGTTGTACGCAGCAGGGCAAAGAACTGATAAGACATGCTTATGACTTTCATAAAGGTATTAAATGATATAGGTGGAAAGGTAGGCGGTCTTATAGAGGCAGGCTTCTGACTGCGCATAATAATATATTGCAATATGCGCTTATACTTTGTGCTGCAGGCTAACCAATCCTGATTGAAGGCGGCAGCACCAATACGTGAACTCTGCAAAAAAAAAAAAAAAATCACAATTTTTGGTCGTATTTTAAGTAAAAATTTTACAGGACAGCAATAAATTGGGAAATAAAAGAAGATATAAAATATATATGCTCTAATTTTAATGTACGACACAAATCATTAATCTCAAATCAAATCACTTTTCTAAATCAAATTTTTATTAAGTTCCCGCATAAATTCCAGCTCACTCTAAGCCTTCTTATTTTCTTCGCTCACTGCGGTCCACTGACTGCTAATCTTCACGGCTCACCAGCGAACTGGTTCAACTTTTGTATGACAGCTATATGAAATAGTGAACAGAATTCGTTCAAACTGCACACAAATATGTACTTTCACAAAAAAAAACAACTAACTGAAAAATTTGTCACGATAGCTTAAATATTTTCTATAGCTGTCATTCAAAAATGGAACCAGCGGAAGAACTAGCGCACTTCTCTGCGGCACCTTGTAAAATTCATTATGTCACATAAAGTTAGTTTGGAAAATTGTGCCTGTGCTTTCTCTCTCTAGTTTAGAGAGACTCGAATAAGGGAACTTTTCGTTATTTAATATTCTAAAACTTGAATCATTGTATCTACATATGTACGAACTACCACTCTTTACGCTCATTACTATAACTTCCGTGGCCTATAATTAATATTTTATGACTTTTGTTTAAACTTAAACTTCGCTGTACTCTGACTCTGTACAATGAGCTTTGGGAGAGACTAGGACTAACTTTTAAGCATTATTGTACCCGCTTTATAATGTGCTCGGAACGACACACTAAGAAATTACAAGAAATCAATGCTACCTATAGCCTCTGTGTCTCTATTTGACGCAAGGCTTCTCAAAACCAGCCACCACAATAATACCCGCGTGGCCATACCAAGAAAAAGTTCCTAAACAGGAAAGATGGCGACAGAGATATTGTCTGGATTGAAAAACAAGAACCAAAATATTCCCGAAAACGAAGCAGCTGATGAACGGGCGAGAATTGGTGCGGCAAGACCGATATTACGGCTTGAATCTTATTGCGGCATTAGTAGACGGCTGTTAAGAGAAGAGGAAAGCTCCAGACGTCAAATGGACTGGATCGGCACATCTGGCTAACGGCATGCCAATCAGCTCCTCGGCCTCTGAAAGAAGTTAGGCAAGGTTACACCGGTTGAGCCCTAGGGGGAGTCACGCATCGACTGGATAGTCGTTAGTGGAACCATACGATGCGTCTGGTGTACATTGGACGTTAGTCATCGAACGCCGCATAGCTTTTGGGAAGCCCTGTTGTCGGCCTCTTCCAGTAAAGTAAGCCAGGATTTTCCTAGGTATTTAGTTCTCGATGTGCTTAGTGCGGAGCAGCAGCAGATGAGGTGCTCCCGACTCTCTTTAACATCTGTCTCCCTACACTTCATGCATTCCTTACTGTTGGTAGTGCCTAGATTCTTGGAGTGAGCTGCCATCAGGCAGTGACCAGTAAATATGTCCACTATTAGTCTACAGTCTCTTCTAAGGACTTTACTGTCCTAATTTGTAATTGATTTTTTTGCACATATTGCGAGCTGTCCTGGAGTTCGTCGTGTGACATTCTGTCACAACTGACTGCAGCGTCTTCTTCTGCTCTGTGGTTAATCGTCCTTAATGGAATCTTCAGATCCTCAAGCGAGGGTTGCCTTGATCGAACTCCTTCCTTATGCGAGCCTGCCAGCTATTTCATGTAAATCAATGTCCTGGTCGCTGGGAGCCCAGAAGTTACGTATCCTGTCCTGCAGTTCGTCGTGTTGTACCACCTTCTGTCACAACTGACTGCAGCGTCTTCTGCTGCTCTGTGGTTAATCGTCCTTAATGAAATCTTAAGATCCTCAAGTGACGGTTACCTTGATCGAGCTCCTTCCTTTTGAGAGCCTGTCAGCTATTCCATGTCCATCAATGTCCTGGTGGCTGGGAGCTCAGAAGTTGCTCACGTTTTTCTGTGTGCTCATCTTGTGTTCCCTGCTTTCCGGTACACTTTTTGAATTAATGCTAAAGATTTGCATGGATTCGTTTGCCGCTTTACTGCCAATGGGCTTCTTAAATAGGTTCAAGGAAATATGTCAACTGGGCTAAAATTCTCTTAGGATATTCACTGAGTTAGTGACGGGACATTGCAGACTCAGGAAACGCCTAAGCACTATTGGTATCGTGAACTCGAATACATGCAGGAAACCACCCTATGCCCTTGCCAGAAAAAGGACATTCTTCCTATCTCCGCCGCTAGCGCCCCCACGGGCTAGACTGACTAATTATAATACTTACCGAGGATATCATTTCATCACCATAATAACATACAACAAAGACCTGCACCAAAGATGCCGATAAGAATATAAAGTACAGCACAATATCCTCCACCTCGGAGGCGGTTATTTGAAAGCCAGCAAAACAGATGACCAATGAGGCGGCTATAAAGTTCCAGAGTATGATAAAGCTAAAGATGTTGTTGATCTCCTCGCTGAGTCTGTAAACGAAACACGTTAGAACTGTTGGCTATGCGGCAGATGAACTTACTCCAAGGCGCGTGCATGATAGACCACTAGATCCTGCAAAAACTTGATGTTCTCCTCATCGGTATGATCGGATCCCACGTAGACCTCCAGCGTATCGGCTATATAGTTAAAGTGCATGGTTAGCTGCGTTATAGTGGTAATGAGCAAGAGATCCACGCAGACATAGGATACACCAGCCACATAGGCACAATGTGCCAGACCCCAGTACGAGAACCAATAGACGGTTAAACTGGTTTCCGCATCGTAGGGAAAGTAAATATGAAAACCATAGTTCCGTTCAAATATTTCCGAGCCCATAAAATAAAACTTAATCGTAGACTTGAGCGCTGGATAGAAACTAAACGATGAGGTATATGTCATGCAGAGCATGGTGAATATTCTCATGACGCGATTCATATGATGCTCATAGAAGGCGACTCGATAGGCGCGTTGCTGTTCCAGCGACTTGGGAAACAATTCGGAGAGCTCATCCATGAGCGCCAGGAGTTTCTTACGATTTGCAGTCAGGCCAATTTGCTTAAAGTCCGCCATAAAGCTGAAGCCTATACAGGGCGCTACGGCCGTGGCCTCCAGCAGTGTTGTAGTGTTTGCTATATGCACGATGAAGTAGGCAATCTCGCCCAGCACATAGACGTTGAAGTTGAGAAAACCCAAAATCAAATAGGCGCGAAATAAATAACGACGCAAGCGATTTTTATCCCGCTCCGCATACAGATCCTCGCCAATGGTCTTGTAAAATAGCAAAGGAAAACGCGTTAGATCCTCGAAAGTGCGCTCCTCCCGCTTGGGCTTTGACTTGCAGCCGAACATTGTGCGTCTGATATGGATGTAACGTGGTGCTACAAAGAAACAAAAGCCTCTCACTGTCCGTATCAGACATAGGCGTCAACGTTATCCCAACCCTGCTTTTATACTCCACGGGCTTATGAAAGGACATAAAATTCTAATGAGGGAAGTCACACAGTTGCTCAAGTGGTTTGGGTTATGCATTGTCTATTGATTACGGCCAAGTTAATTACGTGATTACTCGCACCTGCCCCAGGCGCTAAAAGCTTAAATTAATTTAAGGCGTTACAAAAACTTTTGACATTGGCATTGGAGCAATGGACTTTAATTATTCAGCAGCATAACCTTAATATTGAAATCACTAATGGAGCAACCTTTTGTGTACGCTGCACCTTAGTTGCAACTTAAATGGTAGGTTAATATTGAGGGATTTCCAACACCTGAAGCATTGTTGCATAAATTCTAAAATGCTGATAATATTACATATCCTTGTTTCTTATCACAAGTATCACAAATTGGGAAACAGACTGCGATCCAAAAAATGGTGACGAACAAATAAAAATGAAGTATTTTTCTTTTTTCTTGACTCTACATCAGTAACCGCTCGGCTCTCTTTGATTTACAGTACAGCATGCACGTCGTGACGTCACTGCGTCACTCTCACAAACGCAAGCTAAGTGTGAGTGTATTGTAGGCCGATCACTGCTATATTAAAATTTAGATAAATTTATATATTTTGGGATTCTCAATATTGAGCCCCTAAAGACATTTTGCACATCGATTGAAAGACATATCTATTCTCATTTTTTTTTTTTTTTTATGATTAAAGAGATCTGTTCACCATCAAATATGGCACACACAGAGCTATGGGGTGATACATCGAAAACAAGGCGCAAGTGGAACTTGGTCATGTCTACTCTACTCAAGTCTTACAAAAATATTACCATCACCTGGAATGCGCAGAATCTGCACTCATATGACAGCGTTAGATCGATATTAAACTAACGACAGTTAGTCGGAAATGGCACAAAGCAAAGGGATTGGAGTAAGATAGCGATAATTGGAATTCATTCGGTGAGGCACTATGTTCCCACAAAGAAATTCCACAAAAAGATTTAGGCTCTATTTCTTAGCTTAAGGCAAACGCATTCAAAGTTCTACCTCTCTTCCCATTACTTCTAATTTCGAAATCCTAAAAAACAGCAATGAACATTCGGAAATCTCGTATAGGGATATTTCACTATATTTCAATAACTATAAGTTGTATAATAATACAATATAATACGAAATTTTTGGCTCTCTGCTCAATACTCCTAATTTCGGAAACATAGACAACTGCATTATAAATTCGGAAATTTCGTATAGAGTTCTTGTACTATGTTTTAATAACTATATTTTGTATAGTAATACAAAATAATACAAAAATGCTGTCTCTCTGTAATTAACTCCTAATTTCGGAATGTTAGAAATAATCATTAAAAATTTTGGAATTTCGTATAGGGATCTTCTACTTTGTCTTAATAACTATAATTATATTTATAATTTCTCTGTCCATTACTCCTAATTTCAGAATCCAAGAGAACTGCATTAAAAACGTAAAAATGTCGTAAAGGGATCTTGTACTATGTTTTAATAACTATAAACAGTATAATAATACAAAACAATGTCTTTCTGTCATTAACTCCTAATTTCGGAATCTTAGAAAAATTCATAAAAAATTTCGAATTTCGTATAGGGATATTCTACTTTGTCTTAATAACGATAATTAGTGCAATTATAAAAAAATGGCGTACGTAAAGTCGGGCGCGCACGACTTTAGGATACCCTGTACCACTGGCTTGCAATAAAATCCGGTTCCTTCACAAAAAACCAAAAACAGAAGAATTTGTAAGCTAAAATTTTTTTTTGACCGATCATTCCTATGGGAGCTATATGATATAGTCAACCGATTTCAATAAAATTTGACACAATGCTTAAATACCTTAAATAAGATCTGAATGCCAAATTTATTTCAAATATCTTTACAAACAAACAAAACACATCGAATTTTGTATAAAAAACGTGTTTTTGGACCGATTGGTCCTATGGGAGCTATATGATCTAGTCAAACGATTTGGATTAAATTTAGTACAGTGCTTAGGAACTATAAAATACTCACGAATGCCAAATTTGGTCCCAATATCTTAACAAACAAACGAAACACAACAAATTTTGTTAAAAAATCGATTTTTTGGAAGATCGGACCTATGGGAGCTATATGATATAGTCAACCGATTTTGTTCAAATTTGGCACATTGCCTAAGTGGTCTAAAAAATTTTCAAACGCCAAATCTGGTTACGATATCTTTATTAAAAAACGAAATATAGCGAATTTTTCTTTAAAAAAGTTATTTTGGCCGATCGGTCCTATGGGAGCTATATGATATAGTCAACCGATTTCGATCAAATTTGGTATAGTGATTGGAAACTATAAAAAACTTTTGAATACCAAATTTGGTTACGATATCTTCATAAACAAACGAATTATTCATCTAAAACGCTTTTTTTTGTCGAGGTCGTCTCAAACACCCCCATGGGAGCTATATAATTTATCCCCGATATCAAAAAAATAAAATAAACTTGCCTCCTATGGAATAATATGGGATCTAATGTGAAAGTTTGGTAACTCTAGCTCTTACCATCTCTGAGATCTAGGCGTTCACACGGACAGACGGACAGACGGACAGATGGACAGACGGACAGACGGACATGGGTATATCGACTTCTCTATTCACCCTGATCATATTTTAGGTAACTTTGGGGTGTCTCCGACGTCTCCTTCTATATGTTACATACATTTTCGTCTTGCACAAACTTAATATACCCTTGGTACCTTACGGTACAGGGTATAATTACAAATGCCAAAATTTAGCATAGGGATCTTGTACTATGTTTAAATAACTATAATAATACAAAACAATACAAAAATTCTGTCTCTCTGCCTCTCTAATTAGTCGAATAGGCAGTGTTTCAAAAATAAATCAGAATATTATATTCGAAAGCGTTTTTAAACCACTTGTTTTGTGACCCCAATTTCGCTAGAACGAATTTGTTATGTGGTTTGAAATCGTAACATCAAAAATTTCCCTTGTAATGAAGTAGTTTAGATGTGCATAATTTCCCTCGAAAGCTGTTAAGCAGTGCCAACAATGAGCTTGGGAAATATAAGAAGATGGCGACAACAAAAAATTCGAATTTGAAAGCACGCAAAAACGAATCCGAATAAAATTGTTTGGGTGTACGGGCCACTTTATGGATCAGTAGACATATAATAGCTAAGATGCATAATTTCCCTCGAGAAGCGTTAAGCAGTGCAAGGGAAATATGAGTAGATGGTAAAGGCGAAAAATTCGGATTTAAGGGCATGTAAAAACAAATCCGAATATATTTGTTCGAGCTTACGAGCTACTTTAGAAATCAGTATAAACTTTTTTTTTTTACTCTAGTGCAGCGATTATTGGTAAGCGAAGCGTGCAGGGCGCAAAACCCCCTGAGTTTCATTTTATGTTTTAATTAATGCGTTACCACGGACTTGTTCAGCTCCAACAATTACCAACTTGTGTTTGGTACCAATTAGTAGACCCAAAAACTATGCACATTAGTTGGTGTCATATTTTTGGCTTTATGTAAAGTTTTGACAAATTTTCGAGGTTTTGGAACAAACTATATTTTATTTTAATAACAAACTAAGCAGACCAATAATTTGAGTGCAGCATTTGGTTTATCAACAATGCTTCGAAATGTTGTACATTAGCGCAACAGAGCGTATACTTACTATATGAGATGTACCGACGACTGTTAGCTCTGGAACTGCTGAGCTGAACTTTGGACTGCTCACGAAACTCCGGCAGATGACTCTATGCAGATAGCTGCATTGGTTTTGCGGTTTTACATTTTGCAAAAAATTCCACAAAAAATAAACTTTTGGTTGTTTTTTTTTTGCTTTTGGTTTACGGGTCAACTTTGGCGGAATTTTAGTTACGTAGCACTCACTGGCTGGCATTATATGCACTGAAGTGTAACTCTCATTATGTGACGCATAATTTAAGTAAGTTTAATTCCATGGCCTAAATTTGCCACTTTCATGCAGATGGCATCGCCTTAGCTACTTCCCCAGGTTACTCTGCCGCCCCCTCCGCACACACATTGCTATTCATATGTCTGTGAGGGAGCTAGAGCGGCGGCGGCGGCGACACCTACAACGCTTAAAAGGGAAATGATCAACCCAGTTTCGGAGTTGCTTTATCACGCCTGCCGCATAATGTTGCACTCCAATTCTATTGCAGGTAGCCCTGCATCTCAAACCCGCTATCCCAGCATTTCCCTTTTAAAGTTTTTGTCGACCCATTTTGCTGGTTCATGAATTGCATGCATGCCACACATAGCAGCGGAGGCAGCAACACATGTGACTACATCGAGGAGTCGGCAGGATACTACGTCTCCGCCTTTGGTTGCACCTCTGACGACCGACCGGCTTTTGCTCCTGCCAGCTGCCTGCCAGCCAGCCGTTTCCTTTAAACATTTTTGGTCGCACATTGTAGCTGCCTAATGAACACATGAATAAAATATGCGATTTGCTTAACTTTTGCACGTCAGGCCCATGCTCCAATACAACATACCCCCAGTGTCCCCGATGCCTCATACACCAACCCAACCTATCAACCCAAGTCCCTCCACCCAGATCATAGACTTAGCGTTGAGTAAAGTTTTAAAGATAGTACTATAAGTAAGCGACTGGGAGACAACCTGGTACTTGGGGCTGCACATTGCAGTCAATCCATCCATAGCTGACTGACTGCAAAATACACTGAGCGAAATAATTGTACCAAATACAGTGACATCAAGCCGAAACTCGACATTTACTAACATTGCTTGGGAGCTGCGAGAGTTCGACTGTGAAAAGAGTGGCAAAAAGTTTCTTCAGCAAACAGTTTGCTATCAAAATCGATACGCACACTTGTGAAATTCTTTATTCATATAGTAGGTACCGAATAGCCATTGAAATGTTCATATTTAAATATAAAGAAAGATTTTTATTGAGGGTAATCTCAAGCAAATTGGGTAGCTAACCAAATTGTTCAAGAACTGGTTCAGTAACAATATTAAATCATAAAAAATATGGAACTGTTGATGGGAGAACCGAATTAGGGTATTTTTAGCTAAAATATTTCAAAATTTCAAAATTGGGCATAGATTGTGGAAGTTAAGAAACGTAAAGACTGCAGCTTTGTTTAAGATAAGTTATGAAATTATCGTACCAGACAGCATATTTAGATATTAAGGAAATGAGAACAGTTCTCAAGAGAACTCGGTAGATATTTCAAAAAATGAAATAATTTTTGCATCAATTTGTTCAAGAACTGGTTCCGTATTGAATGACAACACACTGATGACGGTATAACTAAATACTTCTATCCGAAATATTTCAAAATCGTCCATAGATTGTGAAATATAACAAAATTATAAAGTGTAGCTTTGTTTAATATAAGTTTTTCAAATGGTCCTTACAGCAGCATATTTAAATATAAAAAGATTTTAATTTTTCAAATTTGGGAGCTATTACGAAAATTTCAAACAATTTCACATCAAATTGTTCAAGATCTGGTTCAGTGACAGTATTAAAACAAAACAAAAAGAACTCTTGATTGGTGACAAAATAATGGAATTTATAGCTAAAATATTCAAAAAGATCAAAATTTATTATACGGGGCCATGCCCAAAATACGTGAACGGTTGAAAATACCAGAGAGGGGCTTATATTTGTGTCTCGTAGTTAATAACATTCGGTTCCACAAATCCTTATCCACAAATTTTCCAATTTTTTTTTATTACGAATGCTAAAACTTTCGAATGACTACGTGATGACTATGGAGGGGGGGTCTTTATATATACTACGGGCTGTTACCAAGGTGTAATGTTAGCCCACTTAATAAAAAGCAGGCAGTTCTTTGCATATAGTAGATATTCGCTAATCTAAATGGTCTTGACGTATGTCTCAAAGCATCCATTTTGGACTGGTATAGTGACAGCTTAACAACCAAACAAACAGATTTCCCACCCTGTATATATGAACGAGAATAAATAAAGCGGGATACTTTTTTAGTCCACCTCTTCGATATTCGTGATTTTTATATATGTAATAGAGCTTCTAGGGAATAGTAGCTACGTTGATTTTCATTGCAAAATATTGACGATTTATCGAGCTATCGATAACTGAATATGCGATTTTTCATATTAAAACTTTTCTTTGACAAGCCATATGTTTTGAGAGAATAAAGGTACTAACGCAAATGCTTTTTTCCATGATGGATAAAATATTAATAAAAAAAAATATTTTTTAATACATTCTTTTTTTAATTTTAAAAATTAAAAGCGATAAAGATATTTTACATTATACATCCCCGTTCAAAGTGGATAGCTCTTCAACAGCTGTTTCTCTCTATGAATACATAGGGTGGGCCATCTGTTGGCTTAATTGTTAAAATGTCCGATCTGAGTATTCGAAAATCTTCTTCTTCTTCTTCTTCAATCCCTATTTTCTGTTAGGCGTCGGGGTAGCCTCGGAATATCAATCTTCTCCAATTAGGTCGGTCCCGCCTCTCTCTTCTCATCTCTGCCAGGGTTCTACCCCTCATTCTTCCCACATCCTGGATGCGATTTTCCCTAATTTTTAGGGGTCTTCCTCTTGGTGCATTGCCTTCCGTTCTCATTTCCAGTACCCGTTTGGCTTTTCTTGACTCGTCGATCCGATATAGATGTCCGAACCATTTTAGCTGTCTCTCCTTGATTTCTTGTATAATGGACTTCTTCTGCCCTGCTTCTGAACGTATTCTTTCATTTCTGACCATATCTCTCCTGGTTTTTCCTGCGACCCTTCGTACGTACTTAATTTCTGTTGCCTGAAATTTACTCACATTGTATTCGCAAATCTGGTCACACTATTATAACTTTTTTAACTCATTGCCGTTTTGTTAGTGACACAACTTTTTCTCTTCGTGTACGTTGACTACTGTTACTGTCTGCCCGCCCAACCGTCTGTTCACCCCATCGTCTGTCCGGATGGTTTATCTCAGGCACAGGCGGATGCAATGGCTGCCTGCTGTCAGTCACTGCTGTCACCAAATCCAAAAATCGTTGAAAGTCACTCAACAATTTAGCAGAATAGCGACGTGTGCTCTCATGTTTGGCTTCGTTGGAGGCGGCAAAGGATGCAGGAGTGCAGGTTGTGCCGCTGAGCTGGTGAGATGGATGGCTGAAGGGCGAACAAAAGCAAAAGGCGCCAATAATGAGAAGAAAGCAAATAAAAACGATGTGATTATGATAATAATAATAATAATAATGATGATGATGTCGATGGGAATAGCAAAAATAATAATAGTAATAATGAAAACGGTGATGACGTGTAAGTGTTGACAATGATTATGAAGATGAAGGTAGAGATGATGAAGATGAAATTGAAAATGAAGTTCAAGATGATGATGTAAATGATGATGTGTGGTTCTGCACAGACAGTCAGTGCTGGACTTTATTTGTAAATGGATTACGTTACTTCAGCCTTGTGGCACAGTCAGCTTAGTTTGAAAATGAATTATGCTACGAGAGTTTGGCTTAGTTTAAAAATATTGTGAATAGTTTGTATTAAAATAATAGCAGAAGACTTAACTGGTTCGGCAGGAAGGATAATGAAATGTCGTGATCTGGGACTCTATTAGCTATCTAGCTAAACCATTTGCAGAGATATGAAATTATCTGGAATAGTTATAGATCGATGACAACGTGCATTTATGAGGGATGTCATGTTTTTGGGATACAAATTGTCATACCCATAGATAGGTAGGTAGGTTAAGGCGACAGTTGGGTCTTAGCGTCCCAACTCACTTAGGCCAAGAACAGGCACTTTGTGATACCGCTACGGTGGACCATTCACCAGTCTTCCCCACTCAAGAGGTTCCCTATATGGGGTGAGACAGCCATCCAGCAGACTAAATAAACCTTAAGAAGCATTTTGGAAACTGTTCGGAGAGCCGAGATATCTCATCAAGAAAGTATGACTTTAGAAAACGGAATCTTTACCTGTCCAGCCCTGTGCAGTGACACAAAAAGTGCCCCACTGTCTCCAGCTCCTCCTTATCGCCACAGCTACTACAGAAGTCATGGTGAAGAGCATGATTCCCCACCAGCCAGTGTCCTGTAATAGCAAGAATGACAGTTGAGTACTGGGTTCTATTTAGACAGCGAAGTCCCTTAGTTCTTGTACTGCAGGTATGGCGGCCAGGTTTGCCGCGAGATTCTGCACGTGTTCGATATTCTATTCCAGGTTTGGATTACACAAAGAGCGAAGTAATTTCATACTCTCAGTTTGCAGATGGCCATGGGTATACCCAGGTCCCGCTTGTCTTGAAGGAGGACGCTGGTAGCTCCTTGTCTAGCTAGTTCATCCGCAATACAGTTGCCCTCGATTTCCCTAAGTCCTGTGACCCATATGAGATGAATTGAAAACTGCTCAGCCATCTCCTCTAGAGAAAAGCGGCAGTTATTCACTGACTTCATGCACGAAGTCATCGAGGCTAGGTACTTAATAGCCGCCTGGCTCTCCGAGTAGATAAAGATGTTTATACCCTGTACCGTATGGTACTAAGGGTATATTAAGTTTGTGCAAGCCGAAAATGTATGTAACACATAGAAGGAGACGTCGGAGACATCCCAAAGTTACCTAAAATATGATCAGGGTGAATAGAAGTCGATATACCCATGTCCGTCTGTCCGTCTGTCCGTCTGTCCGTCCGTGTGAACGCCTAGATCTCAGAGATGGTAAGAGCTAGAGTTACCAAACTTTCACATTAGATCCCATATTATTCCATAGGAGGCAAGTTTATTTTATTTTTTTGATATCGAGGTTAAATTATATAGCTCCCATAGGGGTGTTTGAGACGACCTCGACAAAAAAAATAAGTTTTAGATGAATAATTCGTTTGTTTATGAAGATATCGTAACCAAATTTGGTATTCGAAAGTTTTTTATAGTTCCCAATCACTGTACCAAATTTGATCAAAATCGGTTGACTATATCATATAGCTCCCATAGGACCGATCGGCCAAAATAACTTTTTTAAAGAAAAGTTCGCTATATTTCGTTTTTTTAATAAAGATATCGTAACCAGATTTGGCGTTTGGAAATTTTTTAGACCACTTAAGCAATGTGCCAAATTTGAACAAAATCGGTTGACTATATCATATAGCTCCCATAGGTCCGATCTTCCAAAAAATCGATTTTTTAACAAAATTTGTTGTGTTTCGTTTGTTTGTTAAGATATTGAGACCAAATTTGACATTCTTAAGTTTTTTATAGTTCCTAAGCACTATACTAAATTTAATTCAAATCGGTTGACTAGTTCATATAGCTCCCATAGGACCAATCGGTCAAAAAACACGTTTTTTATACAAAATTCGATGTGTTTTGTTTGTTTGTAAAGATATTTGAAATAAATTCGGCATTCAGATCTTTTTAAGGTATTTAAGCACTGTGTCAAATTTTATTAAAATCGGTTGACTATATCATATAGCTCCCATAGGAACGATCGGTCAAAAAAAAATGTTTGCTTAAAAATTTTTCTATTTTTGGTTTTTGGTGAAGAAATCGGACTTTATTACAAGCTAGTGGTACAGGGTATCCCAAAGTCGTCCGCGCCCGACTTTACGTCCGCCACTTTTTATTCCGTATTTGCAGGTTTCTTATTGTTATAAAAACATCCTGGATTGCAATAAACTCTGCCTAAAAGATACTGCAGTGATCCGAGAGTCGGAAAGCAGTTCTGACGTAGACGCCTCCGCCTTCACGGTCGTCAAGCTTGGAACCATCCGTGTATATCTTTATCGAGCCAATTGAGCCTGGTACACCTATACTTCACTCCTCCCTGGTTGGTACATGTGTTGTACTCTCGGGAATAAGTGGCTTTCCCTTAAGACCAAAATCATAATCATTCCATTTTTTCGGCGTTACGCTTAACCTAACTCAACCTTTTAAGGTTTGTCCCCTTGTCTAAGGTTGGCCACCAGATCAAGACTCCTTACAACAGTATAGGTCTGACAATGGCAGTGTATAGCCGGTGCACAATGTTTGGAGACATGCCCCATTTAAGTCGAATGGCTTTCTTGCAAGTATATAATGCGATCGTGGCCTTTTTTCTTCGATCTTCTGTATTCAGGTTCCAGTCCCGAGCTATAAAAAGGGGTAAGTGATAAGGATATAGAATGGACAGGAAAAATGAGGCAAATAGGTGAAAAAAATGGCGGACGTAAAGTCGGGCGCGGACGACTTTAGGATACCCTGTACCACTAGCTTGTAATAAAGTCCGATTTCTTCACAAAAAACCAAAAACAGAAGAACTTTTAAGCAAAAATTTTTTTTTGACCGATCGTTCCTATGGGAGCTATATGATATAGTCAACCGATTTCAATAAAATTTGACACAGTGCTTAAATGCCTTAAAAAAGATCTGAATGCCAAATTTATTTCAAATATCTTTACAAACAAACAAAACACATCGAATTTTGTATAAAAACGTGTTTTTGGACCGATTGGTCCTATGGGAGCTATATGATCTAGTCAAACGATTTGGATTAAATTTAGTACAGTGCTTAGGAACTATAAAATACTTACGAATGTCAAATTTGGTCCCAATATCTTAACAAACAAACGAAACACAACAAATTTGGTTAAAAAATCGATTTTTTGGGAGATCGGACCTATGGGAGCTATATGATATAGTCAACCGATTTCGATCAAATTTGGTACAGTGATTGGGAACTATAAAAAACGAATACCAAATTTAGGTTACGATATCTTCATGAACAAACGAATTATTCATCTAAAACGCTTTTTTTTGTCGAGGTCGTCTCAATCACCCCCATGAGCTAAGAATTTATGCCCGATATCAAAAAATAAAATAAACTTGCCTCCTATGGAATAATATGGGATCTAATGTGAAAGTTTGGTAACTCTAGCTCTTACCATCTCTGAGATCTAGGCGTTCACACGGACGGACGGACAGACGGACAGACGGACGGTATATCGTCTCTATCACCCTGATCATATTTTAGGTAACTTTGGGTGTCTCCGACGTCTCCTTCTATATGTTACATACATTTTCGGCTTGCACAAACTTAATATACCCTTGGTACCATACGGTACAGGGTATAAAAAGTGTAAAGTACAGGACCATGCTTAACGTGTGATTCGAACACACAAACTCTGGGATGATAGTTTAGTGAGACCGCATATGATACCCATAGCTTTAAGAAGAATGTCAGCAATCATACAATGAGTATGAATAATAATTAATGCAGAAAAATATTTTTATAAAATATAAAACCAAGTCTTATATTATAAATATATACAACTTCCTTTAAGTCCTACAAAGACTAGAGGGCCAATTACATATTATATAAGCAGTGTCGGATTTATCGAACAGGCAACATAGGCTGAAGCCTAGGGCGGCAAAATTAGGGGGCGGCAATATTTGAGTCACCTGAATTAAAAAAAAAAAACAATTTATTTGGATTCAGCTGCAATTGAAATTGTATTTGTGTCTGTAAAATATTATAAAATAATATATATATATTTCATTAATAACGAACTATATTGTAATGAAGCACTGATGACAATCACAATCGTATTTAATTTATTTTGTCTTTTTTTTTAGTGAAAAAAAGGTCGCCAGGTTATGGATTGCCTAGGGGCGGAAAATATTTATGTAAACCCGCCACTGTATAAAAGGTAAACTATTTACTGGCCAAATATTTTATTTTATTTATTTCATCAAAACGAATTTTTAATATGGAAACCGAATATTTTGTTGCAAGATGAATGAAAACGAATCGTTCAAAAAAAGCTCGAATTTTATACTAAAATAATTTTGTAATTTTTCTTTGATATGTTTCAATTATATTTATATGTGCTTTAGGCTAAATATTAATTGACAAATATTTTGAATTATTTTTTTACTGACTCAAGCCCAAAATATAGCAAGCACAGTCAAAACGAATATTTTTTGCACAAATATATGGCGATAAATGCGACAGGGTTACCGCGTTACACAAAGAAAATTTTCCATATAACAAAAATTTAATTTCCAAAATTGTGCTGTCAATGCAATATTTTTGTATAATTTTATTTAAAAGATAGAATAATAAAGAAGTAGCAATATTTTAATGAAATTAAATTTGAACAACTTTTAGAAGTAGAAAGTTACAGCGCTGCGGCAACCCTGTCAGCTGCTTGGTATGAAACCTAAATAATTTGACGCCAACAGTACACGAGGGTTTATGGAAAATTAAGGGAAATATAAGAAGTTTTCGAAGATACAAGAGAAACATCGACAAAAATATCCGAATAAAATTGTTTGTTTTGGTTTTAACTTTTCCCGATAAAATAAAATATTAGTAGACATTTTTTAACATCTTTGTGTTTGATTAAGTATATCACGTCAGAAGAACTTTTTATCGTTTGATAATATCCAAAAATCGCAGCAATTTTTTTATATCTTCATATGAAGAAAAGCGCTATTCAGACAAACCATCAAGGGGAACAAACGATAATTGACAGGGCCAATAAATTATGAATACATGAGGGGTAGGACTTTTCAATAAAGTTTTACCCAGTCAGACGTGCATCATCATGTAGCTGCTTGGTATGAAATTATACGAACTTATCGAAAATACAAGGCAAATATCGAACAAATCATTTAGGGAGCGCTCAAAAGTGAATCCGAATAAAATTGTGCGGATTGGGTTTTGTCTTTTCCGGAGCAAGGCGGCTTGTTATAAAAAAAAGTAGTAGAACATTTTTAAACATCTTCTTCTTTAGTTACGTAGACCATGTCGGAAGAACTTTTTATCGTTAGGAGACTATCCCCAAATCGCATAAATTTCTAAATATCTTCATGTGATGATAAGCGCTGCTCAGACAAACCATAGAGCAGAACAAAAAATAATCGGTAGGGTCAATAACTGATAAATACAGAGTTTTGGGGTTGGACTTTCCAGATAAGTGTTTTCAAGTCGAACAGGCATCATGATGTCGGAACATAATCTTGTCGTGTCTTTTCCACTTAAAGAAGCCTCAACATATGCTTCTCCAAACAATTGATGTAAATCAATGGCAGATCTTGACTAATACGAGGGTGGATTGATAAGTTTCCGGCCTGACCAAGAGATGGCGCCACTAGGCCTACCTTGAGGTGGCGTTCTATAGTACCATCTTTAGATAGCTTGTGGCTATAGTTTCAGCCCGATCGCCATGTTAGTTTAGATTTGAGAGCACACTGAACAAGACGCCTCTGTGTTTTTCTTAAAAATTCGAAATTCGAAAAACATTTCTACCGCCAATTTGACGTTGTATAAGCGTAATCCAAGCGAATTTTTGCGTCGATTCATAACCGTTGACGAAACTTAGGTCCACCACTACACTCCTGAAACCAAAGAACAGTCTAAACAGTGGATTGGACCAGGGAACCAACTCCAAAGAAGGCAAAAACAATTTTTTCAGCGAACAAGGTTATGGCTACTGTTTTTTGGGATACAAGAGGTATTATATACATTGATTACCTTGAAAAGGGTAAAACTATCACTGGTCAATACTACGCAGGCTTATTGCAACGTTTCAGCCACGAGGTGAAAATTAAACGACCTCATCTGGCGAAGAAAAGAATCTTGTTTCATCACGATAACGCACCAGCGCACAAGTCAATCGTTGCGATGGCTAAAATCAACGATCTGAAGTTTGAATTGATGCCGCACCCTCCTACTCTCCAGACCTAGCCCCGAGTGGCTATTATCTGTTTCCTAACCTCAAAAAATGGCTTGGCGGTAAGAGATTTGCGGACAATGAAGACGTAATCGAAGCTGTAAATGGGTATTTAGAGGAGCTTGACGAATCAGTCTATAGAGATGGCATTACTAGACTAGAACACCGCTATGAGAAATGTATCAGCCTTGGAGGAGATTATGTGAGAAATAAAAAAAAAAATTCTTAAAAACGTTGTTTTTCTTGGTCAGGACGGAAACTTATCAATCCACCCTCGTACTTCAAAGCTATGTCCCTAGAGGATCAAAATATCATATAATAAGGGTATTTACGCTAGTTATTCAAGAGTTGAAAAGTTGAGCACATTGCAACAACAAAATGATGTAACTTAATGGCAAATCTTGACTTATACTTAAAGGTTATGTCCCTAGAAGATAAAAAAAACGTATAATAAGGGTATTCACGCTAGTTGGTGAAGAGTTGAAAAGTTGAGCACTTTTGCAACAGCAAAATGCACTGTGTTGAGTTTCAACTCAACTTTGCCTCAACTCAGACTTTATTTCATTTTTTATCTTTTAAGTTGTTCAGAAAGTATTGCAAAATACGCTGTTTATAGCATTTTGAACACTTTAACATTTAATTTTTTTTAGGGCATATTAAAGAACGAGTTGCCTTACACTTATTCATACTTAACTCATAAGCTAACCAAAAGGGATTCACGCTGTAGTCTGTTGCACTTATACACAAATTTTCAAATGCAAGCGTGAATGCCCTAAGTATAACATAAGTTTTTGTGAATATGCATTTTTGTACCGCTTTAATAACTTCCATTATAATATTCCCTAAATATAGTCCGCAAATCGTAATTGTAGTGTAGTGTGTCTCACATTTATTAAACAGTAGAAAATATGTTATAAAAATTTAACTTACCTAACAATTTAAAATCTTTAAGTCTCTGCATCAGGTGCTAAAGTTGTCCCAGTGCCATGATAAAAATTTTTACCTTCAGCTAAATGTTGGCGCCAAATGGTTTAACAAGGTCAAAGTGCATTTAATGTGTGTGCTCGTTTACACATTTCGGAAATGGATTCCCCCCATGGTATAAGAAGTATCAAACGTTGCCAAAATCAAAATGAAAATACTCGTAATATATATATATAGATATATTTATATGTACTATGTGTGGAGAGAGCAAAAGAAAATGCGGGAAAAATAGGAAAAGAAAGCAAACAGACTTGCCGTCTAGATTTTCATGCAATCACGACGAGGACAATGATGCAATTGAATTGCCAAGTGAAAATTTGAAAGCATAGCGCCCAGGAGCACGCGAAGGGTACAAACACATGTAGTATTTATATATGGGTGAAAATATTGGAAACGAATTAGCTTTTTAATCAGGATTTGGTATTTTGATGGAGATACTGGCAAGTATTAAAGTCGTTTATCTACTAAAATTTTTATACCCTGTACCGTATGGTCCAAGGGTATATTAAGTTTGTGCAAGCCGAAAATGTATGTAACATATAGAAGGAGACGTCGGAGACACCCCAAAGTTACCTAAAATATGATCAGGGTGAATAGAGAAGTCGATATACCCATGTCCGTCTGTCCGTCTGTCCGTCCGTCCGTCCGTCCGTCCGTCCGTCCGTGTGAACGCCTAGATCTCAGAGATGGTAAGAGCTAGAGTTACCAAACTTTCACATTAGATCCCATATTATTCCATAGGAGGCAAGTTTATTTTATTTTTTTGATATCGGGAATAAATTATATAGCTCCCATGGGGGTGTTTCAGACGACCTCGAAAAAAAAAGCGTTTTAGATGAATAATTCGTTTGTTTATGAAGATATCGTAACGAAATTTGGCAATCGAAAGTTTTTTATAGTTCCCAATCACTGTACCAAATTTGATCAAAATCGGTTGACTATATCATATAGCTCCCATAGGACCGATCGGCCAAAATAACTTTTTTAAAGAAAAATTGGCTATATTTCGTTTTTTAATAAAGATATCCTAACCAGATTTGGCGTTTGGAAATTTTTTAGACCACTTAAGCAATGTGCCAAATTTGAACAAAATCGGTGGACTATATTATATAGCTCCCATAGGTCCGATCTTCCAAAACATCGATTTTTTAACAAAATTTGTTGTGTTTCGTTTGTTTGTTAAGATATTGGGACCAAATTTGACATTCGTGAGTATTTTATAGTTCCTAAGCACTGTACCAAATTTAATCCAAATCGTTTGACTAGATCATATAGCTCCCATAGGACCAATCGGTCCAAAAACACGTTTTTTATACAAAATTCGATGTGTTTTGTTTGTTTGTAAAGATATTTGAAATAACTTTGGCATTCATATCTTTTTTAAGGTATTTAAGCACCGTGTCAAATTTTATTGAAATCGGTTGACTATATTATATAGCTCCCATAGGAACGATCGGTCAAAAAAAAATTTTTGCTTAAAAATTCTTCTGTTTTTGTGAAGAAATCGGACTTTATTACAAGCTAGTGGTACAGGGTATCCTAAAGTCGTCCGCGCCCGACTTTACGTCCGCCATTTTTTTAAATAAGTTTTGTATCTTGAAAGTGTTTTAGTTGGTTTAATTATTTACGTAAAATGTTAACCTACACAAAAATATTTCTATATTTACCTACAAAATAAATATATTTTTTTTTTATCATAAAATCAAATAATATGCAAGTTGGGAGCAGTTTCCAGTACCTTATCCAGCTAGAGCCTTTAAGTAACGTCACGCCAACCCTAGAAAAGAGAAAAGATTTTATTACTTAATGATTTCCAAAATGAAGTAACAATATTTTAAATCCTACAAATTTATAGAAATTAGCGATTTTGTCAAAATCCGCATGTATTTTTGTAACGTAACGCCATGCATAGTTTGCATTTTAATCGATAAGGCCAATTTTTAAATATTTCTTCAAATACAGTACTACTCAAAAATAATACGTAAACGAAAATAATGGAGTATGAAAAATAAACGTTCATATAAAAATATTCTTTAGATTAATTTCGGTTCGATAAAAAAGAATTTGGCATTAATTTTTTTTCTTAAGAGCCGTTTTCGAAATTTTTTCAATTATTCTCAAACAAAATTTAGATTCGACAAGAAAATCAAAAGGCCAAGATCTTTAAAATAGGGGAGGAACGTTGATATCGACAAGAAATAAAAACTTTGACCGCAAAATTGTTTTCGACTCAGTTAAAATTTTAAAAATCTCATTTATCGTTTCGGAACATCTAAAGTTCCTATACGATTTGAAAGATTTTAGCTGGAAATGTTCATAAAAGAGTTCTCATCCAACTAAAGACTTGAAAAAAAAAACTTTAAACAAATGTCTTTTTAATGAAAAGCAAATCATTAATTTGTTATTTTGAAAAATGTTTGAAAATGTAACTATTTTCGACTTTGGTTGCCTGTAACTTTAATAATTTTTACTAAATCTGCGTTTATCGTTATTTCATCGTAAACAGCGCATCTATAATTTTCGTTCTATTGAATACAAAATTTTGTACATGTTCGGAGCAGCAGCCAATGAACAGCAAATTAACACATAGTATAAAAATCTTATATTTAACATAAATGATGTGCCCTGCGTGGCCAGCCCATAATTTCAATATTTAGCTTTAACTGTAATCGTCTCTTTGCACCATCCATTTAAACTGATCTTCGCCGCAGGCATAAGCATAAGCTTTTGCCATCTCTAAAACAAGTTGATAACGATAATTTGGCCTTACACAACACTGAAACACAGTGGCTGCAAAATGGCGGCGTTGTGGTACAGTCGCATACCAGCAGCAGCATTCAGCAGTCGCAGTAAAAAACAACAGCAACAACACCAACACTACACAACAACCACAACTACACAAAAACATATAATCACTAAACACAAATTATACTCACATTAAATCAAACATAAAACTATTCTCAATACAATACAATATAAACAAAACAAAACTAAATTCACGGGCATAATAATAAACATATAAATATAAGTTAAACAAAACGCGTACTTTTTATTTTAATTTTATAACGCGTTTTAAGTTGCTGAAAAAGCTCAGCAGCTCCCAACATTTGGAGGCCCCGGCGAGATATTACCTGTGAAGTTTAGTTTTCTAATTTGTTTATAAGAATTTGTTCAAACATCAAACAAATTGTTGCATAAAATAACATTTTAAAGTTGTGCGTTTAACATTACATAGCATTATCATTGCGTACATACATTCGTGCATATGTATATATAAGATCCGTTCTTTTTCGCATTTGCTTTTGTCATCGCGTTTATATACAGTAGCAATAAAAGGTATTCGCCCTTCTGCATAGAAAATTCGCTAACGCGCGTGGTGTTGAACTTTTCGTTAACAGTGTATGTGCAATTGCTCAAGAAAACGTGTAATTTCGCCAAAATTTGGTACAGTTGAGCATTAAGCGGTACTTAACAAATACAGTGCTCATTGTGCAACGGATTTTATACAGGCATAACCTCATCTTTTAGTTGTGAATTTCTTTGAACATTACAAAATGTCGTCTAATGAAACTCCAGTTAATGAAGAGCTCAATAATGTTCCTCAAAGCAATGACCAAATACAAATAGACCGCGTTTCATTTCTCAAATTAAAGACGGCAGCTGTTTTCGACCGACTTGAGTGTCTATCTAAGGAGATGGATTCAGACAAAATACATGGCATGGATGAATACGAATTAAAAGATCTTCTGGAATTGCTAAACAAGCTAGACGCAAATTTCACTAAGGCGCATACAGGTCTGGAAGAGCTTAATTTTGATTCCATTTTCAGTGACCTACCAGGAAAATTTGACACCGTTTTATCGCATTTAAGAACCAGTGTGAAACGAGAGATTGGCAAGCACAGTCCGCCTCCGCATTGCTCCACGTTTCGGCTGAACTCAAATGAGGCACAGTCAATCGTCGTTATGGCAAACAGATCGCGCTTACCACAACTAGAGCTTCCAAAATTCAGTGGCGCTTATACTGAGTGGGCAAATTTTCACTCAATGTTTACTGCAGTCATCGATAAGGAGGGCGAGCTAACATCCATTGAAAAATTGCAGCACTTGCGTTCGTGTTTAAGTGGAACGGCTTTGGACACTATACAATCTTTGGAAATAAGCGAAGCTAATTATAATATCGCTTTAGACATTCTCAAAAAACGTTTTGATAACAAGCGTCTTATTTTGCAGGCACACGTCAGAAAGGTATTTGAGCTGGATAAAGCAGATGCGTCGGCAGGGAAATTACGAGAGCTGACTGATAAAGTCACTGCACATCTGCGCGCATTGCAATCTTTGGCATCAACGGAGGAAATAGCTAACTGCTTTATAGTCCAAGTAGTCCTTCAAAAGGTTGATAAGGCTACTCAGTCTAAATGGGAGGAGAGTTCATCGATCCACGAGCTGCCATCCTGGGATAAATTCTCCGCCTTTTGTGGAAAAACTCTGCAGAACCTTGGAAAATGTTGAACATGCAACACAATCTATTCAGGTTGGCTCAAAGACCGTGAGTACACACAAAAGAAATAGTTTTGTTGTTTCAAGCGCACAAGAAAGTGGTTGCACATTTTGCAAGGAGACTAACCACAGAATTTATCATTGTCAACGTTTTACTACACTTTCGCCAAATGCTCGTCTAAAGGAGGCTAAGGAACTTGCAGCTTTGCCTTAATTGCTTGAGAAAGGGGCATCAGCAAAGAGAATGCAAATCTGGAACTTGCCGCGTTTGTAATTCCAAGCACAATACGCTGTTGCATTATAATGATTGTGCTATTGCATCCACGCATTCCTCTGTTCCAGACTCCGCATTATCGCCAATCGTCTGTCAATCAAGCTCAATGGTTGCAATGTCGCCCGATTCGCCAAAAGTCCTTCTATCTCAAAACCCTTCTGACGTTGTGTTCTTAGCAACTGCAATAATCCTTATAAAAAACAGAGCTGGTGCATTTGTCCCATGTCGTGCACTTTTGGACTCCGGCTCTCAGCTACACTTCATTACAACTCGCTTCGCTAATCAATTGCAACTTCGTAAAACAAACTCCCTAGCAACTGTCTCTGGCATCGGGGATTGTAACTTCGCAACAGATGAACACTCGGTTCAACTTGTATTAAAATCTCGAATTTCAAATTTCTCAACATGCATTACTGCGGTAATTGCCAAAATGATCACCGACAATCAACCTGGCCTTTCAGTTAATGCTGATGCTTGGAGCATTCCAGCAAACATACAACTGGCCGATCCCACCTTCAACTTACCACAACGCATTGACCTACTCATCGGCGCAGGACTATTTTACGAGTTACTTTGCGTAGGTCAAATCAAGCTAGCTTCAGGACTGCCCATATTACAGAAAACTCATTTCGGCTGGATCGTATCCGGCGGTGGCCATCAGGCACCAAAACTTTCGTCGCTCATCATCAACCAAAAGTCCTCGGACGCATACCATCCTGGCACTCGGCTGGACGAATTGGTACGTCGCTTTTGGGAAATAGAGCACCCATTCGAATCGATATCAAAGGTGACACAAGAGGAACTCGATTGCGAGGCCCACTTTCAACAGAATGTGCAGCGCCTACCCTCTGGCGAATACTCGGTTCGCCTTCCTTTGAAGTTAGGTCTGGAATCTTTAGGCGATTCATTCATACAGGCAAAACGACGATTTGAAAATCTCGAACGCAAACTGGGCCGCAATCCTGAGCTCAAGGCAAAATATTGTGCTTTCATTAGGGAGTATATCGAACTTAACCACATGTCAAAGGTTTCAAGTTCAGCTCTGCATGAATGCAAATATTTCCTGCCACATCACTGTGTCTTCAAGGAGGACAGTACAACAACTAAGCTGAGAGTCGTATTCGACGGCTCTGCAGCAACAACTTCAGGCTTATCGTTGAATGAGCTACTAATGGCCGGGCCCACAATTCAGCCCAAGCTTTTCCATACCCTGATTCGTTTTCGCTTTTTTCCAATTGCCATTACAGCAGATATCTGCAAAATGTACAGATGCGTGAAGGTCGCAGCACCTGATAATATGTTACAATGCATACTATGGCGAGACACATCTGAAGATGACATTCAAATCTACAAATTGGACACAGTCACGTATGGTACTAAACCTGCAGCGTTCCTAGCCGTTCGTGCGATGCAACAGCTCGCCATTGATGAGCGATCTTTATATCCAATCGGCTCGCAAATTGTCTTACGAGATTTTTATGTAGATGACATGCTAGCTGGAGGCAACACTTTGGATGAAGTTAATGAAATAATCAGTCAAACTACTAAACTACTCTCTCGAGGAAATTTCCAATTACGGAAGTGGTGCTCTAATAAAGCAGAGGTTTTATATGATGTACCAGATTCCGAACGGGAAAAATTCGTCAAATTCGATGACAACAGCGATGTCACCAAAGCTCTTGGTCTTGTATGGGACCCACTTAAAGATAACCTTATATTTTCTTACTCGCCTCAGCGCAGCGCTCTTAAGCACACTAAACGCTCAGTTTTAGCAGCTATAGCTCAGTGCTACGATCCTCTTGGATTAATTGGTCCTACCTTGACAAGAGCAAAAATTATAATGCAGCGCATGTGGAGGGACAAGCTGGAGTGGGATGAAAGCTTGCCTCAATCGTTAAACACCGCCTGGTCCGCATTTTGCGAGGACTTTGAAGACGTGAAACACATCGCATTCCCTCGGTATACCCTTCATCCTGATGCTGCAGTCGAAATACATGGGTTTTGCGATGCCAGCCTCGAAGCTTATGGTGCATGTGTCTATGCTCGCTCACATAAAGACAATGAGGTCCAAGTCCATCTCTTATGTTCAAAATCTCGCGTAGCCCCTCTGAAAACCCTCACAGTGCCTAAGTTGGAGCTTTGTGCGGCAGCATTGCTTGCTCAATTGTCATGCGAAATTATAAGAACCATACCATCTGACTGTAAATTTCATTGCTGGTCAGACTCATCAGTGGTTCTAGCCTGGTTACAAGAAGAATCATCTAAATTCAACGTGTTCGTCGCAAACCGTATTAGTGCCATACAGCAGCTGACAGAAAATATGGAGTGGCACTACGTACCTACACTTTTAAATCCAGCCGATATGTTGTCAAAGGGAGCTGCTCCGCGAGAACTCTTGAAATCTTCGCTTTGGATGAATGGCCCTTCGTTTCTGCAAGGTGAAAAAATTGGTTGGCCTAAACAGCTTGCAAAACCAACCAAAATTCCCGAGATACGACAAAAAGTTATGCTTATTTCCTCTGAGTGCAATGACATATCACTTTCCTTCAAGTACATTAATTCATTTGGTACGATGCAACGCATATTTGGATACGTACACAAATTCATCACATGCAATAAATCCCAGCTAACATCAAATAACATTCAACAGGGAACAAAAATACTTATTCGTATTGTTCAACGAGCTCATCTTCTCCAAGAATATCAATCGCTTCTTAATAAGAAAAATGTTCATTCGTCCAGCAGTATCTTTCCATTGTCCCCATTTCTTGATGATTTGGGACTCATTCGTGTTGGTGGCCGCTTAAAGCATTCAAGTCTCGGCTTTGACGCCCGCCACCCTATAATTCTTCCTAAAGATCATCCACTTACATTCTCCATCATAACACATATGCATCGCAAACAACATCATGCTGGTCCACAAGCACTTCTAGCTTCAATTCGACGTCAATTCTGGCCAATCGGTGGTAGAAAGACTATTGCAAGAGTCTTGCAGAAGTGCATCATATGTTGCAGATCACGCCCTCGCCTTATTGAACATATCATGGCTGACCTACCCAAAGAGCGCGTACTGGCTTCTCGGGCATTTCTGGTGACCGGTGTAGACTATTGCGGTCCCTTTTATTACAAATCAGAAGTACGAAACAAACCACCACAAAAATGTTACGTCAGTATTTTCATCTGTTTTGCAACAAAGGCCGTTTGCATAGAACTTGTAAAGGATCTTTCAACTGCTGCATTCTTGGGCGCACTCAAGCGCTTCGTTGCAACGCGTGGCATACCGATGTGCATTTGGTCCGACAACGCCACCAACTTTGTAGGCGCTAAAAATGAACTAGAAGATCTGCGACGCCTACTCTGCAGCCAAAGGCACCGTGATGAAGTTTTTGCTCACAGTCTCAAAAATGGGTTTGACTGGCGATTCATACCTCCACGCTCTCCGCACTTCGGTGGTTTATGGGAGGCAGCTGTTAAAATGGCAAAGCGGCATTTTTATAGAACTGTTGGCTCATCACTTCTTTGCTACGACGAATTGCGCACCTTGGTGTGTCAAATTTCTGCTATTATTAACTCTCGCCCTCTAGTATCCCTTTCAGAAAATCCATCAGATCTAGACGTGCTGACTCCTGGTCACTTTCTCATTGGCGGACCTCTCACTGCCCTGCCCGAGCCAGACATCACTCATATTGACTGCAACAGGCTTGATCGCTGGCAGCGCATCACACGTGCGCAACAAATTTTTTGGAAGAGATGGAGTGAGGAGTACCTGACTCATCTTCAGCAGCGGGCAAAATGGCGCACTTCGCAACCAGCTCTTAAAATCAATGACATCGTGTGCATAAAGAATGAAAATCTTCCTCCATTAAAATGGCCGCTTGCACGAGTCACTGAGCTTATATGCGGTTCCGACGGAATCGCTAGAGTGGCCATCCTGCATACTGCCACTGGTGTCACTCGGCGAGCCGTTAATAGGCTGTGCATCCTTCCTGTTGAATCTGTTGAAAGCCCTATTCTTTCAACGGGGAGGAGGATGTTCGGAGCAGCAGCCAATGAACAGCAAATTAACACATAGTATAAAAATCTTATATTTAACATAAATGATGTGCCCTGCGTGGCCAGCCCATAATTTCAATATTTAGCTTTAACTGTAATCGTCTCTTTGCACCATCCATTTAAACTGATCTTCGCCGCAGGCATAAGCATAAGCTTTTGCCATCTCTAAAACAAGTTGATAACGATAATTTGGCCTTACACAACACTGAAACACAGTGGCTGCAAAATGGCGGCGTTGTGGTACAGTCGTATACCAGCAGCAGCATTCAGCAGTCGCAGTAAAAAACAACAGCAACAACACCAACACTACACAACAACCACAACTACACAAAAACATATAATCACTAAACACAAATTATACTCACATTAAATCAAACATAAAACTATTCTCAATACAATACAATATAAACAAAACAAAACTAAATTCACGGGCATAATAATAAACATATAAATATAAGTTAAACAAAACGCGTACTTTTTATTTTAATTTTATAACGCGTTTTAAGTTGCTGAAAAAGCTCAGCAGCTCCCAACAGTACACAATATATAATAACAAAAACCTGAAAAAAGAAAGCAAAAAAAAGTTTCAGGAAAAAAATCTCGACGATTCTTAAGAGAATAAAAATGTTTTACGATCCAAAATAACGTTAAACACTCTTTAACTTCAAGACCCTAAATCTTGCAAACTATTTTTTTTATCTTAAAAAATTTATAATTTTCAACTTGCTTTGCAGTATTTTGTTGTAACGTCACGCTAAAATGCATTTAAATCGAAGCAGCCATCTTAAAAAGAGGATTGGCTCTTTTGATATATTTTCTTTAAATAGGAAATTTGCTTTCGTTATAGTTATGTTTGTTTTTTGAGATAATACTGAGGAAAGCTAAAGAAGAAAGAATGGTATTTAGGAATTTGTTTTATTGCAATAATCCGAGCTTGGCATAAAACATTGCAGATCTCAGAGCTACGTTAATCAAACAACTAATAAAAATCTAAGATTTCGATTTACAAAGTAACCAGCTTCATTTATTTTCACCCATTAAAATGCTATATATTGTGAAAAAACTCTAGCAGATACAAGGATAAGCATGATTACAGGTAGAAGGCCCTTGTCAAGTCGCAGCCATGGCCAAAAGTTATAAGGCTAAGAGCAAATTTAAGAAAAAGCAAGCATTCACCCAAATTGACACGGTTTATTTGGACATTTAATACTTTGACGATTTATTGCATCTTTCGATAAAACACCATGAATCACCTTAATAATTTGGTAAAAGATTTGGATGCCAGAAATAGGTTATGTTGCGTACTATTTTAACTTTTTTTTGGCGCCTTCTCTAAAGCTTCTTTATTTCAAGCTTTAAAATTTAGCAGCAGTCGTTTTCGAAAGGCCTCTATAAATATTAATTTTTGGTGCTTATAATTCACAACCAGTTCAAACAAAAGTAACAGTCTTTATGAAGAAATTGTTAAGCATTTTTTTTACGTTTTTTTGTAGCTTGTTCTTAAACTTTTTTTTCCAACTATACAATGGAGCAGTAATCGATTTTGATAAGCTCTTTATACATTTCAATTTTCAATGCTTATAATTCACAACCAGCTCAAACGAAAGTAGCAGTCAGTCCCTATATAAAATATTTAAGCATTTTTCCACTTTTTTTTTGTAGCTTGTTAGCAACAACTTGTGTTTTGCTAGCCAAGGATCATGTTGTCGGGGGGTCTAAGCCGTTTTGGGTTAACCACCTTAATTGCCAACTTCTAGTGCAAATAAAGCAGCATGAACTTTTACGTCCAATCAGCTGATAAGTACGCTAAAAATGTTGCTAACGATGATTAAAATATTGTAACGTTGATGATGATGGCGTTTAAATGAACTCCAAGTGCTGTGCACAATTGTCATTAACAGCTGAACTGGGAACTGGGATCTGGGGCCTGTGCGGTCTGCCCTGATCTAATGCGGTCTAGTGTGGATTGGTTCGTTCGTTCGTTGGCTGGAGCCAGGCCAACATGCAACGTTCAATGATTACAATAATACTGCGACTGCGGTCAACCGTTGGTCGGTTAACCCAAATGCTTGTGGCACGTTGCGTGCGGCACGAGCAGCAGTGCCGCCCACAATGGGAGGCGGCACGGCCATAAGCGCAATCAGCACAAGTACAGAGGCAATAAAATAAATCACTCATACGCTGCATGAGCCCTGGCCCTAGCCCTCGAACCAAATCAAGCCAAATTCGTAAAAGTTTGGTGCACTGGGTTGGCAAATTAGTTTGTTCGGTTTGTTTATGTGGTGTACCCATTGGGTTAAGGATATTAAAGCAGTAGGCGTGGCAGGTCATTGGTCATTGGCTATGGCAGTCTGTCTGTTCGATCTAGTTCCTAGAGACACCACAAACTGCACTTATAAACTAAACAAAAGGAAGTCACGCTTTATCCCGTGCATGTTTGCACAACTTTTCAAGCGTGAATACCCTTAACTTGTTCTAAGCAATTACTATTTTGCTTAAAAAATATTGCAAAAGTAATTAGCTTTTCCATTTTGTTTATACCTATTGGGTTAAGGATATTAAAGTAGGAGGCATGGCAGGTCGTTGGCCATTGGCTAGTTCCTAGAGCCCGTCAAAACTACAGATAAAGTTTTTAAATTTGATCAAAAGACGGCACAAACTCAACTCATAAACGAAACAAAAGGAATTCACGCTTTAGCCCGTTGCATGTTTGCACAACTTTTCAAGCGTGAATACCCTTAATATGTTCTAAACAATAACTACGTTTAGTTTGCCAAAAATTATTGCTCGGCTTATTTATGTGGTGTAACCATTGGTTTAAGGATATTAAAGCAGGAGGCGTGGCAAGTCATTGATCATTGACTAGTTCCTAGAGACCATCAAAACTACAGATAAAAACTTTTAAAATTTGATAAAAAGACGACACAAACTCGACTCACAAACTAAACAAAAGAAATTCATGCTTTTCAAGCGTGAATACCCTTAATTTGTTTTAAACAATTACTTTAGTGTAGTTTGCTCAAAAAATATTGCCAAAGTAATTAGCTTTTCCATTTGTTTTGATGCCAAACTCAATTGCAATAAAATCTGCTAATAATAGTTCGAAAATGTTGCACAGTTTATTGAGCACTTGTTTTTTTTTTGTTTTTTTTTGTGGCATATCATCTTACTTAATCTTTCACCATTTACAGAGCATATAAGCTTAAGCTTAACACAGCTCGCTATTCTATTACGTTTTGCTTTCGGTTGTTGCAAGCAAAATGGAAAGTTGGACAGCGCAGAACGGGGGGCTTCGCCTGCTGCACGCTTCGAGTTGAATGATGCTTACACACACACACAAAAGCAGTGCCGCCATTTTTGCTGCTGGTTCAAAATGGCAGCACACTTTATATATAGAAAAAAAAAGAAAAAAAAAATAAAGAAGTAGGAAAAGCATTGAAAATTGTTTGCAAATAAAATGCAAGTGAAATCTAGCGCATTCATCTGCAACAAAAGCACTGCAAACAAACTCTAAACTATTGCATTTTGTTGGCGTATCGTTGCTTCCTTCGTCCTTTCGACTTCAGCAGCATGCCTTAACCCCTGCCCAGGCAACCGTCATTTCATCATACCGTAGTTGTTGTTGTTTGTTACGCTGCTTCTACATTTTGATACCCTGTAACTATGGGGTATTTGGAATAAAGCACACAAGCAGTGCAAGCAGTACAAGCATCATATTTAAAGCTAGCTAGAGCCTGAGCTTTGTTTTGTCGTCTTAATTAATTAATTAATGAACTAAGAAATCCAACTTTTCCGCTAAACAGTTTTATTTAGATTCAAACTGCTTGTCATACCGCCAATAAGCAGTATTCTATCATCAACGCCTGAGCTTTGTTATGTCGTCTTAATTAATTAATTAATAAACTTAGCAATCCAACTTTTCCGCTAAACAGTTTTATTTAGATTCAAACTGCTTGTCATACCGCCAATAAGCAGTGTTCTATCATCAACGCTTTGGATTAAAACATCCAAGCAGTCAAATCAACCTATTTAAAGCTAGCTAATATTTTTTTAGTAGAGCCTGAGTTTTGTTATGTTGTCTTAATTAATTAATTAATGAACTTAGCAATTTTACTTGTCCGTTTGACAGTTTTATTTAGCTCAAAACTGCTTATTATACTACAAGCAAGCAGTGCGCTACCATCAACGTTTTGGATTAAAGCATCCAAGCAGTCCAATTAACCTATATAAAGCTAGCTTATATTTTGTAGTAGAGCCTGAGCTTTGTTATGTCGTCTTAATTAATTAGCACAGCAATTCTACTTTCGTCTTATTATTAATATTATTAATACTCCTTTAGGAGCTTAAGGATGCCACAAAAGTCTTCCAGTTATTTTTATTTTGCGCGATTTGTCTCAACTCGTTAAATGATTTGCACGTTTCGGTTTGTACGATTCTCCTCCATGTCATTGCAGGTTTTCCCCTTTTTTTTCCCCACAGCATGCGGGACGTCATCATAGGTCTTACGTAGCGTGTGGCCTATCCAGCCATATTTTCGTTTTCTTATTTCCTCATTTAAGGCAATTTGATTTCCTCCTAACAGCTTCATTTAGCGCAAAACTGCAAAATATATTGCAAGCAAGCAGTGCGTAAGTATCAATGTTTACTACGAAAAAGCAGTACATGCCGCTGTCGATCTTCGCTTGCAGTTTATTATTTTTTCGCTACTTTTACTTTCCTCTTAACAGCTTTATTTAGCTCAAAACTGATTGTTAAACTACAAACAAGCAGTGTACAAGTAACAACATTCACTTCATGCAGCGCAAAACTGCTTATCTCACTACCAACAAGCAGTGCTTATGATTCTCTATTTACTACTACAGAGCAGTGTATGCCGCCGTCGATTTTCGCTTACTACCAACAAGCAGTGCTTAGGCTTCACCATTTACCACTACAAAGCAGTGTATTTCACCGTCGATCTTCGCTTGCATTTTATCAACATAATTTTTTTTTTTC
This sequence comes from Chymomyza amoena, assembly GCA_037043745.1. NCBI lineage: Eukaryota > Metazoa > Arthropoda > Insecta > Diptera > Drosophilidae > Chymomyza > Chymomyza amoena. Next base: position 40,094 of record JBAMAX010000504.1, read on the forward strand.
GCTGTTTGCTGCCTTTTCTTGTAGTTTTCCTTTTCGAAGCTGCTTTCTCTTTATTTTTTAGGTTTCAGCCAACAGGATATCCTTAGCAACAACAAATACAACGTCGCACCCAAGTAAAAAAAAATAAAAATGAAATAAATTGTTCAATTTAACAAACAACTACAACAAAAGCAAGCACAGATACAGATGCCATAACCAAACCCAATCCCAGTCCCAGCCAGGTGAAATGCTGAACTGGTGAATTGGTGCACTGACAAGTGACTGGTCAGCTGAGTTCCTCCAGCTGCCTCTGCCTTTTGGGAACTGCTGCCTTTGCTTATTTACTGCAGCTTACTCAAATAGCTGAGACAAGAATTTGTTTTTCTCGAAAAAATTCCTATAAATAAAATCTTATGACGCAATTCTCTCATCAAGCAAACAATTGAGTTAAGCTATTGAACCATTGTTATGTTTATATTTCAATCTAAGATGAAGAATTGCACTTATGAGGCATAGTTTTGATTGGAAATAACATTATAATCAATTATAATATCATTATAATAATCAAAGCTCATATAAAATGCTTTATAATACGTTGTTGACTAAGCTAGTTGTTGGAATGCCTTGTCATCTGGTAGGCTACAGCACAATTATTTATCTAATAAGCTGCTCTCTTCCCAATGCATTAATTAGTTAGCTTGGTAGTTGTGTGTAGAAATCGTTATCGTTAACTCTGCCCACTTCTGTCAGACCTCTTCCTTACTCATTACTCGTTAGCTGATAATCTACTATCGTCGTCTTAGCATAAGTTGTCATCTGTCGATTACTTAAGACTTTAAGCAAACTCAACTCGTCATCTCAAAGTATATTCCACATATCTTGTCATCTGTTAAGCTACTTGATAATTTGTCATTTAAAAATAAATGAACAGTCGTAATCTTACATTATCTTCATCATCTGGTAAGCTATTCGTTAAGTTATCATCTTATTTTCAATATTTTTAATTCACTTCATCTTAATCATTACGCAGACAAATCAGCTTATAAGCCATTGTAAATTTTATAAAAATTTTTTATGTACTACACTACAACTCCTCAACCAAAATGTTACTATTTAGCATTTCATCTAATAAGGTGCTTGAAGTCCCGTCATCTTATGGACTCTTGTCAAATTGGTAAGCTTAATTACAAATTTGTCTATTAAAATCTATCATACCCCATAATTTGGTAGTCTTTTATTGATAAGTTATTGGGCAACTCGTCATCTGACAGACAATTTGATAATATTTGGCTTATGGATAGCTTGCCATAAATTCAAGCACCAACAACACGTCATCTGATAAGCTACAAAATAATTAGTAATATTGTAAACTTTTTGAAAACTCATCAAGTTACTTAATTAAAACAACTTGTCAACTGGTGGGCTTTTAGCAAGCTCTGAGTTGAAAAGTTATTCCAGAGCTCGAAATCTGCTGGATAAATTGTCATCTAATAAGCCACAGAACAACTTGTCATCTGCTAAACTTTATTATTACTTTTCATCTGATAGTTTATAGAATAAGTAGATATTAAATAGCATATCTTGCCATCTGGTAAGCTTTTTGAGTGAATATTTTCCCGCAAACCCTTTACATCAACGTTTAATGACCTGTTACTTGGAAAGTTATTTAAAACTAGACAACTTGCTATCGAAAAATCTGCTAGATAACTCGTCATCTGATAAGCTACTAAAAAACTTGTCATCTCGCAAACCTTTTAACACCTCATCATCCGTAAAACTATTAAATAATAAATACTTAATATGAGATTTGTGAACCTTTTCGATAACTTGATAAGTTAGTGGGTGGCAAAACAAATCGTTGTCTAAATAGCTGTTAAAAGATAATTTATCATCTCGTAAGCTACTGTATGATAAGTAACTGAATAACTTATCAACTGGTAGGCTTCCAACAAACTGTGACTTTTTACTTGGATAGTTATTCGTGAGCTTATCATCTGGTAGTTGTCTATTTAGGAAAAGTTCTAAATAATTCGTCATCTGATTAGCTACTATAGAATATGTTATCTGATAGACTTTTTGACAACCAATCATCTGGTCTACTAGACTGCTGAATAAGTAAACCTTAAAAAGAAGATATTGTCAACTGGTAACCGTTGCGTTAATTTTTCATCTAGTTAGTATGTATCTAAACAACTCTTCTGCTGAAATATAACTTGTCATCTCGTAAGCTACTGAATAGCTTATAGACAAGAAACATAGCAGAAAACTCGTCTTCCGATAAGCTAGAAGATAGAACATGTTATCTGATAAACTTTTTGACAACCAATCATCTAGTAGACTACTGACCTTAAAAAGCAGACTTTGCCATCTGATAAGCTTTTCAATAATTTTTCATCTAGTTAGTATGCATCTGAACAACTCTTCTGCTGATAGATAACTCATCATCTCGTAAGCTACTAATAAAACTATCAATTGATAGACTTCTACAACAAAATATTCACATCCACGTAGCTGAATTGTTGCTTGTTGAAGAGCTCATCATCTGCTAGCTGTCAGGACATGAAACATGCTTTTGATAACTCGTCATCTGATAAGCTACTATAGAGCACGTTATCTGTTTAATGTTTTGACGAGTACTCATCTGGTAGACTACTGAGTAAGTAGATCTTAAATCAATCATTTTTCATCTAGTTAGTATGTATCTAAACAACTCTTTTGCTGATAGATAACTCATCATCTCGTAAGCTACTAATCAACCTATCAACTGGTAGGCTTCTGCAACAAAATATTCACATCCATTTTGCTGATTTGTGGCTTATTCAAGAGCTCATCATCTGCTAGCTGTCTTAACAAGAAACATGCTTTTGATAACTCGTCATCTGATAAGCTGCTGAAGAGCTTGTTATCTGTTAAACTTGTTGACGACTAATCATCTGGTGGACCGTTGAGTAAGTAGATCTCAAATAGCAGATTTTGCCATCTGATAAGCTTTTCAGTTATTTTTCATTTGGTAGGTATGTATTTAACAACTCTTCTGCTTATAGATAACTTATCATCTCGTAAGCTACTGAACAACTTATCAACTGGTCGACTTCTACAACAAAATATTCACATCCACTTAGCCGACTTTTGGCTTGTGGCTGTTCAAGAGCTCATCATCTGCTAGCTGTCTTGACAAGAAACATACTTTTGATAACTCGTCATCTGGTAAGCTGTCGTATAACTTGACATCTTGTAAGTGTCTGAGTAGCTTACCATTTGGCAGGCTGTGCCAATGTCAACACCTGACAATAAAAGTCAAAATCTTGTCAATGGCTTATATAACAGTTTGTTAAGGCCAGCCCGGAAGTGGCTGACAAAGATGAAAAGGGAACACACACACACCAAATAAAACTAGTTGCCAACGGCAGCTCCAAAAGTCGCTCTCCAAAATGTATTGTACATGGAAGCCACTAATGACGCATGTCAAAACCTGGACAATTATGTGTCACGAACTGTTAATATGCTGATGTTGTTGTTGCTGTTGATGATGCTACAATGTGTCATAATCCTTGCCAGAGCCGCCAAATTGTGCTGGCTGCCGGTTGACGTTGACGCAGCAACCGCTATAAAGTGGCGCCCCAAGAGGCAGCGGTATGCATAATTTTCACTTTTATGCTCGGTTAGGGTTGTTCCCTGGTGTTGGGTTTTTTTTTTTTTGGTTAGGTTACGAGGGTTGCGTTGCGTCTTTTTGTGGCTTACAGTTGCTACGTGCTAATTTTTAATACCTTGCGGTGGGAGCTCTTTCAAAAACTTTACAGCGCGCGTTGATGTTGCTGTGCTGCAGGGTGGGGGGGCTTAGGGGTGACTATATATGTCCTACTGTAGGTATACCTATGCCAACCTTACTAATCACATAAGATACGCGCAGCGCGTGTGTGTGTGTGGAGCTGGAACTGGAACTGCCGCTACCACGCGCTGTGTGATATGGAAAAAATAACCTTCAGTTTATGCTAAGCCGCTTATCGCTTGGCCTTATCAATGGCGAGTGTTGGTCGGTCCATCCAGCCACCTAACCAACCCAAACCACCTCCGTTTTTGATCAGAAATCAGAGTGACAACAAATCCGTCAGTCGGATGAGCAAGCACGCATCATCAGCGTTGCTATCGTCCATCAACTAAAACCTCAAATACTAAGTCGTAGTACATCTATTTTTGTTTTCTTTCTTTGTGTACCTCTAGAAAGCTTCCATTTGCACTGCTTTATTGTGGGCTGCATGCAAATTAGTGAGTAGTAACCAACTGTAGCTACACTGCATTTGTGGCAAAAATGTTAAAATTCCAGAGTTGGCATAATCCCGCAACTTAAACAAATGTTCATATACGAGGTGTATTTGAAAAAGTATCGCGAACTTTGTGTTTTTTCAAAAATTATTTATTTATTCATCAATATCTACTTTGTGCCCTTCAAAGTAATCCCCATGAGATAATATACACTTGTGCCAACGGGTTTTCCAATCTTCGAAGCACTTCAAAAAATCATTTTCTATTATCTTGTTCAGCTCCTCCTTTGATGCCGTCTTTATCTCGTCAATCGCAGCGTTGCGTCGTCCTTTCATGGGCCTTTTCAGTTTAGGGAACAAGAAAAAGTCACATGGGTCCAGATCTGGGGAATACGGTGGCTGCGGCACAAGCCACGATATGTGAGCAGGGGCGTTATCGTGGTGCAAAAGCCAACATCTCATTAGCAATGTTCATGCGATGACGTTTTGGTCGAAATTGAGCAATTTTGGTACGAATTTCGCGGCGATTCGTCTCATGCCCAAATCATTGATAAAAATCGAATAGCACGAGCCAATCGATATGTCTAGGTCCTTAGCAACTTCTCTAACGGTGATTCGACGTTTGGCCAATACCATTTTCTTCACTTCATCAATTTTTTCGTCTGTTGTTGAAGTGGTCGGGCGTCCGGCACGCTCTTCGTCGTTCCCATCTTCTCGGCATTCTGAGAACATTTTGTACCACCGATAAACGTTGCTTCGGTCCAAGGTAGCTTCTCCGAATGCCACAGTCAACATTCGGAATGCATCCGCGCACGTAATTTCCTTTTTCACACAAAATTTGATAAAGCTTCTTCGATCCATTTTTTTGAATAGGTAAAAATCGAAGACGAGCTAAAACACGTGCAAGCAAAGCAGCTGTCAACAATTAAGTGAACATTCCAAATGGCCGAGCTTGTCGGCATAAGTGAGACCAATGAGTACCAACATAACGCCACAAAAAAATCGAAATTCCAATATACGTAAGACGCGAAAATACAAAATTCGCGATACTTTTTGAACACACCTCGTACGCAGTGGTATTTAGTTAAAGCAATTGGAATTATCTACAAATTAAGTCCTTCATCACTTTTCTACGATAAACAGTTGTCGAGCAATTGAACAATAAACTTGCTCATAAGCGTCACATAAGCTTGGCAAGCAGTTGACAAAGCAAGCAGTACGCTGCTTTGTGCCCTGCTTTACGCTTAGCTACATTTTCTACGTAAAAATGTTGAAATAATAATAATGAGCGTATGTCCAGCTCTTATTTAGAGCAACCGTCTAACTATTCTGCGTAGTTAATTAATAATATCCTGCAACTTATTTACGTCACAAGTTTTTTACCGCAAAGAGATACTTTTTTTTTTTATCCCCGAAGTAGCTTATATGCTCTACATGGCATAGTTGAGTTTTTAAGCCATCCTTAAATGCTCTTCGGGCGTATAAGTGCACGGTATTAAAGCAACATCTGCACCTGGTACAGACGGGTACTGCAATTGTGCATATGCTAAGCTGCTTTGGGGTAGTCTCTACCCACGGCTCTGCTCCTCCAACTCTTGATCCCTAATGTGGCCGGTAAAGGTGGTTGTGCATGTCTTAGGCAAACATTTGCGCAGTTTATCTATGTGTGTATGCCTGAAGTGGGTTCGTGTTTGAGTTTGTGTGTGTCTGATTGTGTCCACTCACAGGACATTTTCGAAATGATTTTCGATTGCTTGTGTGCAATTTTTGATGTCCTTCAGCTTCGATAACATTCGTCAGCTGCTGTCCATGTCCAATTCCATACGGTTTGCCTGCATAGTTTTCTCGCTTTTTTTGACACTCTCATTTCTCCTTTTTTTTTTTTTGTTTTTGTTTATGCAAACTCGAATTGCAAATTTACATTTTTCGGAAATGCTAAATTGAAACCAAAACTTGTCTAAGCTTTAAGATAATTCCGATAAATGTTGCTTTAAATAAATCATCGTTTAGATTGGCTACGCTTAATCCTTCAAGGCAGCAAATACTCATTGCGCTCGAACTTCAAGGGTTCAACTTTTGGGTGCTTCTCTGAATCGATTTTATGACGAAATTTGGGACAGCATAGCACACCGATCTTGAAGTAGATGCAAACCTATTTATTTATTTATTTAAGGAGTACAACTAGCACAGTTGACATTACATATTATAGAAAAAACAGTAAACTTATTTAGAAAAGAAAAATAGAAGGTAAAACCAATCCGCGTATCTAGTCCGATGGGTGAACTTTTAATGATATGCACCTTCTCACATCAAGAACTAGCCAGACACTTGGATTTGCTATATAAAAGTTGAAAAAAGGAAGCAAGATAAAAATTAAACATTATATCAATTCAAAAAAAAAAAGTGCTAAGGGATCACCATTGACCAAAAGAATGACTCGTAATATAGGATTGGTCAAGGATGCTCAAGATAACTCAGGATAGAAGAAGTGATAGTGAAATTATAAAAGTTATTATAACTAGAGCATAAGACACGGAAATAATCGTGTAAAGCATAATTAGATCTACAAAATTGTATGGGTAAAGGTTGAAATTACGAGTTACTCTAGAAGGAATGACAAAAGTACATTGGAATCGATAAGACCGAGTAACAGCTTATGCAAGAATAACACGCCATGGCATGTTCTGCGGTGATTTAAGGAAGGCAATTTTATAAGGCGAAGTCTATCAGAATATGGCGGCAGACGGATGTTTGGGTCCCAGTTTAAGCCACGAAGTGCAAAAAGGAGAAATTGCTTTTCCACGGACTCAATGATGTCTTGATAAACATAGTATTGAGGACTCCAAACGCAGGAACAATATTCTAAAATAGGACGGACGAGAGAGATATAAAGAAGTTTGGTTGTGTAAGGGTCGTTAGCCAGTTGGTGTCACAAGGGGAATCACGTGTAACCCTAGACTTGGGTACGCTGCCGTAATTGTGACACACTTCTGGAAGTGCGACTATACTCTCCACGTGAGGGCGGCTGGAAGCAGGCCCATGGTTAGGTCATGTCTCTGCCATGGGTGCTGACGAATGGTAGTTCGGGCGAGAGAAGAAAACTCTCATAAAATAACCCCAAATCCAAGGTGGAACAGCAAAGGCCGAGGGATGAATGGCAGCAGGTGACTCACCCCTTCCCGACTTCTCGTGGGTCCAAAAATTATGAATTCCAATAAATCTAACAAAAATAACAAAAACCAAAACCTAAGAACGTAACTCGCCAAAATACGATAGGGAATAGCATCCCTAAAAATGCAGCTCAAAGCGCGGTGAGGGAGGAACCAGAAGGTGTCCTTCCCATCCCGGACTGTGCCGGCAAAGGCAAGACGGCAAACCCACCGTCTTTCCTAGATTCTAAAGGAAGGCAGTCCAATAGAATCCTCGAACGAAAAAATGGAACAAAAATGTTTCGCTTCTTCGTCTAAGGTAGGGCTGGCTGCCAACTCTTCAGAGCCGGCTACTCCTAAGATGCAACCACCAACAAAACCGTCTTACCAAGACAGGCGACGGGCAGGAGAAATTCTCCAAAAGCATCTTACCAATCCGGAGGTCACACCGGAGGGTAAGAAATTAGTAGATTGGGCCAGAGGTATCCTGCCGGGTTTCCAGCCAGCAGCCCCAGGGAAACCTAAAGCCCAGGTCAAGAGGCAGAGATCCGCAGAAGAAGCTGCGCCTCCGCCAAAAAGAACGCGACCGCAGCACCTCAACCGCTCCTTTGCTGAGGTTACGAGGGATAAGATCCTCCTTGGTGTCCTAGATAAGGGCAACAAAGAGGGTTTTGTACCTCGGAACTTGTGGAAACTACTTACTTACTAAGTGCTTATTATTATCGGAATAGGACAGACAAAGTTTGACATCTTCCGCATACATTAGAATGCGAGAAGAATTGATTACTTACGGGAGATCATTTAAAAATAAACTAAAAAGAAGAGGGCCAAGATGACTACCTTGAGGTACCCCTGACGTGACCTTAATTTCTTTAGATTCGAAGCCTTTAAAAACTACCTTTGGACTCGATTAGATAAGTAGGACGAAATCCAACTTAAAAGGCAAGACGGAAACCCCAGACGTGAGTGTTTTACAATGAGAAGATTATGGTTTACCGAATCAAATGCTTTACTGAAGTCAATATAAATGACATCAGTTTGCTTTTTTTCGGTAAAAGCTAGATTAATAAGAGACGAAAGTTCTAAAAGTTTAGTAGAAGTGGACCGACGTTTTATAAACCTATGTTGGGATTGTGTTGGCAATTGCGATGTGATAATCATTTCAAAAACTTTAGGAATTGCTGAAAGCTTGGCAATACCACGGTAGCTCTCAATGTTGGACTTGGAACCTTGTCTATGAATAGGGATAATATAGGGTTCATTCCAGATGGCCGGAAGACAAGAATATGGAGGGCTTCACTATTACCGTACCTATCCTCTCAAATTCTAGCCTACTATTTTAATGTTTTGCAACACTAAGCATTCGGGAAATAATTAAAGTTGGCCATGCTTATGAAAACGTCAACTCAAATTTTCAACCATTTAAACTAAAAATGATTTTTATTCAGTTTTAGTCCGGCGTTCTAACAGAGCGGACATAAAAAATAAATTTTCGGAGCAAAATTATTTAAAAGTTTTAATAATTTTCGGTTTTTTTTTTGTTCTATTCTTCCAAATCTTTCTAAATTCAGTAAAAGTGATGTTACGCTTTCAGCTAAAAGAATTCGATTTCGTTAACGTCGCTTTTTATTTTGTGAAAATTGAAAATCATCCAATCAGCTCTCCTTCTCCAGCAATCCATTACCTGTATTGAGGATTTACCGGATTTGACAAACAAATCTCTTTAAGAAAAGGTAAAATATAGCCAATATCCTATTTTTTTAAGTAAGCTAAAAGACTAACTTTTTTTTTGGCTTTATAGATCCATCATGTTTAGAGATACTAACAGATTTGACACTGCGATCCAAATTTTTTAGCTGAACTTTGTCTGGCTGTCCTTAGTTCAGCGGAATTTGTCGTATACCTTGACGGATCTTAATTTCGGCATGGACCATTTACCTGTTATGTCACGATTCTCCTTAGCTAAGGTAAAATATTGGCGATCTTTTTCTTAATTAAGCTAAAGAACTTAACAAAACTTTTTCGCTTTACAGATAAATCTTGCTTAGAGATACTAACGAACTTGACGCTACGATCCAAATTTTGTAGCTGAGCTTCTGCTGGCAAATCTTTGCGCTTCATAGTTTGCCAGAATTTATCGTAAATCTTGACGGATTTGCATAGACCTGTTGTCAAAAATCTCAAAGCTAAGGTAAAATATTGGCGCTCTTTTTTTAAGTAAACCAAACGACTTATAAACATTTTTTTTTTGCTTACAGATAAATCTTAATTAGAGGATACTACCGGATTAGACTCATTACGTTCAATGATTGTGATTTTAGTTTCTGCATAACAAGATAAATGTAAAATTCAAAAAAAAAAAAATAATCGAAATAAATTGGATTAAATATAATATAATATAATAAAAGTGTTTATTAAGCTTGAGGTTAGATTATAAAGGGTGACATTTTTGCATAGATGTTTTTGATATTCCAAGGAATTTGCCAATAAGCGTGAGCTTAGATTATAAAGGGTGACATTTTTGCTTAAAAGTTTTTAATGTTTTAAGCAGTTTTGTATACCTTGAGCAACCCTGTAGCACCAGCATATAGAGGTACTCGAGGGTTTCCCCTCGCTTTTATAGTAACTAAGAACTGGCTTTCACTTTAGTTGATCCAAATTCCAATTTTGGTAATCGTAGCTTTTATAATTTCCAAGATTCAGGCTTTCATACAGACAGACTGACTGTACAAATTTTGTTGACAAGATACAAGTAAAATTCCAAAAAAAAAGAATAGTTTTCTTCGAAATAAATTGAGTTTTAAAGTTTACCGAATAGCTTGAGGTTATATTATAAAGGGTAACATTTTTGCTTAAAAGTTATTGATATTCCAAGGCATTGCATGAGCTTAAATTATAAAGGGTGACATTTTTGCATAAAAGGTTTTAATGTTTCAATCAGTTTTGTGGACTTTAAGCAACCCTGTAGCACCAGTATATAGGTATACTAGTGTCTGCATATAAGTTTTGCATAAAAAAAAATGACATACGTAAAGTCGGGCGCGGACGACTTTGGGATGCCCTGTACCACTAGCTTGCAATAAAATCTGGATCCTTCACAAAAAACCAAAAACAGAAAACATTTTTATGCAAACATTTTTTTTTTTACCGATCGTTCCTATAGGAGCTATATTATATAGTCAACAGATTTCGATCAAATCTGACACAGTGCTTTAATACCTTAAAATAGTTCTGAGCGCCGAATTTAGTTCAAATATCTTTACAAACAAACGAAACAACGAATTTTGTATAAAAACGATTTTTTGGACCGATTCGTTCTATAGGAGCTATATGATTGTCTTCCGGTTTTGATAAAAATTTGGTACAATGCTTAAAACCTATAAAAAACTTACAAGTGCCAAATTTAATTCAAATATCTTAACAAACAAAAGAAACAACAAATTTTATTCAAAAATCGATTTTTTGGAATATCGACCATATGGGAGCTATTTAATATAGTCAACCGAATTTGTTCAAATTGCAAGCTGAAAATGCATGTAAGATATAGAAGAAGTCGTCGGAGACACCCCAAAGTTACCTAAAATATGATCAGGGTGACTAGAGAAGTTGATATACCCAGAGGGTATCCCAAAGTCATCCGCGCCCGACTTTATCTACGCCATTTTTTTGTTCTGAGCTTGGTGGCGGTAACTTTATGGGTCTCCCAGGTCTGTTGCTTTATATCACCTACTTTTTCCAAAATTGAATATCTCCCCTTTAAATTGAAACCAAATTTTTTTTAGCTTTTCGGTAATTCGGAATTGTCATTTGTTTTCCCTGTTGGAACCAATGTATCAGTTTATAGCAAAAACTTGCAAGATTATTTTACTTACCCTTCAATATAATAAAGGGTAAGTTTCTCTACCAGATTTGGGAAAAGAGGAATCCATTAACGATAAGTTCATCAAAGTCTTCCCGAAGAGAGTCATTGGAGCGAATTAAAATTTGACTTTAGTCATTTATTTACAAATATTACGAATACCAAAGGCACTGCCTAGATTTGTGGATGGATGCATTGCTGCCTTTTGTGTTGGAAATAATTTTAGTTTTTATTTATGTGGCGTATATATTTATGTAACAAGTTATTAGTATTCATTTAAATATTTCTTTAAAATATCCGTGTGTAACGATTAAGTACCAAAATGGGCAACGACATAGCGCGTTTCATAGGAGCAGCGATGAGAATCTTATTTATTTGCATAAGGACTTGTAAGGACTTGCTTAAAAATCCCTCAGTGTTCTGATTGTGAGTACGTTTATTGCAATGAATGAATGCATCACGCGTAGGATAACTTATAGACCAATCTGTCCAATAGTGGCCACCCGATGCAAATGGAAAACTTATCTCGGGCATCCCGGCTTATGCGCAATCTCTTGGGTCGCTTGAAAATAAAATGCACTTTTTCAGCGAACGACTGCCACATGGAGATGCAACAGGACAACCATGGAAGTCCATGAGCGCCGATGTGAGAAGAATTCCAATATAATGGTAGCCGCATGCAGCACGTTGGTTCACCGTGAGTCTGAGTCAGTCCAAAGTAGCCTCCTGACCCGTCTGTGCAATAAGAAGGAGAAGCAGCGTGAGGATATATAGCAGCTGCAGTCTAGACGAGACGCGCCGAATCAGATCGTCAATATTTGTTATCATTGCTCCGATATCCTATTCCAGTTATCGCCGGAACAGGTGAAAATTGGGATAGCGTCGCCTTGATAAATTGGGGCCCTAATTTTTTTTTTGCAATTGTGCATATTTGGAACCACTTAATCTTCGCCACTGACCGCAATATGCAGGTGGATCTTGATAATTCGCTGCGTTCTCAGGGCTGCCTCATGGAATAGCTTCAGCAAATGGTGAACAGGAGTCATATGGCGACTTCGCCAATGGTTCTCGATAATTTTGGTCTACAATGTGATGGAAAATTTCGGCTAGTGCAGGCTTTAAGCACGGGAGAGCACTGCTTATTGGTCTTGAGGGAGGAGAATATATTTAAGTGCCGGCAAATTTTAAGCGACGTGGTTTGATATCGGTATTTGAGGATGTCGTTGAGGGCTGCAGCAAATGGCCAGTAGTAATGAATTCGTCGATGGCGGTAATGATGCCGCCATGGGATCTACAAGCGTACCGGGTCATGAATCTCGTTTGGGAAATGTTGATTGTTTACCAACAGCCTCAAGGTTTGAATGTGTCGATAGAAAAGGACCCTGAATCAGTTTCTCCACTATCTTCCCCACGAGCGACAAATAATAGTGGTAGAAATTCGGAATAAGTTTTACTGCAGATGTTGATGAAAAGGAATCTCCAGAAACAAACTCTTCAAGGGGGAAACATTGAAACTCGTGTCCAGGCACATTTAATGTTGCTGCTAAGCTTGGTTCGTAAGCGTCAGCTTGCCTGGATAGCTTCACTAACAGTTGGGGGTGACGGAGAGCTAGCCAATGGTGCGACAAATAGTGAAAACAATGGAGGAGCTGCAATATTGAGACTTCAAATGCACAGTAACCTGGTGAACGGGATGACCACTAGTGCCACGTGGCAACCTCAATATCTGTGCATCGCGAGGAAATCATAAATTCTGCAGACCCGATGAAATGCACAATGTTCCTCGCATCCAATGAAAGTTCAGGTAAAAAATTGGCATCATAGCGTCAAGTCCGGTAGAATCTTTGAACTAGATTTAGCTGTAAGACAAAATAAGTTTTGATAAATTGTTTAGTTTAATTAAAGAAAAGGATATGGAATATATTTTACCTTACCAATAGGATGCCGCTGATAGTAAAGCTCTGCACATGCTTGCGTCTACTTCCAGATCGGTGCCCATATGCACAGGAATTAGATTGTCCAAAATTTCTTTATAGAGGTTGAACTCTTGAAGAAAATAAAAAAGTAATACAGTCGAGGTGATGCCCGACAGTGTAATACCCTGCACCTTTTTTCTCAAAAAAAAAAATCTTATTCCTCCTAAGAAATTTCCAATTGAAAATATGTGCATCAGGTGGTCAATTTCGTATCTCTAGCTCTTATAGATCTAAGTGTTCACACAGACGGATGGGCTGACGGACTGACGGACATGGGTCAATCGCTACCCGACGTTATAAGCATTCTGGTGTAAAGGACTTGGGGTCTGCCACGTCTCATTGGACAAATCAACTACACCCTTTGTACCTATAGGTACAGGGTGTAATGATTTAAGACCAATTTGTTATCTTTATGTTTAACAGAAAGTTGAAGTGGATTCTGCCCATGATTTGGTTTACACATTGGGTGCTCCACTGCAGCGACTTTGAAAGTGGCTAGAGATTTGGCCCCATCTATTGTGGAAGTTTCTCTAAAATTAAACTCGGAATATTTCCAACAGCTGAATATCGCGGGTACTGAGAATGAATCTTGTTATACAAAGAATTGTGACTCACCGTTGTCTGCAAATATTATAATTTCCTCGCACAGATATTTAAGGTTGCCAGGTGGCACCAGTAGTCATCTCGGTCTCCACGTTACTGTCATTAGAAGTCCCAATATTGGCCCCATTTTGTTCCCATTGGCTAGCTCTCCGTCACCCCCAACTGTTAGTGAAGCTATCCATTGTTTCCCGCTGAAGAGTTTGTTTCTGGAGACTCCCTTTTCATCATCATCTGCAGTAAGACGTTAAGTTTTCCGAATTTCCACCACCATTATTTGGCGCTCGTGGGGAATATAGTGTACAAACCGATTCAAGTTCCTCTCCTATCGTCACATTCACCAACCTTGTGGCTGCTGGTAAGCGATCATTTTCCAAACACGATACATAACCCGGCACGCTTGTAGCTCCCAAAGCAGCACCATTACCGCCGTCGACGAATTACATCTGACTGGCCATTTGCTGCAGCCCTCTCAACGACATCCTCAAGGACCATTACCACAACGTTTAAAATTTGCAGGCACTTAAATATATTCTCCTCCCTTAAGACCAATAAGCAGTGCTCTCCCGTGCTTAAAGGCTGCAGTAGCCGAAATTTACCATCACGTAGTAGACCAAAATTATCGAGAACCATTGGCGAAGTCGCCATATGACTGCTGTTCACCATTTGCTGAAGCTATTCCATGAGGCAGCTATGAGAATGCAGCGAATTAAGAAGATCCACCTGCATACTGCTGTCAGTGGCGAAGATTAAGTGGTTCCAATTATGCACAATAGCCAAAGGAAACTTGTGGCCAAAATTTATCAAGTAGACGCTATCACAATTTTCAGCAGTTGCGGCGATAACTGGAATAGGATATCGGAGCAATGATAACAAATAATGACGATCTGATTTGGCGCGTGTCGTCTAGACTGCAGCTGTATATCCTCACGCTGCTTCTCCTTCTTGCACAGACGGGTCAGGAGGCTACTTTGGACTGACTCACGACTCACGGTGAACCAACATGCTACATGCGGCTACCATTAAATTGGGATTCTTTTCTAATCGGCGCTAATGGACTTCTAGGTTGTCCGGTTGCATCTCCATTTGGCAGCCGTTCGCTGCAAAAGTGCATTTTAATTTCAAGCCACCCAAGAGATTGCGCATAAGCCGGGATGCCCGAGATAAGTTTTCCCAATCGCATCGGGTGGCCACCTATTGGACATGTTGGTCTATTAATTGTCCAAGGCGTGATGCATTCATTGCAATAAAAGTGCAAAAGAAGACCGAGGGATTCTTCAGCACGTGCTTAAATATGCAATAAGATCCTCATCTAATGCTCCAATGGAACGCGTTATAGCCCGTCTTGTACTTAATCGTTACACACAGAATTATCTAGAACCAGCGCCGAAGCATCGGATGAACTAAAGGATTCGCCACCAAAAGTTCAGGTATTAAATTTGCATCATAGCTTCAAGTCCGGTAGTGTCTCTAAATAGGATTTAGCTGTAAGGCAAAAAAGTTTTGATTAGTCATTTAGCTTACTTTAAAAAAAAATGTATATTGGATATATTTTACCTTAGCCTTAAGAGATTTGTATCACTTCAGAAAATTTAGTCACTTTTTTCTTTTTCACTTTTACTAAATTTTACTTAAACCGAAATAATTTTTTTTCACTTTTTCTAAAATTTGAAGCACTTTTTATTATTTAAATTTAGGTCTTTCCTGTTCGAGCTCCGGACTACAACTGACTGAAAATAAATTTTACTTCAAAAGGTTCAAAATTCCAAGTTGACGTTTTCATTCGCATGGCCAACTCAACTAAAATTTCGATTGCTTAGTGTTGAAAAACTTTAAAAAGTCTACTGGCTACAACTATTTGCTTTTATCGAATAAAAAAAGTATCATAAAAATATTTAATTTTTTATTTGGCCTGACTGACCACATTATCTCTGTTGGAAAAATATTATAACCTAATGAAATTAATGAAAACTAAAAAAATTTCGAATATTTTGAGGATTCCAAGTCGAAATCGCTTGATGATACGGTCCAAAAATGCTGTTCCCACTGAAATGGGGATATTTAATTGTGGTATAAGAGAGGGACCCTTAAATTTATCTCCAATAAGTTGAGGACAAGAAAAATGATTGCGTCTGCATGAACGCGGTACGGTAACCAAACTAAAAATTTACATCAATCTATATAAAAGCCCGATTCTTGGATATTATAATAGCTAGTTTAACCAAACTTGATTGCTACGTCATATATCCAAATCAATCGAATATTTTATTATGCAAAATATATATATGCAGACAGTACTAGTACTAGTAGTCAATGAATGATAATCACCATAGTCTTCCCAAAGAGAAACTTCTAGCCTGAAGAACGAGGTAATAATCCATGAAAGTTAGGTTCGATGCAGATGAGTTCTTTCCGATGTTGAAAGCAAAAAGCTCCAAACACAGCAGCGAACACAGAAGCGTGCGTCTTCTCTAAGGACCTTGGGTTTCAGCTTTTATTTTGAAATAAATAGACGCTTCGGATGAAATCCCATGGATCGTATTAATTCAAGTCCAGAGCCTTATGGTAATGATAAGCTAATCAACACCAAGACAGCGGATGTAATCTCTGAAGAATTCGCGTTGCGCTTTCCTTTTGAAATAAGTAGACGCTTCGGAGGAAAGCCCAAGGATCGTATAAACTCTTGTCGAGAGCCAGGAATGGTCTTACGGTAACGATAGGAGATAATCAACAACAAAACAGATCGGTTGTCACAACTCCCCAAGTACGAGATCCACAAGAACATAAGCAAGATGGTGATAGGAGTTGTAGGCACGGGATCATACGCTTAATAGCCGAGATGATGCATATTCCCCATCATGAACCTCTTTCCTTTTTAGCTAATCTTCTTATTGGTTCAGCAAGGAGCTAATCAAACTCTAACTAAGGACTAATCTTTGGCTTCTCCAGCTCATAGGGGCATGCTTATAGCAACTTCTCAGTCCAGGGAGACTTTGGGTAATTGTGGTCGGCCTCCAACAAGGCAATAAATTCTGAAATGTTGGTCTAAATTTTAGCTTCATGTAAAACTGATGAGCCTGAATTCGCTCCTGACCAAATAGCTAGCATTGCGTACAGGCCTTAAATAAAAAGTTTAAAGTCTTTTGCAACACATCACAAAGATGGTAAGATCCTCCTTGGTGCCATAGACAAGGGCAACAAGGAGGGTTTTGTGCCTCGGAACTTGTAGAAACGGGTGGAAAATGAGCTGCAGGATCGCTTCTTCTTACTAAGTGCTTATTTTTATCGGAATAGGACAGACAAAGTTTGACATACATAAGAATGCGAGTAGATTTGATTACTTACGGGAGATCATTTAAAAATTAATTAAAAGAAGAGGGAAAAGATGACTACTTAGACGTACCCCTGATGTACTTCGCAGCCTTTAAAAACTACCTTTAGGACTCGATTAGATAAGTAAGACGAAATCCAACTTAAAAGGCAAGACGGAAACCCCAGACGTGAGTGTTTTACAATAAGGAGGATATGGCTTACCGAATCAAATGCTTTACTGAAGTCAGTATAAATGACATCAGTTTGCTTTAGTTCGGTAAAAGCTAGATTATGTAATAAGAGACGAAAGTTCTAAAAGTTTAGTAGAAGTGGACCGACGTTTTATAAACCTATGTTGGGAATCCGACATTAAAGAACGACAATAGTGTTGCAATTGCGATGTGATAATCATTTCAAAAACTTTAGGAATTGCTGAAAGCTTGGCAATACCAAGGTTGTTCTCAATGTTGGACTTGGAACCTTTCATTCATTCCAGATGGCCGGAAGACAAGAATATGGAGGGCTTCACTATTACCGTACCTATCCTCTCAAATTCTAGCCTACTATTTTAATGCTTTGCAACACTAAGCATTCGGGAAATAATTAAAGTTGGCCATGCTTATGAAAACGTCAACTCAAATTTTTAACCATTTAAACAAAAAATGATTTTTATTCAGTTATAGTCCGGCGTTCTAACAATGCGGACCTAAAAAATAAATTTTCGGAGCAAAATTATTTAAAAGTTTTAATGATTTTCGGTTTTTTTTTTTTTTGTTCTATTCTTCCAAATCTTTTTAAATTCAGTAAAAGTGATGTTACGCTTTCAGCTAGAAGAAGTCGATTTCGTTAACATCGCTTTTTATTTTGTGAAAATTGAAAATCATCCAATCAGCTCTCCTTCTCCAGCAATCCATTACCTCTATTGAGGATTTACCGGATTTGACAAACGAATCTCTTTAAGAAAAGGTAAAATATAGCCAATATCCTATTTTTTAAGTAAGCTAAAAGACTAACTTTTTTTTTTGGCTTTATAGATCAATCATGTTTAGGGATACTAACAGATTTGACACTGCGATCCAAATTTTTTAGCTGAACTTTGTCTGGCTGTCCTTAGCTCAGCGGAATTTATCGCATATCTTGAAGGATCCAAATATCGGCTTGGACCTTTTACCTGTTATGTCAAACAAATCTCCTTAGCTAAGGTAAAATATTGGTGCTCTTTTTCTTACATTAAGCTAAAGGATTTATCAAAACTTTTTCGCTTTACAGATAAATCTTGCTTAGAGATACTAACGAACTTGACGCTACGATCCAAATTTTGTAGCTGAGCTTCTGCTGGCAAATCTTTGCGCTTCATAGTTTGCCAGAATTCATCGTAAATCTTGACGGATCTGCATAGACCTGTTGTCAAAAAAATCTCAAAGCTAAGGTAAAATATTGGCGCTCTTTTTTTAAGTAAACTAAACGACTTATCAACACTTTTTTTGCTTTACAGATAAATCTTATTTAGAGGCTTTTACCGGATTAGTCGTTTTACGTTCACTGTTTGTGTTCGTTTTTAGTTTCTGCATAACAAGATAAATGTAAAATTAAAAAAAAAGAGTAATCGAAATAAATTTAAATTAAATTTAAAAATTTAAAGTTTTTATTAAGCTTGAGGTTAGATTATAAAGGGTGACATTTTTGGATAAAAGGTTTTAATGTTTTAAGCAGTTTTGTATACCCTGAGCAACCCTGTAGCACCAGCATATAGAGGTACTCGAGGGTTTCCCCTCGCTTTTATAGTAACCAAGAACTGGCTTTCCCTTTAGTTGATCCAAATTCTAATTTTGGTAATCGTAGCTTTTATAATTTCCAAGATTCAGGCTTTCATACAGACAGACTGACTGCACAAATTTTGTTGACAAGATAAAAGTAAAATTCCAAAAAAAAAAGAATAGTTTTCTTCGAAATAAATTGAGTTTTAAAGTTTACCGAAAAGCTTGAGGTTATATTATAAAGGGTAACATTTTTGCTTAAAAGTTATTGATATTCCAAGGCATTGCATGAGCTTAAATTATAAAGGGTGACATTTTTGCATAAAAGGTTTTAATGTTTCAATCAGTTTTGTGGACTTTGAGCAACCCTGTAGCACCAGTATATAGGTATACTAGTGTCTGCATATAAGTTTTTCGTATAAAAATAATGACATACGTAAAGTCGGGCGCGGACGACTTTGGGATGCCCTGTACCACTAGCTTGCAATAAAATCTGGATCCTTCACAAAAAACCAAAAACAGAAAACATTTTTATGCAAACATTTTTTTTTTACCGATCGTTCCTATAGGAGCTATATGATATAGTCAACAGATTTCGATCAAATCTGACACAGTGCTTTAATACCTTAAAATAGTTCTGAGCGCCGAATTTAGTTCAAATATCTTTACAAACAAACGAAACACATCGAATTTTGTATAAAAACGATTTTTTGGACCGATTCGTTCTATAAGAGCTATATGATTGTCTTCCGGTTTTGATAAAATTTGGTACAATGCTTAAAACCTATAAAAAACTTACAATTGCCAAATTTAATTCAAATATCTTAAACAAAAGAAACAAAAAATGTTATTCAAAAATCGAATGTTTTTGGAATATCGACCATATGGGAGCTATTTAATATAGTCAACCGAATTTATTCAAATTGCAAGCCGAAAATGTATGTAAGATATAGAAGAAGTCGTCGGAGACACCCCAAAGTTACCTAAAATATGATCATGGTGACTAGAGAAGTTGATATACCCAGAGGGTATCCCAAAGTCATCCGCGCCCGACTTTATCTACGCCATTTTTTTTGTTCTGAGCTTGTTGGGTCTCCCAGGTCTGTTGCTTTATATCACCTACTTTTTCCAAAATTGAATATCTCCCCTTTAAATTGAAACCAAATTTTTTTTAGCTTTTCGGTAATTTGGAATTGTCATTTGTTTTCCTAGTTGGAACCAATGTATCAGTTTATAGCAAAAACTTGCCCGATTATTTTACTTACCGTTCAATATAATAAAGGGTGACATCCTTCGCTAAACATTTGCGTAAGTTTCTCTACCAGATTTGGGAAAAAGAGGAATCCATTAACGATAAGTTCATCAAAGTCTTCCCGAAGAGTCATTGGAGCGAATTAAAATTTGACTAGTCATTTATTTACAAATATTACGAATACCAAAGGCACTTCCTAGACTTGTGGATGCATTTTATTATTATTTATTTATGTGGCACATATATTTATGTAACAAGTTATTAGTATTTATTTAAGTATTTGTTTAAAATATCCGTGTGTAACGATTAAGTACCAAAATGGGCAACGACATAGCGCGTTTCATAGCAGCAGCGATGAGGATCTTATTTATTTGCATAAGGAATGGTAAGGACTTGCTCAAAAATCCCTCCGTGTTCTGATTGTGAGTACGTTTATTGCAATGAATGAATGCATCACGCGTAGGATAACTTATAGACCAATCTGTCCAATAGTGGCCACCCGATGCAAATGGAAAACTTATCTCGGGCATCCCGGCTTATGCGCAATCTCTTGGGTCGCTTAAAATTAAAATGCATTTTTGCAGCGAACGACTGCCAAATGGAGATGCAACCGAACAACCAAGAAGTCCATGAGCGCCGAAGTGAGAAGAATCCCAATGTAATGGTAGCATGCAGCATGTTGGTTCACCGTGAGTCTGAGTCAGTACAACGTAGCCTCCTGACCCGTCTGTGCAACAAGAAGGAAAAGCAGCGTGAGCATATACAGCAGCTGCAGCGTAGACAAGAGCCAAATCAGATCGTCAATATTTGTTATCATTGCTCCGATATCCTATTCCAGTTATCGCCGGAACAGGTGAAAATTGTGATAGCGTCTACTTGATAAATTTTGGCCACAAGTTTCCTTTGGCTATTGTGCATATTTGGAACAAATTAATCTTCACCACTGACCGCAATATGCAGGTGGATCTTGATAATTCGCTGCGTTCTCAGGGCTGCCTCATGGAATAGCTTCTGCAAATGGTGAACAGCAGTCATATGGCGACTTCGCCAATGATTCTATATAATTTGGGTCCTCTACTTGATGGTATATTTCGGCTACTGCAGCCTTTAAGAACGGGAGAGCACTGCTTATTGGTCTTGAGGGAGGAGAACATATTTAAGTGCCGGCAAATTTTAAGCGGCGTGGTTTGATATCGGTGTTTGAGAATGTCGTTGAGGGCTGCAGCAAATGGCCAGTCAGATGTTGGTAGAACAGGAAGTAATAAATTTGTCGATGGCGATATTGGTGTTGCCTTGGGAGCTAGAAGCGTGCCGGGTCATGAATCTTGTTTGGAAATTGTTGATCGTTTAGCAGCAGCCACAAGGTTGGTGAATGTGCCGATAGAAGAAGACCCTGAATCGGTTTCTCCACTATCTTCCCCACGAGCGACAAATAATAGTGGAAGAAATTCGGAATAAGTTTTACTGCAGATGATGATGAAAAGGAATCTCCAGAATCAAACTCTTCAGGGGGAAACAATGAAACCCGTGTCCAGTCACATTTGATGTTGCTACTTAACTTGGTTCGTATTCGTCAGCTTGCCTGGCTAGCTTCACTAACAGTTGGTGTTGACGGAGGAGCTGCAATATTGGGACTTCAAATGCAGAGTAATGTGGAGGATGAGATGACGATGGTGGTGCCACCTGGCAACCTCAAATTTCGATGCATCGCCAGGATATCATAAAATCTGCAGACAACGATGAAATGCACAATGTTCCTAGCATCCAATGAACTAAGGGAATTGGCCAGCAAAAGTTCAGGTAAAAAATTGGCATCATAGCGTCAAGTCCGGTAGAATCTTTGAACTAGATTTAGCTGTAAGGCAAAATAAGTTTTGATAAATTGTTTAGTTTAATTAAAGAAAAGGATATGGGATATATTTTACCTTACCAATAGAATGCCGCTGATAGTAAAGCTCAACACATGCTTGCGTCTACTACAGATCGGTGCGCATATGCACAGGAATTAGATTGTCCAAAATTTCTTCATAGAGGTTGAACTCTTGAAGAAAATAAAAAAGTAATACAGTCGAGTTGATGCCCGACAGTGTAATACCCTTCACCTTTATTCTAAAAAAAAATCTTATTCCTCCTAAGAAATTTCCAATTGAAAATATGTGCATCAGGTGGTCAATTTCGTATCTCTAGCTCTTATAGATCTAGGTGTTCACACAGACGGATGGGCGGACGGACAGACGGACATGGGTCAATCGCTACCCGACGCTATAAGCATTTTGGTGTAAAGGACTTGGGATCTGCCACGCCTTATTGGACAAATCAACTACGCCCTTTGTAGCTATAAATACAGGGTATAATGATTTAAGACCAATTTGTTATCTTTATGTTTGCCAGAAAGTTGAAGTGGATTCTGCCCATGATTTGGTTTACACATTAGGTGCTCCACTGCAGCGACTTTGAAAGTGGCTAGAGATTTGGCCACTAAAATTAAAACTGGGAATATTTCCTACAGCTGAATATCGGGGGTACTGAGAATGAACCTTATTATACAAAGAATTGTGACTCACCGTTGTCTGCAAATATTATAATTTCCTCGCACAGATATTTGAGGTTGCCAGGTGGCACCAGTAGTCATCTCTCTCTCCACATTACTATGCATTAGAAATTCCAATATTGCAGCTCCTCCATTGATTTCACTATTTGTCGCACTATTGGCTAGCTCTCCGTCACCTCCAACTGTCATTGAAGCTATCCATTGTTTCCCGCTGAAGAGTTTGTTTATGGAGACTCCCTTTTCGTCATCATCTGCAGTAAGACGTTAAGTTTTCCGAATTTCTACCACCATTATTTGGCGCTCGTGGGGAAAATAGTGAACAAACCGATTCAAGTTCTCCTCCTATCGTCACATTCACCAACCTTGTGGCTGCTGGTAAGCGATCATTTTCCAAACAAGATTCATAACCCGGCACGCTTGTAGCTCCCAAGGCAACAACATTACCGCCATCGTCGAATTCATTACTATCTGTTCCAGCAACATCTGACTGACCATTTGCTGCAGCGCTCTCAACGACATCCTCAAGGACCATTACCACAACGTTTAAAATTTGCAGGCACTTAAATATATTCTCCTCCCTTAAGGCCAATAAGCAGTGCTCTCCCGTGCTTAAAGGCTGCAGTAACCGAAATTTACCATCACGTAGAGAACGAAAATTGTATATAACCAGTGTCGAAGTCGCCATATGACTGCTGTTAACCATTTGCTGAAGCTATTCCATGAGGCAGCCCAGAGAACGCAGCGATTTATGAAGACAACATATTGCGGTCAATGGTGAAGGTTAAGTGGTTCCAAATATGCACAATTGCCAAAGGAAACTTTTGGCCCCAATATATGAAGTCGACGCTATCACAATTTTCACCTGTTCCGGCGATAGCTGGCATAGGATATCGGAGCAATGATAACAAATAATGACGATCTGATTTGGCGCGTCTCGTCTAGGACTACAGTTGCTATATATCCTCACGCTGCTTCTCCTTCTAATTGCGCAGACGGTTCAGGAGACTACTTCG
Organism: Chymomyza amoena; assembly: GCA_037043745.1. Lineage (NCBI taxonomy): Eukaryota > Metazoa > Arthropoda > Insecta > Diptera > Drosophilidae > Chymomyza > Chymomyza amoena. The sequence goes on from JBAMAX010000504.1 coordinate 63,804, forward strand.
GACTGACTCAGACTCACGGTGAACCAACATTCTACATGCGACTACCATTAAATTCGGATTCTTCACATCGGCTCTCATGGACTTCTAGATTGCCCAGTGTCATCTCCATCTAGCAGCTGTTCGCTGCAGAAGTGCATTTTAATTTCAATCGCCACAAGAGATTCCGCATAAGCCGGATGTCCGAGATAAGTTTTCCAATCGCATCGGGTGGCCACCTATTGTGTCCAATAGGTGTCTGTTGGCCTATAAGTTATCCAAGGCGTGATGCATTCATTGCAATAAAAGTGCAAAAGAAGACTGAGGGATTCTTCAGCACGTGCTTAAATATGCAATAAGAAGATCCTCGTCTAATGCTCCAATGGAACGCGTTATAGCCCGTCTTGTACTTAATCGTTACACACAGAATTATCTAGAACCAGCGCCGAAGCATCGGATGAACTAAAGGATTCGCCACCAAAAGTTCAGGTATTAAATTTGCATCATAGCTTCAAGTCCGGTAGTGTCTCTAAATAGGATTTAGCTGTAAGGCAAAAAGTTTTGATTAGTCATTTAGCTTACTTTAAAAAAAAATGTGTATTGGATATATTTTACCTTAGCCTTAAGAGATTTGTATCACTTCAGAAAATTTAGTCACTTTTTTTCTTTTTCACTTTTACTAAATTTTATTTAAACCGAAATAATTTTTTTCACTTTTTCGAAAATTGTAAGCACATTTTATTATTTAATTTTAGCTCCACACTGTTCGAACACCGGACTACAACTGACTGAAAGTAAATTTTACTTCAAAAGGTTAAAAAATCCAAGTTGACGTTTTCATTCGCATGGCCTACTCAACTAAATTTTTACTGACCACATTATCTCTGGTGGAAAAATACTATAGCCTAATGTAATTAATGAAAACTAAAAAAATTTCGAATATTTTGAAGATTCCAAGTCGAAATCCAAAAATGCTGTTCCACTGAAATGGGGATATTTATTTGTGGTATTAGAGAGGGACCCTTAAATTTATCTCCAAAAAGTTGAGGACAAGAAAAATGATTGCGTCTGCATGAACGCGGTACGGTAACCAAACAAAAAATTTACATCAATCTATATAAAAGCCCGATTCTTGGATATTGTAATAGATAGTTTGACCAAACTTGATTGCTACGTCATATATCCGAATCAATCGAATATTTTACTATGCAAAATATATATATGAGAAGATGAGTTCTTTCCGATGTTGAAAGCAAAAAGCTCCAAACAGCGAACACAAAAGCGTGCGTCTTCTTGAGGACCTTGCATTTCAGCTTTAATTTAGAAATAAATAGACGCTTCGGAGGAAAACCCAAGGATCGTATTAACTCTTGTCGAGAGCCAAGAATGGTCTTACGGTAACGATAGGAGATACACACAACTCCCCAAGTACGAGATCCACAAGAACACAAACAAGATGGTGATAGGAGTTGTAGTCACTGGACCATACGCTTAATAGCCGAGATGATGCATATTCCCCATAATGAACCTCTTTCCTTTTTAGCTAATCTTCTTATTGGTTCAGCAAGGAGCTAATCAAACTCTAACTAAGGACTAATCTTTGGCTTTTCCAGCTCATAGGGGCATGCTTATAGCAACTTCTCAGTCCAGGAAGACTTTGGGTAATTGTGGTCGGCCTCCAACAAGGCAATAAATTCTGAAATGTTGGTCTAAATTTTAGTTTCATGTAAAACTGATGAGCCTGAATCCGCTCATGACCAAATAGCTAGCATTGCGTACAGGCCTTAAATAAAAAGTTTAAAGTCTTTTGCAACACATGACAAAGATGGTAACGATGTGAGGTAGGCTTTTGGGTAGGTCAGAGTTTTAGGGCTTCCACGGCAGAGTTGGTGCATCTGTTGCTGGCCAAGAGCATTGTGCACATCGTTGATAAACAACACGCCTTTTGTTTGGTTTGGTTTCGGTTTGGTTCAGTTCGGTTCGGTTCGGTTCAGTTAGCTTGCACAAGAATGCCGATGTTGAGTCCTTTGATAAATGATATGCCTGTAATTATATACATTTGGTATATATATATATATGTATGTCCTTATGTACATAAAAACACACACATACAAATACACACACACATGTGCGCTTGACATTAGCCGGGCATAAAAACATATTTGAAATAAATAGAAATATTTAAAATAAATTTGTACCAAAATCCCTTTGAATTTGCACCACAGTTTTTCTTGCAGTGTAGCACGATTGCACGAATTTTGTTTATTTCAAAAGAGGGTTAAAGGTCAAAACGTAACGGATTTAATATACACTGTATTTATCACGTTTATAATTTATCGAAAATGTTTAGTAAAATATTAAAGTTTTAAAGTTGGCGTGAGATGAGAGACATTGAAAAAGGTTCAATTATTGTCTTTTATTGGAACATCTGCTAAGAGAGGCTCTTCTTAGCTCTCTCTGAAATACTACCTTGATCCAAAATTTAACCGATTTGATGTCTCTCTGAAATTGCCACAGTTACCATTGAGATTCCATTCTTATGTCAGCTCTTGAGCCAATCCTTCAAACAATTTTTATCGTCCTTTCATGGGCCTCTTCAGTTTAGAGAACAAGAAAAAGTCACAGGGGGCCAGATCTGGGGAATACGGTCTTGGCTCGTGCGGCAGCTTCCATTGAGATGATTGAGCTTTGGTGTCCACGTCATAACCATAAATCCACGATTCGTCACCAGTTATGACCCTCTGTAGCAAATTTGGGTCATCGCAGACAGAGTCCAATATCTCATTAACAATGTTCATGCGATGCTGTTTTTGGTCGAAATTGAGCAATTTTGGTACGAATTTCGCGGCGACCCGTCTCATGCCCAAATCATTAATAAAAATCGAATGCCACGAGCCAATCGATATGTCTAGGTCCTCAGCAACTTCTCTAACGGTGATTCGACGATTGGCCAATGCCATTTTCTTCACTTCATCAATTTTTTCGTCTGTTGTTGAAGTGCTCGGGCGTCCGGCACGCTCTTCGTCGTTCACATCTTCTCGGCCTTCTGAGAACATTTTGTACCACCGATAAACGTTGCTTCGGTCCAAGGTAGCTTCTCGGTATGCCACAGTCAACATTCGGAATGCATCCGCGCACTTAATTTCGTTTTTCACACAAAATTTGATACAGGTTCTTTGATCCATTTTTTTGAATAGGTAAAAATCGAAGACGAGCTAAAACACGTGCAAGCAAAGCAGCTGTCAACAATTAAGTGAACATTCAAAATGGTCGAGCTTGTCGGCATAAGTGAGATACATGAGTACCAACATAACGCCACAAAAAAATCGCAATTTGAATTTACGTAAACCGCGAAAATTCTTAATTCGCGATACTTTTTGAACACACCTCGTATAGCCATCAGAGCCTTCTTCGATTTTTCCATGATCTCATCCGGGTGCTGTAACGCGTTCTGCAGAGCGGTTTCTTAAGTCGACCGAATTGACAAACACACAGGTAACCAAATCTATCTGGTATTCGTTCGGCCGTATTTTTTTCCCCGAATTTTTTAATCTTAAACTTATGACGTAACTTTTACGTGTGTCAAGCTATCAAGCTGGCAATTTCATAGAATGTCAATAAAGGATTTAATGTAAGAATAAAACAAAGAGACATAAAAACGGCTGACTGAGAGCGCCACACAATGACGATTCCGGGAACTTTTTGATGAAGTTAGTAGTGAGCACTGATTCAATTTTTATATGGCAGCTATATGAAAAAGTGAAGCTATCTTATATTAAATTCATTAAGTTTCATTTTTTATTAGACTAAAAACTTGTGTAAAGTTTGATTCAAATTGGTTCACTATTTCATATAGCTGACATACAAAAGTTGAACCGGTTTTCTACGCAGCCGAACTGAAGAGATGGTTATAAGCTAAAACTCTACAGGCTTGCTATTGGAAACGTTTAGAGTTGGAACAGATCTATCAATGCCATACATAATTTAAGAAGAAAAAAATAGACATCAAAACGGATGACTGAGAGCGCCACACGATGATGATTCCGGGAACTTTTTGATCAAGTTTGTATTGAGCACTGGTTCAATTTTTAGTAAATAAATCTAATATTAAATTTATGTTAGCCACATTTTTTATTAACCAAAAAATTTGTGTAAAATTTGATTCAAATTGGTTCACTATTTCATGTAGCTGTCGAACTGAAAAGATAGTTTAAGCATTGGAACTGATCTGGTTCACTACGGTATTTGGATTGAATTTACGGAGCAAATTCAATTACAGATAAGGCGAAGTAGCTTGTGTATGATATGAAACCAATAAGCTGATACGCTCCTTATTCTTTAGCTGCAGTGTATAAAAAACATGTAGAATTCGTGCAGCTGGAAACTTATGTACAAACTTATGTACAAACTTTATGCATATATATACTTAAGAATACAGGAACAATAGCGCTATATTTATACGACTTGGACAGTTTTATGACGACAATTATGTTTAGTGCCACAGACAGAGGCCTTAAAAGAGCTGAAACTTAAAAACAGACACACATGTTGCATTCCGTACTTCGCTCTAGAAAGTTTTAGTACCAAATTCTTTGACATTGTAAAGTTTACATATTTTCCGCGAAGTATTTGCATTCCAAAATACATCTGCTTATGTGCATTCTGCCCAAATTCTTGGGGTCTCCGGCATAAAACTGCTTTACGTAGAGTAAATTTTTGTGCTTTTGGGCACAACCAGTTAATGCCAACTATTTCAAAATGTTGCAGGTTTCAGATTTTTTCAAATAAATGTAAGCCAATAAAATCGCTCGAAATCCGTTGCCACTGAGAGTTTCAATTGGAAAAAAAACATATATTTTAGTAAAGTAATTGAAATTGTCTACAATATGAGTCATACATAATTTTTCTACGATTTATAGTTTTCCAGCAATCGAAAAAATAAGTCTCTCGCAAACATACATTTTCATTATTTTTAGATACAAAATGCAGCTCAGCGTAAAGCAGTGACCAAAGCATGGAAACTGCTTGCTTTGAAGCAAAAATACCGCTTATGATCAATGCAGCTAAGCGTAAAGCAGGGTACAAAGCATAGAACTGCTTGCTTTGTCAACTGCTTGTTGTGAGGCAAAGGTACCGCTTAGAATCAACTTTATTGTTCGATTGCTGGCAAACTATTAAGCCTAGAAAAGCGATGAAGGACTCATTTTGTAGATAATTTCAATTAATTTAACGAAATAAATGGGTAAAGCTTCCGAAAAACCTATCTATTTTGAGATACTTGCAAATTATTCCAAGAACACCAAACAGGATTTCCAACTTTTAACTTTAACAGACATTGTGCTTGAACCAATTAACCTATAACCTTGATTGAAATCTTTTATAATAGATAATGTTATTAGTAAAAATTTCGCCATTTTCATCATGACTCTAAGTTGGAAGGAAAAAACAGATATCATGCAAAAATTGTATTAAAACATATTATCAGGCTACCCTACCCACAAATACGAAAACTCGACTTTAGACTTAGAACTAGGTCATTAGCGATCCCTAAAAATTGTATCCATTAATTTTTTTTTTACAATAAACGTCGTTTTTGAGCCTTCGTTAACTGCAGGCTGTTTTTGTTTTTTCTCAATAAGGCTAGGCATTATGGAAGAATACATAGTCCCAGTAGCTAAGCCATCCTCATTGCTCCAACATTTACCAATTTACTTACCATTACTTTGCCAATTTTTTTTTTTTTAGATATTTAGCTCAAGATTGGCTTTAAGCTTTTAAAATGCCAATATGCTGCAGTCTTCTGAACCAAGCAGCTTCAACTGCTTGACGTGTCCTGCTGCTTTCAATTTCTCGTCTTGCTTGCAAATTTTAATTGCCTTTCAAGCGTCAATTATGCGCCAATTGAGCGCCCAATGGGGAATACTAATATACGGAGGAGCTACGTGCGGGAGAGCAAGTGGCCAAAATGCCCACTCTCTTTGTTATCATTGCTCAGCGTGGCGATTTATTAATTTTCTCATTTCCCATGGATGCTCCATTAAATGGTTATAAACAGCAAATCGTTATTGTATTTCACTTCTTGGCCATCCAATTCCCCAACAAGTGCAATTGAAAACCTCTCACATCACTTGGCAGCATTCAAATGATTTCGGTTTACCCGCTACATCAATCAGCTCGGCGGTGAGTGGAGCAGTCAGAGCCGGCAGAGCAGCGCACATAGAGAGCTGTTCTGTTCTGTGTTCTGTAGGGTATTCATGTGCTTTTGTGTATGCGCCAGTAGGGGAACGGTGGTAACCCTTTTGGAGCGACTCAACTTTCCACTTGGAGCAGCAACAAAGGCCAATCATTTTTGCAAGCTTCCTTTGCTTGGCTCTTCTCTGTGTGTTCGCTTTCTTTCGTTTCAATTAACATATAGTAAAAAAAAAAATAATAATACAAAAAATATGAGGCTTCAGTGGGAGAGGTAGTCTACAGTGGGATACTCTGCAGTCAAATCGTAAGCGTAAACTGGGGCTAACCCGACAGCTTCGGCAAAATACAATAAGAGAGTAAGAGACTGACATAAGTATTATAAATATAGAGCTATATTGGCATGTATAAAAAATTACATCGTGGGGTAAATCCGACCTCTAAATAGTGGTGCCAAACAGACAGACATTCAGCTCGAACTGCACATTAAACCCCGTTATTCAATCTGTGGGAGAGATAGTCTACAGTGGTATACTCTGCAGTCATATAATTAGCGTAAGCTGGGGCAAACCCGACAGGTTGGGCAAAATAAAATAAATGAGGTTCATAGAAAACATTAAGTGACTTACATTAGTATTATAAATATAGAGCTATATAGGCATGTATAAAAAATTACATAGTGGGGCAAATCCGACCTCTAAATAGTGGGGCCAAGCAGACATTTAGCTCGAACTGCAAGTTAAACCACGTTATTCAATCTGTGGGAGAGATAGTCTATAGTGGAATACCCTGCAGTCAAATAATTAGCGTGAGCTGGGGCAAACCCGACAGGTTGAGCAAAATAAAATAAATAATGTTTGTAAAGAACAGTAAGTGACTTATCTTATATATAAAAAAAAGTGTTGTCTGTTTGTATGAGGTTGGACGCCAAACCCTTTGTCCGATTTTAATGGGACTTTTTTTAAAATGTTCAGAAGCCTCCTAGGACGAGAATAGGCTATGTAAAAATATTACAAAATTCGCGGCTTTCGCGGACGGCGCATTACGCAATATTTTTCAATCTGTTGATTGTCTTGAGTGAACGTGAAAAAATAAAAAAAAGACATCCTGTCGCCATTATAGGTTAACATTATTAGTGCAAGAAAACATTAATATCAGATACTGCTTACAATGCCGAGAAGAAAACTACCAAATCTCCATCAAACATGGTTAAACTGTAAAGATGGCGAGTGGTTTAAAATTTTATGATGAAATTAATCCACTCTTCGATCAATCGTACGATGTTGTCCAATCGGAAAGATTCCAGATCTAGACGAGCGAGCGTGCCGGAGCGTAGCGGAGGCCGGCTAGTATACTATAAACACAGATTTATATAGTGCATGTATGAAAAAAGACACAGTGGGGCAAATCCGACCTCTTAATAGTGGGGCCAAACAGACATTCTGCCCGAACAGCATATTAAACAACTCTGATTAGTTACTTAGCTATTCAATCCGTGTGAGATAATAATAATTAGCGTAAGCTGGGGCAAACCCGACAGGTAATATCAATGCAAATATAAAAAATTTTTCATATGAATCTAAATTGCCAATTTTTTTCAATTGCTTTGGCAATAAAACTTTCGATTTTAAATCGCAAAAAAAAAATCGTTTTGGTGAAATCGAAAGCGCCAAAACGGTGATATCAAAACGCATACGATTTTGTCCACTAACCTAATGTACCCCTTGCGCAAGGGGTACAGGGTATTAAAAAAAAAATTACATACAGTATGATTAGAGTGGGTGGCATAAGACAGCGGGCTCCAGCGAAGGGGGAAGCACATAAGCGGCATACCAAAAGCGTCTCATAAAATGTAAGAAGAGAAGTTTTTCCCGGTTTTTCTTTTTTTCGTTTCTTTTCAGTTACCAAGAAGTAATTAGTGTGCATTTCCGTTGCCCTTACGTCTGTATATGTGGGCTCTCAGAACATTTACTTTTCCACTTCGTTTGCAACAATCAAAAAAGACAAAAGACGATTTCAGTCCAGACCGGGAACCGAGGACAGGTAAAATGCATATCAACCAGACCAGCTCGTGCCTTCATACGAAACCCACACAGAAACGTGACATTGAAAATGTGCCCCAAAGAGCTGGCGCCCAACTGACAGTGTGTGTGTGTGTGTGTGCGTGTGTATATTGGGTCCAAGCTTAGCTCCAGCTCCAATATGAGCTCCACTTGCACCCGCGTCTGTCCCCGCTGCTAATCTATGTGTAATTAAGACTGTCACTCATTCAGCTCACTCGCATTCATTTTTCAACTCACCATCTTATTCCGAGGCGCACGAACCTCACATGACGACTCCCAACATTGTAGATGGAAGATGGAAGCCCCTTACTCGGGTGAGGAAAACAATGTGTCAATTTGAAATGCCTTTAATTGCAAAAATTTTTACTCGTTTCTTTTTTTTTTTTGCGCTTCACTTTGGCCTGCTTTGTTTGGCTTTGAGCTTTTCCGACTGCTTTGGATTCAGGGTCAGGGTAAGGCTACCGAAGAGCTCAAAACGAATAAATAGAGCTTAAAATTGTTTTACTTAAAGCATTTGCTTTGAAACAAATTGCGGAAGTTGAGCAAAAAATACCTTTTTGGGGTCTTGATATAAAACTCAAATACTTGGGAAAAATAAAAAACCAGCGAACATGGAGGAACTACGGTTGTTTTTAGGACAGATAAATCTGGATTAGCAAGCAGTTCTATAAATTTTGGAACAACGGAAGCGAATGTTTGTCGAAGATTCTTTGAGGTAAGTTATTGTTTGGTGTAGTCTATATGTTTGGCCTTTTGGCAAGGAAGGCTTACAAGGCATTGTTTACAAGCTCCGAAAAAATCGCTTCAACTTCATCATGTTTTGGGTTACACATTGGTTGCTCCACTACAGCGACTTTGAGGCTGGCCTGAGATTTGCCACTATTAAAATTGACCAGCCGGATATCGCAGGTACAGGTAATGTATTATTTTCTTTGAAATAAATTAAGGATGGTTTAAAGTCGAATAGCTTGAGGTTAAAGGATGACATATTTTCATAAGAGCAACCCTACAGCACTAGTAATAATAATAATAATTATGCATAATGAAAAATTCGATTAAATCGGGTTTTTACATAGTTTGATTTAAAATTTTCGTAGCTTTTATAACATCCAAGTTCAAGGCGATAACTCTGGGGGTCCCACTCTAATACCACAAAATAATATCTCCACTTAGGTGGTAATAAAATGTTGGGACGTCAACGTCAAGCGATATCGATTTGAAATCTATTATTAAAACTATTTTAGTTCAAAATCCTTTTTAACTTGGTAACAATATGACCGAGTATAGTGTATATTAAAGTCGATATGTGCCAACTGTTAGCGACGTCATTTGTTTTAAAAATGCCAACCGCGAAAAATGTCGCCCATGATCTATTCAAAGTATTTTAGTTTTCATTATTTACACTAGGTTATAATAATTTTCCACCAGAAATAAGATGGTTAGTCAGGCCAAAATCGAAAATAACAACTGAAATATTTTTATGAGACTGTTTTTATTCGATAAGAGCAAATAGTTCTAGCCAGTAGGCTTTTTAAAGTTTTTCAACACTAAGCAATGAAAACGTCAACTTGGATTTTTGAACCTTGTGAAGTAAAATTTATTTTCAGTCAGTTGTAGTCCGGAGCTCGAACAGTGCGGAGCAAAAATTAAATAATAAAATGTGCTTTAAATTTTCGAAAAAGTAAAAAAAAATTATTTCGGCTTTGATAAAATTTAGTAAAAGTGAAAAAGAAAAAAGTGACTAAATTTTCTGAAGTGATACAAATCTCTTAAGGCTAAGGTAAAATATATCCAATATGAATTTTTTTTAAAGTAAGCTAAATGACTTATCATAACTTTTTTGCTTTACAGCTAAATCCTATTTAGAGACACTACCGGACTTGAAGCTATGATGCAAATTTAATACCTGAACTTTTGGAGGCGAATCCTTAGTTCATCCGATGCTTCGGCGCTGGTTCTAGATAATTCTGTATGTAACGATTAAGTACAAGACGGGCTATAACGCGTTCCATTGGATCATTAGATGAGGATCTTCTTAGTTGCATATTTAAGGACGTGCTGAAGAATCCCTCAGTCTTCTTATTGCACTTTTATTGCAATGCATGCATCACGCCTTGGATAACTTATATGCCAACATGTCCAATAAATGACCATTCGATGCGATTGGAAAAATTATCTCGGGCATCCCGGCTTATGCGGAAACTCTTGTGGCGCTTGAAATTAAAACGCACTTCTGAAGCGAACTGCTGCCAAATGGAGATGCAACTGGACAACCTGGAAGTCCATGAGCGACGATGTGAGAAGAATCCAAATGTAATGGTAGCCGCATGCAGCATGTTGGTTCAACGTGAGTCTGGGTCAATACAACGTAGCCTCCTGACCCGTCTGTGCAATAAGAAGGAAAACCAGCGAGAGGAGATACCGCAGCAGCAGTCTAGACGAGACGCGCTAAATCAGATCGTCAATATTTGTTATCATTGCTCCGATATCCTATTCCAGTTATCGTCGGAACTGGTGAAAATTCTCATAGCGTCTACTTGATAAATTGGGGCCTATAAGTTTCCTTTGGCAATTGTGCATATTTGAAACCAATTAATCTTCACCACTGACCGCAGTAAGCTGGTGGATCTTCATAATTCGCTGCGTTCTCTGGGCTGCCCCATGCAATAGCTTCAGCGAATGGTGAACAGCAGTCATATGGCGACTTCGCTAATGGTTCTCGATAATTTTGGTCTACTACGTGATGGTAAATTTCGGCTACTGCAGCCTTTAAGCACGGGAGAGCACTGCTCATTGGTCTTAAGGGAGGAGAATATATTTAAGTGCCTGCAAAATTTAAACGGCGTGGTAATGGTCCTTGAGGATGTCGTTGAGAAGGCTGCAGCAAATGGCCAGTCAGATGTTGCTGGAACAGGTAATAATACGTCGATGGCGGTATTGATGCTGCCCTGGGAGCTCCAAGCGTGCCGGGTCATGAATCTCGTTTGGGAAATGTTAAGCGTTTAGCAGCAGCCTCAAGGTTGGTGAATGTGCCGATAGGAGAGGACTTTGAAATGGTTTCTCTACTATCTTCCCCACGAGCGGTAGTGGAAATTCGGAATAAGTTTTACTGCAGATGATGATGAAAAGGAATATCCATCAACAAACTCTTCAGGGGGAAACAATGAAACCTGGTTCTCAATCGTCAGCTTGCCTGGATAGCTTTGCTGCAACATTAGGACTTCAAATGCAGAGGAGGGCGATATGACTACTGGTGCCACCTGGCAACCTCAAATATCTGTGCATGGCGAGGAAATCATAAATACTGCAGGCAACGGTGAGCTACTATTCTTTGTATAATAAGATTCATTCTCAGTACCCGCGATGTTCAGCCGTTGGAAATATTCCCAGTTTTGATTTGAGAGAATTTTCCTCAATAGATGTTTAAGACACGTCTTCACTGGAGCTTTTAATCCACTACATCGGATTATTTTTTGATTTTAGAGGAACTTCCCCAATAGATAGGGACAAATCTCTAGCCACTCTCAAAGTCGCTGCAGTAGAGCACCCGATGTGTAACCCAAATCATGGGCAGAATCCACAAACATAAAGATAACAAATTGGTCTTAAATCATTATACCCTGTACATAAGGTACAGTTGATTTGTCCAATGAGGCGTGGCAGATCCCATGTCCTACATACCAAAATGCTTATAGCGTCGGGTAGCGATTGAGCCATGTCCGTCCCTTCGTCCGTCCGTCCGTCCATCCGTCTGTGTCAATCTCGGAGACTATAAGAGCTAGAGATACGAAATTGACCACGTGATGCACATATTTCCAATTGGAAATTTCTTAGGAGGAATACGATTTTTTTTTTGAGAAAAAAGGTGCAGGGTATTACACTGTCGGGCATCACCTCGACTGTATTACTTTTTTTATTTTCTTCAAGGGCTCAACTTCTATGAAGAAATTTTGGACAATCTAATTCCTGTGCATATGGGCACCGATCTGGAAGTAGACGCAAGCATGTGCAGAGCTTTACTATCAGCGGCATCCTATTGGTAAGGTAAAATATATCCCATATCCTTTTCTTTATTTAAACTAAACAATTTATCAAAACTTATTTTGCCTTACAGCTAAATCTAGTTCAAAGATTCTACCGGACTTGACGCTATGATGCCAATTTTTTACCTGAACTTTTGCTGGCCAATTCCCATAGTTCATTGGATGCTAGGAACATTGTGCATTTCATCGTTGTCTGCAGATTTTATGATATCCTGGCGATGCATCGAAATTTGAGGTTGCCAGGTGGCACCACCATCGTCATCTCATCCTCCACATTACTCTGCATTTGAAGTCCCAATATTGCAGCTCCTCCGTCAACACCAACTGTTAGTGAAGCTATCCAGGCAAGCTGACGAATACGAACCAAGTTAAGTAGCAACCTCAAATGTGCCTGGACACGGGTTTCATTGTTTCCCCCTGAAGAGTTTGTTTCTGGAGATTCCTTTTCATCATCAACTGCAGTAAAACTTATTCCGAATTTCCACCTCCATTATTTGGCGCTCATGGGGAAGATAGTGGATAAACCGATTCAAGGGTCTACTCCTATCGGCACATTCACCAACCTTGTGGCTGCTGCTAAACGATCAACAATTTCCAAACAAGATTCATGACCCGGCACGCTTCTAGCTCCCAAGGCAACACCAATATCGCCATCGACAAATTTATTACTTCCTGTTCTACCAACATCTGACTGGCCATTTGCTGCAGCCCTCAACGACATTCTCAAATACCGATATCAAACCACGCCGCTTAGAATTTGCCGGCACTTAAATATATTCTCCTCCCTCAAGACCAATAAGCAGTGCTCTCCCGTTCTTAAAGGCTGCAGTAGCCGAAATATACCATCAAGTAGAGGACCCAAATTATATAGAACCATTGGCGAAGTCGCCATATAACTGCTGTTCATCATTTGCTGAAGCTATTCCATGAGACAGCCCTGAGAACGCAGCGAATTATCAAGATCCACCTGCATATTGCGGTCAGTGGTGAAGATTAATTTGTTCCAAATATGCACAATAGCCAAAGGAAACTTGTGGCCAAAATTTATCAAGTTGACGCTATCACAATTTTCACCTGTTCCGGCGATAACTGGAATAGGATATCGGAGCAATGATAACAAATATTGACGATCTGATTTGGCGCGTCTCGTCTAGACTGCAGCTGCTGTATATGCTCACGCTGCTTTTCCTTCTTGTTGCACAGACGGGTCAGGAGGCTACGTTGTATTGACTCAGACTCACAGTGAACCAACATGCTGCATGCGGCTTCCATTACATTGGGATTCTTTTCACATTGGCGCTCATGGACTTCTAGGTGGTTCGGTTGCATCTCCATTTGGCAGTCGTTCGCTGCAAAAGTGCATTTTAATTTCAAGCGACCCAAGAGATTGCGCATAAGCCGGGATGCCCGAGATAAGTTTTCCATTTGCATCGGGTGGCCACCTATTGGACAGATTGGTATATAAGTTATCCTACGCGTGATGCATTCATTCATTGCAATAAACGTACTCACAATCAGAACACAGGGATTTTTGAGCAAGTCCTTACATATGCAAATAAACAAGATCCTCATGTACTGCTCCTATGAAACGCGTTATGTCGTAGCCCATCTTGTACTATACTTAATCGTTACACACAGATTTTATAAACTTTAAATTATTGTATTTAACGAATGTAAGCTTCAGACACAGCAGTTTTGAAATAAATGTTTAAAGTATTCGAAAAAAAAGAGAATTGGTTTCCGTATTTGCTGCAACCGAGAGATCTTCGCTGGCCATGAAAAAGAAACTAATTGGATAAACCAAATTGTGGTCGTGGAGCACCCAATGTGTAACCCAAATCATGGACAGAATCCACTTTAACTTTCTGGCAAACATAAAGACAACAAATTAGTCTTAAATCATTATACCCTGTATCTATAGGTACAAAGGGTATACTTGTATGTAAAGAACAGAAGGAGGCGTGGCAGACCCCAAAAAGTCAAAGAATCGATAAGTAATTGAAAAAAATAAATTTATGGCAGACCCCTTTGTTGCAAATGACGTAGTAATGAAAAATTTCGATAATATTAAAGTATCCGATAACAGAAAAATTAATAAGCTTGGGTCTCCTGCTCCTAATGTGCTTGGCTTGATTCAGCATCCGCTCTATTAAATTCCTTGCTCTCCATTGTCTGTAGTCTGAATGCCATTAAGGCTATACGAAGCTCAACAATTGTCTGCCCTCCGGACGTAGTGCAAGCTGCATGACAACGTTTAATATTAGAACAGACCTCACACAGATACTCACTTATACTCACTTATACTCATATGCATCCTAATACCCTATTAGTAGATAACTTTGGTGGAAATTTAATTAGCGTACACCTGAAAGTCGCTCAATGCAAGTACCAGACCGGCACAACCACAGAAACACATACACACAGATACGCACACACAGGTACGCACACACACACATATGCAATCACAAAGAGAGTCAACTAGAGAGCTTTGTGCACGGGCAGTGGAGAGCAGAGAGCGCGGTGCAAAGTTAGCGATTAATATAGCGTTACGTGGCTAGAAACTTTGGGGGCTTAATTAAGTTACATTTGACATGAAGCCAACATCGGTGAATTTCCCACAAATCCGTAGAATCAACTGAAACCCCAGTGTTGTAACATGTGCTGGTGTGTGTGTGTGTGTTGCATGTATGTAAAATTGGCTTAAATTCTAATTGGAGTAGCCAATAAAATTTTGTAGCAGTGATGGAAAAAAATTGATGGATTTCAAAAATACGCCAAGAGCGAATGAGCATATATGAGAGTAAAAAATCGTCACGTAACGAGATTATTTGAGAGTTTATGCTGAAGCGATAGCGACAGCTACGATATAGGCAGATCTGCGATGTATCCTAGATCTGCAAAGAAGGGTTTCCCCTGCTATCTGGTTCGTTTTCTAAGTAATTCCTAATTTGAAAAACAAATCAAATTTTGTAACAAAATCCAAAAGTGATAAGAAAAAATCAACAATTTCGTTTGGAGCGAATTTTTATGTTTTATGAGGTAAAAAATATTTCATTGGCCAACGAAAATCCTGCTCCTGGAACTGTAGCTGCACTTCATGGCTGGGGTTGGACTTTGAGAGGTCCCACCTTACTACTGCAAACGGCTCGGATATGATTTGCGCTGGATCACTCGCAAAGGAAGCCTGCTCTGAAGACTCAGGTGGACCGCTTGTAGTTGACAAGAAACTCGTTGGCATACTTTCGTGGGGTAAAAATTGTGGTTATCGTAAATATCCAGGTGTTTATGGAATGTTGTTTATTTTCGGGATTGGATTAAGAAAACTTCGGAGCGTATGTTAAGATACCAGTTGTACGAATAAAATCATTTAAATTAACTTTACTAGACGTCTGAAGAAACTGTGTCCGGCTTAATCATCTTCGGACGACTGACTCGAGCTGGACTCGCTCTCATCTTCATCCATTTCGATCATGTCATTCAGTTCCGACATAGCAGCCAAAACATCATCGCAGTGCGATGCCGCCATATAACATAGTGCGTTCCCATTTTTTTGACAAAACCAAGTCCTATGCCAGAGCTTAGCAGTTCCTTTAGCTCCTTGCGCTTTTCAGCTACTATTTTCTTGGGCATAAACTCGCCACCAAACATGACCAGCAGCTCATGGATAGTTAATGGTTCCAAGGCAGCCTTAAGGCATATCATCAGATTTTTGGCGTTCATTTTTTATGAAGACATTTTAAACTAAGTTAACAATTGTTCGAAATAAAAATTATTTACTAAAATCAAAACGATGTTTACTCTAACAATTTGCTTGAACGAATCGTCACGTAACGAGATTATGTGTGAGTCTATGCTGAAGTAAGAGCGACAGCTACGATATAGGCAGATCTTCGATAAGGTTAGATCTTCAAAGAAGGGTTTTCTCTGATATTTGGTACTTACTATGAAAAAAAAAATTTTTATTTTGCAGTACCTAAGAGAGAAAAAAATGGGACCGGCGGAAAAATGTACCCATCCTTACAATCAAAACAGTAAATGTATTGGGTCCCTGAGAAATCTCCAGGACCAGGGGAATTCCCTCTTTTCCCCCGGGCCATCCGATTAAGCAAAGCCTGTAAGTCAGGAGATCTTAAGTACATCATTGTTCAGTTAGGTAAAGGCTGCTTGGTACACGCGGATACAACTAAGAGATCTTTCGATTTATTGTGTGTGAAAAATAATTTCCTTTGTATGACATTTATTACAGCGGACTGAAAATCCGGGCCCAGGTGTTCCTCTGCTGCCCTTCTCGGCGGGACTGGTCCACAAGATTGAGTCAAGGCAGCTTTGACTCAAGACCCCCCAGGAGTCGATCACACCTGCAACGTTTTCTGAGAAATTTTGGACCGCTGCAACTCTTAGCATCATCATTTTGCTTTTCCTTTAAAATCTCATTCACTGTAGATGTGCTGACTATCTCTGAAATTTCCACAATGACATCTTTCTGTAACCGTAAGAGTCTTTCCGGCTATCGACAAAAATTAAGCTTCTACTTATCTCGAAAGGAAAGCTGCAACGCAAAGTCCTCAGAGAAGGACCTCCTCTCTGTTGTTTTCATTGTCTGGAGCTTTATGCTTTCAATCATTGCTCTTCGGCGAGCCTATGACCAACCTAACGTTCATGGATTATTATTAGCTCACTTTCAATCAATCGACTCTTCGGGTAGACTATGGTAAACGGACTACTCTTACTCTTTTTCCAAATGTCTTCTGTTATTTCTATTGATAGCAGTATCGTCTAGGAACTTATATCCAAGGCAATGGATCGATATTAACGTAATCGAAATGCATTAAGGATAAAGGTCTCGTTCTCCATGTTAGAATTTTCTCGCTCCCAATTGACCGTCTTTGGCAAAACTATTATGAATTACTCTTTTTCCAAATATCCTAGACAAACTTTAATTTTTTTTAAGCAAATGCTTAGCGAAAAATGTCACCCTTTATTGTCTCGAACGCTATGTAAAATAGACATGGGAGACTCCTAAAGCTATCTCCAATAAGTTCAGATCAAAAATAAAAGGGTTGCGTCTGTATGAAAGCCTAAATCTTGGAAATTATAAAAGCTACGATTACCAAACTTAGAATTTGGATCAACTAAATTGAAAGCCAGTTATTGGTTACTATAAAAGCGAGGGGAAACCCTCGATTACCTCTATATGCTGGTGCTACAGGATTGCTCAAGGTATACAAAACTGCTTAAAACATTAAAACCTTTTATCCAAAAATGTCACCCTTTATAATCTAAGCTCACGCTTATTGGCATATTCCTTGGAATATCAAAAACTTCTATGCAAAAATGTCACCCTTTATAATCTAACCTCAGGCTTAATAAAAACTTTAAATTTTTAAATTTAATTTAAATTTATTTCGATTACTTTTTTTTTTGAATTTTACATTTATCTTGTTATGGAGAAACTAAAAACGAACACAAACAGTGAACGTAAAACGACTAATCCGGTAGAATCCTCTAAATAAGATTTATCTGTAAAGCAAAAAAAAATGTTTATAAGTCGTTTAGTTTACTTAAAAAAAGAGCGCCAATATTTTACCTTAGCTTTGAGATTTTTTTGACAACAGGTCTATGCAGATCCGTCAAGATTTACGATAAATTTTGGCGAACTATGAAGAGCAAAAGTTCAGCTACAAATTTTGGATCGTAGCGTCAAGTTCGTTAATAACTCTAAACAAGATTTATCTGTAAAGCGAAAAAGTTTTGTTAAGTCCTTTAGCTTACTTAAGAAAAATAACACCAATATTTTACCTTAGCTAAGGAGTTTTGTTTGACATAACAGGTAAAAGGTCCAAGCCGATATTTTGATCCTTCAAGATATGCGATAAATTCCGCTGAACTAAGGCGACAAAGTTCAGCTTAAAAATTTGGATCGCAAATTCAAATCCGTTAGTATCTCTACAACATGTTGATCTATAAAGCCAAAAAAAAAAGTTGTCAGTCGTGAAGTTTACTTACAAAATAAGATATTAGCTATATTTTACCTTCTCTTAAAGAGATCCGTTGGTCAAATCCGGTAAATAGTCAAGGCAGGAGGAAGACAGGCAGGTTGAATACAAAATATATTGGAAAAAAGCGGTATTAACGAAATCTTCTTCTTTTAGATGAAAGCGTAATATCACTTTTACTGAATTTTGAAAGATTTGAAAGAAACTCAGAATAGAGCCCAAAAGAATATTTCTTGCTTGAATATTTTCTGCTTTAAAGGAGCAGCGTAGCCAATCTCAACGATGATTTAATATTAGTTATGCAATTTATAAATTTTGTTAACAAAAAAGTAAAAAATTTTAAACACTTTTAAATAATTTTGTTCCGAAAATCTAATTTTTTACGTCCGCACTGTTAGAACGCCGGACAATAACTAACTAAAACTCATTTTTTGTTCAAAAGGCTACAAATTTGAGTTGACGTTTCCATAGGCATGGCCAACTTTGATTGTTTTTGGAATGTAAACTTCAATAAAGTAGGGTAGAATGATAACGTAAGTTAGTTGGCAAAGCCTATCCTAAATATTCAAAAAAAAAAGTGTATAATATAGTCGTATTGTGCCGATTAACAGCTGGTCACACTGTTTATAATTATTTGCATTTTAAACCAAATTAATTAGCTGAAGCAAAAGCAAAACATGCAAAAAATGGTAACCCTTAAACATTTTGTAATAATTAATTTAAGAATTATTTTGCGTCTAATTAATTTAAAAGCATTAAGTTAACGAGTCTAATTTAAAACAAATAAGCAACAGCACGCAAATAAACACTCAAAGGCTGCTTAATTGTGACTCAATTGGAGTTGAGTGTCTTTGGCATTGAGTGTGCGCAAAACAAGCCGCTAGATGGCGTTGGTAAAAAAAAACAGTGTGGCAACCTTAAACAACTGACAGTTGGCAGCTGTAAACAAATTTAAAAACAGAAGCGTTTGCTTTTTGGCCAAAATAACTTTTAAAAGCTATTGCGGCAGGAATAAATGATGAATCAATGTTTTTTATCATTTAGTCTGGAGTTTATAAGCGCATTATTTAAATATCGCGAATATTCTTTACTCTTCAAGCGTATTTTGTGTAAATTTTATACAAATAAAAATTTCAGACTTGATTTTTCCCACTTATTGCTTTAATCGTCTGGGGATTACGGCTCAAAATCGTTTCTATTCTGTTAATTTAGACAATAATTATAAACATTTTGTACCATACACATAAATTAGAACAAAAGACTTTCCGGATGAATAGCAGTAGGTCTGTAGTTGGTATTAACCTGGAAGGAACTAATCCGTTCCTTTCCCATGTGACAGGCTCTGTCCCATACCAGCACTGGGCATTCACAGAGAATATTCTGGTGGTTTCATCGTCTTCGAGACAAAGTTTGCACTCTGATGTGTCCGATAGAACAGTTTGGTAGCCAGAAGCTTAAAAATTTATTATAGCCTGTACCTATACGTGCTAATTGTATACTAGCTTGGAGCAACGTGCTTACTACTCAGCTAGTTCTATATTCTTTAATGTAACGTACAGCAGAAGGCGTGACAGATCCCAAGTGCTCCCTGCTCAAAATGCTTATTATAATTTGAGTAGCGATTGAGCTATGTTCGTCTAAACAAACCACAGCTATATTAAAATTGAGTAAACTATAGAGGCTAGCCTGCCTAATCATCACAGGGGCAATGATAACCAACCCAACTGCTGGGGAGGAGCACTTCTAAATTTACTACCGCTACACCTAGCAATACAGGAAGAGACTGCAATACAAGCACTCTTAATACTGCTACCACTAGGAATTGTGGACTCCAAAGTAGAGCATAGCGCATCTTGGTTACATTCATCGTGTTGTCATTATAACGTGAAATTAGCACCTCCAAATCCTCTGTGCTGGCTGCCGTAGCAGGAGGATTGACCAATTATTCTTGGGTACCCCTTGGAGGCATGTTTTCATTATGGTTTTGTTCCATGTTATTCTGACATCTTCTATAAGATTCAATGGGTGATGGGCTCAAAGACTCTTTACTTAGAAGCCGCCCCTAATATGAGGAAACAGACGCTTACCTGATGGCAATTTGGCTGCCAAAAAGGCATCAGGGCTTGTTGTGGACTGCTCTTAGCTTCAGGACTCTTCCTCGACCTTACCGGCATGGGTGGCCCCACCGATAGCTATGCTAACGCCGACATCGCTCTTGGATTCATCGCCTCTATTGAGCCAAGAGGGAGCACTCTTAATACACTTACAAAAAAATTCAAACCAGAAAATTTCACTGGTCATCTAGAAATCCTTACAAGGGTCGGCAACGCAGCATGTATGACCCAGACAAATGGCCATACAGACACATTCCACAATTTTACCAAGAGATACAACGTAAGCTAAAATGGTTCGGACATCTACATCGGATGGACGGGTCAAGAAAAGCCAAACAGGTATTGAAAATGAGAACGGAAGGCAATGCACCGAAAGGAAGACCCTGAAAAACTTGGGAAAGTCGCATCCAGGATGTGGGAAGGACGAGGGGCAGAACCCTGGCAGAGATGAGAAGAGAGAGCCGGGACCGGCGTAATTGGAGAAGATGGAAATCCCGAGGCTTCTCACGAAACGACGATGACTCAAAAAAATGGTACAAGAGCAGGAGGGGTAGGAGCAGGAACAGTGGCCCCAGAGCACACAAATCAATAAACATGAGCACTGACATCACAGTTTTCCAAGCGGAACTGTACGCAATAATGGAAACAAGAGAATTAAGAACAAAATACTCTGATTGACTAATCAGTCCGCAGAACACTAAAGAGTTACACATTCTTAAGATATAAAGTCCTTTTAGATTGCTACAACGCACTAAACCAACTGTCTGCCCACAACCAAGTCTCGTTGATATGGTTGCCCGACCATGAAGGACATGAAGGCTATAAAAAGACGGAGCTTTACGCCAAAAAAGGGTCGGTCCTGAATTTCAGCGGCAAAAGAGCGAACATTATGCTCACCCTAAACAGGAAAAGTCTCAGGACACTCTCTGGAGCACTAACAGGCCACAACAAACACCTACAAGGAATAGGTATATCGGTTTCCAAAACATGCAGATTCTGCTGCGATGAGGAAGAGTCAATGGAACACCTGATCACAAACTGTGAGGCCGCAGAATACACAACATTTTAGGTGCATACCTACGAAGATAAAGACCTTCAAAGGTTCCCTGTAAAAGAGCTGGTTAGCTTCCTCGACATCTTGAAGGTCTAAATATAAAGGGGATAGATCTAACTAGTCGCAGTGCATATAGACCTATGCCTAACCCACAACAATGTACGAGCCTCAGACTTTGGATACTTTTAAAACTAGAGACACCATAATTACCTATTATTTTTGGCCCGAATCGGAAGATATGAACTTGGACGTAATGTGGTTTCAACAGGACGATGCCACAAGCCCCACAGCACACGTTAAAATCGATTTATTAAAGAGAAAGTTTGATGAGCGTGTTAACTCAAGAAATGGCCACCTCGGTCTTGCGATTTGACGCCGTTAGACTATTTCCTGTGGGGCTACGTCTAGTCTATGGCCAGCGACGACTGATGAACTTCGTACGAATATCGAACGTGAAATTGCAGCAGTATCGGCCGATTTACTATGATTGAAAACCGTCGAAAATTGGGCTCAGCGTCTGGACTTCTGAAAGCGTTCCCGTGGTGGCCATGCAAAAGAAATCGAGTTCCATACATAATGGCATCGAATGTACTTTCACAGGAATAAAGAATTTCATTGATATCCAAAACCGTTTTTGTTTTATTTAAAAAACGTTTGTAGCGCTCTTACTGAAAAACCCTTTATTTCATCCCCTTGAAAGTAATCCCCTTTCGCTTCAATACATTTATGCCAACGATTTTTCCAGTTATCACAGCACTTGGCAAAATCCTCCTTAGGAATGGCCATCAGAGCCTTCTGCGATTCAGCTTTTATTACCTCAATCGAGTCAAATCGACGTCCTGGAGCGGTCTCTTGAATTTGTTGACTAACCAGAAGTGACACGGAGCAAAATCAGATGAATAAGCAGGTTGCGGAACGATATATATTAAATTTTTGAGAGAATGAAAAATGGGTTTTTTTTTAACCATTCTAGATTGGACTTTTTTTAAGCACAATTCATCACTTAAAATCGTTATCAGCGATGTCTCTAATAGTCAATCGAAGATTTTCAAGCACCATTTTTTTGACTTGCTTGACGTAATGTTTATCAGTCGATGTTTTTGACCGACTTGATACCAAATTCTTCTCAACACGCTCGCGGCTGGCGTCGAATTCCTTATAACACTTGTAAACGTTTATTGAAGACAGAGTCTAATCCATATAGGTTATCTGCTGAAATGCCATTTCGCGAACAAAATTTCATGAAACTTTTTTGTTTAATAAATTTAGATATAGTAAAAATCGCAGAATTTATTTTTAGAGCTTCACAAACCGAAGCATATCTCAAACGCTAATGAGTATTTTGGATGTGAAATTTTACACAGATGTTACGAACAGTTTAACCAAGTCACAGAAAATAAAAATTATCGATTGGACTAACCCCGGCAAGTTTAATTTAAAAATGCAACTTTTAATATGATCACAGAAGTATATCAGAGATTGCAAAAGCATTTCAACCCACTTTCCCAGCCCAAAATGTCCTTCCCCTCCTCCGTGCTTTAATAAGGCGAATAAACGCTTGCGAGTGACGTCACAGTAGCAACTAAAAACCGACTACTGCAAAGGAGGGTCTCCCACACTTTTAAAAGAACAGTCTTAGGAAAGATGTCGTTGATGATGAGGCAGCGATAGAAATCGCCCAACAATTATCTGATGAATTTGGACATGGATATTTGCTCCACGGGCTCTGATACAGCCTACATATTTACAAAAAAAAAAATTTTATAGAAATTTGCTTCATTCTACATAAAGTGCTAGCAGGCCGAAAATCTACTTTCATCTTATAAGCATTATCAAAATATTTTCGAGCAAGCTAGAACGAAAGAAAAATAATATATTTTTAACATTCTATTTTATAAGTAAAAAAAAATTGAATTTATTAAATTTTATTTTAACGGAGGTTGGGTTAAACAACAGGAATTTATCAAGCGACTCTGGCGACTGGATATTTGCTCCGCGAGCTCTGATAATATTTTTTAGACCATATATTTTATAGCGCCGTGCTTTATACAAATTTTTCAATATTTAACCCGAAGTGCTAGCAAGTGGAAAAAAATTTTGTGCGATTGTTTCAAGGTAACAAAAATTGTATTTGCTAAATTTTATATTAACGGAGTTTAACCCAACAGGAATTCATCAAGGGACTCTAGAGCTTCAGAAAGATCACTCCGCGAGTTCATTCTACAAAAAGTTCTAGAAGGTCGAAAATATAATTTTATCTTATAGGACCTAGCAAATAATATTTTAGCGAGAACGCAATCATCAGAATCATATATTTGAAATATTATACTTTAAGGTAAACAAAAATTTATTCGCTTAATTTTATATTAATGGAGTTTAACCCAACAGGTTCTCTAGCGGCTAAGGCTTAGTTCCTGACCAATTTCGAACATGAGCTCAACGCAACTTGTGTACAGCGCTTTTATGCGTAACAAATGCAATGAAGACTTGGCCAGGATCAAACGCAATGTCATCCCTACATTGCTATTCGACCGTTTGACGAGCAAGTTTTTGAACAATGAGGTCTCATGGGATCGAAGCTCTATACTGATTCCAGATGTTGCACGAATACCTCCGCCGTACTTGGCCAAAAATGTCACATGTTTGGGTAAGCTTTCCGAGTCCCGACGCGTGGAAACCATAGTAAATATTTTTCATACGGAATTTTCGAGTATTACCCTATACAAAGAAAACTTTTCGTCAAATCTTAAGGAGTATGTTTCGGTAAATATGGTTTGGTTTTTAATGTACAAGCTTGTTCTAAGCTAAATTCCAACAGGATCAAGCAATACCAACCCCAAGGTATATGCTTTATACCTCACAAAATATTATACTGCTTGATTACGACGCTGTCCACGAAACTGTTAAGCGAGATAACGAAGTTGCTCCAAATAATAAGGTTGCCTCGAGTAAAATACCTATGCGAACTTTACCCAGCTCAGGCGCATTGGTTAGACCTGCAAAGTCTATCAAAGCCGATTTAAACAAACTGGGATGCTACCCTAACTCACCTAGACCAAACGCATACAAAGTTGTGATGAAAAAAATAGACAATTCCGCGCCAATGTCGTATCAGCCACGAACCCAGACAGCTATAGATCTCAAAGCTGGTTCCGCTCTGGCTCTCAAGGGCGTTGTTCGCAAGACCACAGACATTAAAATTATGGGGAATGCTAGCAAAGTGGCTACTCCTCGCGAGCCGACTCCTTGGCGCATTGTATCTAAAGAGATAAAATCCACGACTAATGTTATACGAGCGACTAATGCTCGCGAGCCGACTCCTAGGCGCGTTATTCACAGAACCAATACGGAAATCAAAGCTGTGACCCCTTCTCAGGCCGTGACTAAGCAACAAAAGGCTCCAACAGAATGGGCTAACAAGACAGCTGTGCGCGGCATAAAGCCCCAAACCAAAACTGTTGAATCCAAAATGACACCATTGAGCGTACCACCGGCTAATTACCCGCCGAAACTGATTAGTGTAAGATTTAGTTTATAATTTAACAAACAATTTTATTTACCTTTTAAACTTAAAAAACAGGGTAAAACCTTTGAGAAGAATGTACCGTCAATGGGATACCCGGAGAGTCCAGTTCTTCTCAATGCTGGAGACATGCCAACAGTTGAGAACCCACTTGTAAACCAACAAATTAATGAGCCAAAACCGACTGAACAGCGCTCTGTGCTTCCAAGCCAGTTACTCTTGATGCGTCAGAAGACACTGCCTCAAGATATTGTGGAGCAGCAAGAAATCAGCGATTCCTCTTCTGATAGCGTTGAACTTGATGAGCAGCCGGAAACATGCAGACAAACAGTAGCTGAGCGGGAACTTCCAAATCAGGAGCAGCAAAGTCCCACTCTTTCAAGCGACGAATCGCTTTGAGTCTTAAGTGCTCTCAAAGAATTCAATACCTTTGCTGCACTTTCATTTCAGAAAATTTCATCCACAAAATTCACCGTAAAGATTGGACAATTGTTAACACGACTGAAACATACAGACTACCAACCTCCAAAACTTCGCTCCAAGAACTTCGCTCCAAAAACTTCGCTCCAAAGAACTACCATTACATCACTATCTTATGTTAAGTGCGATAAAAATCAGATCCTTTATAGCACTTCTGTTTATTTTGTATCCATGTAAACACAACAGTAACAAGAAACAATAAACACACAATACACACAAAAATTAAATTTGCGAATTTATTTAGGATACAATAAAAACTACAATTTCACAGCAATAATTAGCTTATAGTTAAAAAAAAATTATTAAACATAATTTAAACAATTTCCTGTATAACAAAATAATTTTTGAAAAAAAAAATTGTGACGTCAATTGTCCACAAACGGCGCTTCCTCATGAAAGGAAAAACTCTAGCGACGCTTGGTGCAAGTTTCCGCTGTGCCCGCCTTAAAGCTGTGCACATCCTCCTCAAAATCCCTGGTCGAATTGTGTCCTATATTAGGGCTTATATGCCGCTGCAGCTTTTGCGCTGACCTGGCAGCAGACAGCTGCTTTTGTGCTGACTGCCGCACGCTGGACGAGATTTTGGCGGACATGCGACGTTTAGGTCGCACTACGCGCTGTCTGCGTAAGAACAACTTGATTTGCGAGGGTCTGGGTGAGCACACCTCACGTTCCTCGTAGGGTCCAGCAGCAGCGCCTGGCTGCTGCCAATATTCGCTCTCAAGTCACTGGCTGGATCAAAGGCAGGTGTATAGGTGGGTGAGTGTATGACAGCACTGCCCAGCTGGCGCTGCTGCTGACGTTGCTTACGACTGGCTGGCTGGATCAAAGGCAGGTCTATAGGTGGGTGAGTGAATGACAGCACTGGCCAGCTGGCGCTGCTGCTGACGTTGGTTATGACGCAAACGTTGTCGCGGTCATGACAAAGATCTGCTGCGCGCTGTAGCCGGTGCCGCTTTGCGTGTGCTCTCCAAAATGGCATCAATCATGCGTTCCAGCGTCACATCACCCATTTGTGTGGAACTTAGCGTAGTTTGCTCAGACGCTGCACTGGCGGCAGGCGGCAGTGGCTTTTGCTCCAGATAACGTGGTTTCTCAAAGTAACTATCGGGTATGCCCAGGCCGCGTAAGGCCAACAATGGTCCGGGTATGAGTGTGGTGCTGGGCGAATACTCCGCCTCAAAGGTGGGCAAAGTGGAGGCATAGGCATTTGGTCTGGCGCGTAGGCGTATGCCAGGGTGAGCTGGCTAGCGGTGCTGGTGTGGCCATAAAGTTGTTAAGCTCCTTAAGTAGCGGCGTGCGGCACTTAAGGGCGTTCAATAAAATCCGGTTCCTTCATAGAATACCAAAATCAAAAGAATTTTTAAGCAAACATTTTTTTTTACCTATTTTCCTATGGGAGCTATATAATATAGTCAATCGATTTCGATCATTTTTGACACAGTCCTTTAATACCTTAAAAAAGCTCTGAATGCCGAATTTATTTCAAATATCTTTACAAACAGACGAAATACAATGAATTTTGTATAAATTTGGTTACGATATCTTTATTATAGAATTAAATATAGCAAATTTTGTATAATAAAAGTTATTTTGGCCGATCGGTCCTATGGTAGCTATATTATATAGTCAATCGATTTTGATAAAATTTTGTAGAATGCTTAAGGCCTATAAAAAACTTACAAGTGCCAAATTTAATTCCAATATCTTCGCAAACAAACGAAACACAACAAATTTTGTTCAAAAATCGATTTTTGGGAAGATCGGTCCTATGGGAGCTATATTATATAGTCAATCGATTTTGATTAAATTTGGTATAGTGCTTGGGAACTATAAAAAACTGGCGAGTGCCAAATTTGGTTACGATATCTTCAGAAACAAACCAATTCATCTAAAACTTTTATTTTTTTCGAGGTCGTCTAAAACACCCCTTATGGGAGCTATATAATTTAACCCAATATCAAAAAAGTAAAATAAACTTTTCTGCTATGGAATAATATGGGATCTAATGCGAAAGTCCGGTTACTCTAGCTCTTACCATCTCTGAGATCTAGGCGTTCAAACGGACAGACGGACGGACGGACATGGGTATATCGACTTCTCTAGTCACCCTGATCATGTTTTAGGTAACTTTGGGGGGTCTCCGAGGGTATAATAATATAAAAAAGTTTCAGGATAATGATATAATTTTTATTTATTTTATTTATTTTTATTTATTTTTTCTCGGCATCTTAAGCTCGTTTTTCTATTAGTAAATTTTTCTGAACAATATTTTATGTATAAATTTAATTTAAAACATTTTGTTTAGTATTTAGTTTTCTATTATGTATCAGTTCTTTAATAAATATTTTGTTAATATATTAGTAATTATTGTATATTAGTAATTATTCATTTATTTATTGTATGTATTATATTTTTAAAATTAATAGCGTCTTTTGCAATATTTGTTTTTTGTTACGTTTCTTTGAACCATTTGTTATCGATAAATTTAATTTAAAATTGTTTTTTCTATTTGTTTTTGTACTTTGTTTCTGTTCTTTAATTAATATTTTAGTAATTATCGGTATTATATGTTACGACATCTTTGGCGTCTTTAGATTTATTTTTTGTAGTATTTTTCTGAATCATTATTTTCAATTCTATTTTTTTCCCTGTTTATTTTAGTCTTTATCTCTGTTCTTTTATTAATATTTTGTTAAATCTCGTCATAAATTAGTAATCGGCGTTTTTTGCTAAGCTTATTGGTTTTGTTGTTGCTGCTCCACGTTCATCTCGTGCATCAACTTAACCAAGTTGCTCATCTGCTCCTGTTTTGTCATTTCATCCAGGGCTTTGTATACCAGACAAGACAAACCGCTGATAAGTAACAAATCGGAGGCCTTCAAAAGAAGCATGAGAATTTCCTTGTCAACCTTTATCAGCTCTGCGTCCCAAGGCAGCAAATTGTCAAAATGGCTATCTATAATCATCTCCTCGTCTAAGTCATCCTTGTGGTAATTGAGCCACTTCGCTACTATGGACAATATATTTGAATGTATATTATATACGGGCAAGACATATTCAGTTGCTGGAGTATTATAAGCCCTCCAACAGTCCAGCATAAATAAGATCGTCTGCGAAAGGAAGGCAGCCTTCTCGTCAATCTCGAAGACTTCGTTATCGGAGGAAACAAGCTGAATGTTGACCATGGTGAACTAAAAGAAAAAAGATACAAAATAAGTTTTAATATATATCGGGTTTTTCAATAGGGACGCTACAAAAGTAGACCGATTGCGACAGCAAACGACGCTCTCTTGACATTTCTCTTCAGTAAGGTTTGCCATTTCATCGTGGAAAGATATAAGATCCAACAACGAGTCGAAATTATTAAAATTTACTACCGAAATTTGGAGGCAGTGGCCTCAACTTTAAGAGCGCTACGTACAATTTATGGTCGTCATAATTGTCCTGCCAGATCAACAATTGAGCATCTAGTGGAAAAATTTGAAGGCACAGGAATAGTACAAAATGTTCCCGTGCCAGTGAGACCAAAAAAGTGGCCGTAGAGTCGAGAATATTGCTGCCGCTAGCGCATCAATTAAGGAAGACCCAAGTCAGTCTCTCACACGTCGTTCTCAAGCGTTGGGCATCTCTGTGACGTCGTTGTGGCGAATTTCGCGAAAAGGTCTTGGCCTTCATCCTTACAAGATCCAATTGACGCAAGAACTAAAGCCGCTTGACCACCAGCAGTGTCGTATGTTCGTGAATTGGCCTGAGCAACAACTTGAAAATGATCCAGTTTTTCATAGAAAAATCATCTTCAGCGAAGAGGCTCATTTCTGGCTGAATGGCTTCGTCAATAAGCAAAATATGCGTTATTGGTCAGGCAGCAATCCACACGTACCCCATGAGTCACGATTACATCCCGAACAAATTATGGTTCGGTGCGGTTTATGGGCCGGCGGCGTCATTGGGCCGTACTTCTTTCGTGATAATCAAGATCAGCACGTTACTGGGAATGATAAACGAATAATTTTGGCCCGAATTGGATGATATGGACTTGGACAATATGTGGTTTCAACAGGACGTGACGTCGCTCAAGCCACGCATCGAATGTCACAATCGATTTATTGAAAACCAAGTTTGGTGAAAGTGATGGCCCAGTCAATTGGCCGCCTCGGTCTTGCGATTTGACGCCGTTAGACTAATTCCTTTGGGGCTAAGTCAAGTCTAGGGTCTATGCCAACAAGCCAGCGACGATTGATGAACTTCGTACGAATATCGAACGTGAAATTGCAGCAGTATCGGCCGATTTATGCATGAAAACCGTTGAAAATTGGGTTCAGCGTCTGGACTTCTGCAAGCGTGCCCGAGGTACCCATGCACAAGAAATCGAGTTCCATACATAATGGCATCGAATGTACTTTCACAGGAATAAAGAATTTCATTGATATCCAAAACCGCTTTTGTTTTGTTGAAAAAAACTTTTGTAGCCCTCTTATTGAAAAACCCTTTATATGTATGTTTGTATGTACATATTTGCTCATGCATGTACTTATGTATAAGCGTATATAAACACAGAGATCATTATATTTTTATTACACAAATTCAAAAATACGCTTAATTCCTAGCCGGATGCATGATATACATATGTACATATCTGAAACATATGTACATAGACAAATTTATGTACTTACATACATACATACATGCACCTGCAGCAACTCTTTACGGACAAGCAAAATCTTTTGCAAAAACTCAGTTCATCAGATTTTTCATGTACATATTTGAAATATGTACATACATATGTGCTTAATTCACGGCTTTATAAAACGTATTGTACAAAAGTACATATGTACATATGTACATATCTGAAGCATATGTATATAAACAAATTTATGTACTTACATACATACATACATGCACCTGCAGCAACTTTTTTACGGACATGCAAAGTCTTTTGCAAAAACTCAGTTTATCATAATTTTCATATACAAATTTGAAATATGTATTTACATACATATGTGCTTAATTCACGGCTTTATAAAACGTATTGTACAAAAGTACATATGTACATATCTGAAGCATATGTATATAGACAAATTTATGTACTTACATGCATACATACATGCACCTGCAGCAACTTTTTTACGGACATGCAAAGTCTTGCAAAAACTCAATTCATCATATTTTTCATATACAAATTTGAAATATGTACATACATATGTGCTTAATTCCTGGCTGTATAAAACGTATTTTACAAAAGTACATATGTACATATCTGAAGCATATGTATATAGACAAATTTATATACATACATACATACATACATACATACATACATGCACCTGCAGCAACTTTTTTACGGACAAGCAAAATCTTTTGCAAAAACGCAGTTTATCATATTTTTCATATACAAATTTGAAATATGTACATACATATGTCCTTAATTCACGGCTTTATAAAACGTATTGTACAAAAGTACATATGTACATATCTGAAGCATATGTATATAGACAAATTTATGTACTTACATACATACATGCACCTGCAGCAACTTTTTTACGGACAAGCAAAATCTTTTGCAAAAACGCAGTTTATCATATTTTTCATATACAAATTTTAAATATGTACATACATATGTCCTTAATTCACGGCTTTATAAAACGTATTGTACAAAAGTACATATGTACATATCTGAAGCATATGTATATAGACAAATTTATGTACTTACATACATACATGCACCTGCAGCAACTTTTTTACGGACAAGCAAAATCTTTTGCAAAAACGCAGTTTATCATATTTTTCATATACAAATTTGAAATATGTACATACAAATGTGCTTAATTCACGGCTTTATGAAACGTATTGTACAAAAGTACATATGTACATATCTGAAGCAAATGTACATAGACAAATTTATGTACTTACATACATACATACATGCACCTGCAGCAACTTTTTTACGGACATGCAAAGTCTTTTGCAAAAACTCAGTTCATCATATTTTTCATATACAAATTTTAAATATGTACATACATATGGGCATAATTCCTGGCTGTATAAAACGTATTGTACTAAAGTACATATGTACATATCTGAAGCATATGTATATAGACAAATTTATGTACTTACATACACACATACATGCACCTGCAGCAACTTTTTTACGGACATTCAAAGTCTTTTGCAAAAACTCAATTCATCATATTTTTCATATACAAATTTGAAATATGTACATACAAATGTGCTTAATTCACGGCTTTATGAAACGTATTGTACATAAGTACATATGTACATATCTAAAGCAAATGTACATAGACAAATTTATGTACTTACATACATACATACATGCACCTGCAGCAACTTTTTTACGGACATGCAAAGCCTTTTGCAAAAACTCAGTTCATCATATTTTTCATATACAAATTTGAAATATGTACATACATATGTGCTTAATTCACGGCTTTATAAAACGTATTGTACAAAAGTACATATGTACATATCTGAAGCATATGTATATAGACAAATTTATGTACTTACATACATACATACATGCACCTGCAGCAACTTTTTTACGGACATGCAAAGTCTTTTGCAAAAACTCAGTTCATCAAATTTTTCATATACAAATTTGAAATATGTACATACATATGTGCTTAATTCACGGCTTTATGAAACGTATTGTACAAAAGTACATATGTACATATCTGAAGCATATGTATATAGACAAATTTATGTACTTACATACATACATACATGCACCTGGAGCAACTTTTTTACGGACATGCAAAGTCTTTTGCAAAAACTCAGTTCATCATATTTTTCATATACAAATTTGAAATATGTACATACATATGTGCTTAATTCACGGCTTTATAAAACGTATTGTACAAAAGTACATATGTACATATCTGAAGCATATGTATACAGACAAATTTATGTACTTACATACATACATACATGCACCTGCAGCAACTTTTTTACGGACATGCAAAGTCTTTTGCAAAAACTCAGTTCATCAAATTTTTCATATACAAATTTGAAATATGTACATACATATGTGCTTAATTCACGGCTTTATGAAACGTATTGTACAAAAGTACATATGTACATATCTGAAGCAAATGTACATAGACAAATTTATGTACTTATATACATACATGCACCTGCAGCAACTTTTTTACGGACATGCAAAGCCTTTTGCAAAAACTCAGTTCATCATATTTTTCATATACAAATTTGAAATATGTACATACACATGTGCTTAATTCACGGCTTTATAAAACGTATTGTACAAAAGTACATATGTACATATCTGAAGCATATGTATATAGACAAATTTATGTACTTACATACATACATACATGCACCTGCAGCAACTTTTTTACGGACATGCAAAGTCTTTTGCAAAAACTCAATTCATCAAATTTTTCATATACAAATTTGAAATATGTACATACATATGTGCTTAATTCACGGCTTTATGAAACGTATTGTACATAAGTACATATGTACATATCTAAAGCAAATGTACATAGACAAATTTATGTACTTACATACATACATACATGCACCTGCAGCAACTTTTTTACGGACATGCAGTCTTTTGCAAAAACTCAGTTCATCAAATTTTTCATATACAAATTTGAAATATGTACATACATATGTGCTTAATTCACGGCTTTATGAAACGTATTGTACATAAGTACATATGTACATATCTAAAGCAAATGTACATAGACAAATTTATGTACTTACATACATACATACATGCACCTGCAGCAACTTTTTTATGCACAACCAAAGTCTTTTGCAAAAACTCAGTTCATCAGATTTTTCATACACACAAATTAAAAAAATGTGCTCTATTCCGGGCTTTATAAACCCTATTGTACAAAAGTACATATGTACATATCTAAAGCAAATGTACATAGACAAATTTATGTACTTATATATGTACATACATACATGCACCTGCACCAACTTTTTTATGCACATGCAAAATAAGTCTTTTGCGCAAAATCAGTTCATTGAAATTGTTCTTACAATATAAACTTACTTAAGTATTTGTTAATTTTTTTCCAATTATTATCCGTTGGATTTACGTTTTTTTTCTTTACCAAAAAACGCCGGTTTATGCTGATTAAAAAATTTAACTACTCTAATTGACAAATGGCGACTGAATGTCTATGTCTAACTGAGAAATTCCCTTGTCAACTGTTTCGTTATTCAGTTCCTGTTCAGAAGTTGCCACTATGTCTGGCAAAGGTAATGCGTCTTGCCAGGGTTTCCTCATTTACCATAAGGGGTATTTTTTTGGGACATTTTTCAGTGATGTGTTTTTTCCAAGAATTTTGAAGTTTGTTTACAATCGTGTTTTTGCTTTGCAAGCTACAGCGGCAAAAAAATTCGTCCGTGGAGCAGCCTAATCCCAGTTGAAGCGATTCAAGCCAGCCCAAAAACTTACACCTGTGCTGTGGTAAGCTGCATCCAAGAAAAATAAATGCTGACGCAGTGAGTTAAACGTTTTTTTTTTTTAATTTACACAAATTAGCTTAAAATTCAATTGCCAACAAAATCAATGCCAATAAAAAGTAAAGCCTAATTAAAATTTGCAAAACAAAAGCCAAGTTTATGCTGCATCAAAACTTCTGATATGCAATTTTGGCCTTTCTACGAAACTGTTACAAAAAACGCCTGGCCAAACGGCAGCTCCGTTCTCGCGTTATGAAAGTGTCAAACGGCCAAGTTGGAAAACGCGAACTTTACGCGTGCGTGCTTTACTCGCAAAATTTTTCGATTTAATAGAGATTAAAACACGACTAATTGAAGCTGTGCAGAAGGTCTTGGATATGCAGCTTTCGATGCAAAGAATTAGCAGCGCCGGGAACTTGCTTCAGCATAATAGTTGCGCAGGGACAGATTGGCTATGAGCCCAACTCGCAGTGTCAGAATGATCTTTTCGATGCGTTTCTTTACGCCTGGAGCTGCGACGCCGAATGTGATGCATTTAATGCTTCACATTTTAGTCAACAGTCTCCAAGGTTTAATGAGTCCAAAAAAACTCAAATTGGCAATGAGCCCAACTCGCAGCGTAAGAATGATCTTTTCGGTTCGTCTCTTTACGCCTGGAGCTGCGACGCCGAAAGTGATGAGGTTTATAGTAATAGTCACTTGCGTAGGGTGATGCATTTAATGCTAAACATTTTAGTCAACAGTCTCCAAGGTTTTTGGATTATAGCTTTGACTGGGCAGCTGTTGTGTTGGCTATTCAATGGAACTCATTTGGCAAACATTTCAAGAAAACTCATGCGCTTAGTGACAGCCTTACATCGACTTGTTATTCAGCCATATTTTGTACAATTTGGAATGAATTTATTGGTACGGGGTCGCTACACAAAACGAACCAAAACTGCAGAGAATTTCCACCTTTTTACATAGGTACATAATTTATGTATGCAAATACTCAACTAATTTGTATATACAAAAAAAATATGGGATTCCCCGCACTATACTTTCTGTATACAAGTATATAATGTAAAAGTTTTACATACATGTTTAGGCACAAAATTTAAAAAATAGGCATTCAATTTAAGGCACCTAGTAATGACTAAAAAGAGTTACATATGTTTTTAGCCATGGTTCGGCGTTAAAAGCTTTCATAACTTTTATAATCCTCCAATTACAAAAAAATTTAAAATGTCACAAACTTTTAAGCTTAACAAATCTCTTGAAAAATGCAGACACACTTCTTCAAGCGTTTTAATTCATAATAAATTCAAAGATATTTCTAGCACATTGACAGCTAAATTCAAAGATATTTTTAGCGCATTGATATCTACACGATACTGACTACAATTTCAAGTCATTACAATTCATAATTTGTCTCTTTTTGTTTTAAATTTAACGTACTTTAATTCTGGTTAGTTTTCTTTCGATCTTAATATACACTTTTTGTAATTTGCATAAGGAAATAGATTTAAAAGAAGAAAAAAAAATATATATGTAATGAATTTGAAGTGTAGGCTTTAAATTAGTAACTAAAAATCGCAATCACGTTCTAGATCTTCTTTGCCGTTTACTTTTCCTCACACCATTCGTTCTCCTTGCGTACTTGCTCCTCCTCAGCCGGCGTAAAGTCCTTTTTGATGTTGAAGGTCTTGCGTATCTCCTCGGGAGTCTTGCCCTTGATCATATTGGCAACGGTCTTGCAGGTTAACTCAAGCAAACCCTTAATATCCAAATAGTTAGCGGCCAAAATTAATTCAAACAGCGTGCCCTGATCAACTTTAAGAAAATCAGCATCCCAAGAGGTAATGTCATCGGTACGCTTTTCCTTGTTTTCATCATCCTCGCTGGGCTGAGGATCATCCTTGTGATAATTAGCCCAGGTCAGCACTTTGCGCAATATGGTCGAGTTAACATTTGGCAATGGTACAATTGCATTATCATCATCTTCCATGCCGCAATCCTCCAACATGGTCTTAATAGTGCCCGAACACTTGGCAATTTGAATATCGGTATCGAAGATTTCCTCATCAGAGGATTGCAACTTAATGGTCGGCATAACTGTTGTCTGTTTTAGAATCTGTTTAACTGTAACAAAAACAAAAAAAAAACAGTTAGTTGGTTTTAAAAGTCGGTATGTAAACGTTTATAACCTTGGAATAATTTATGTATACAAAATCAATCAAGTGGCCACAGAGAATTTTCATTGCAGAAACTGATTTGTTGCATTTCCAATGTGGCATGGCGCACCGTTTTGTGGAAAGCATGGATTATGCATCTAAATGCTGCAATTTTGTCGCCAGAGCACTCTTTGTGATGAAATAGGTCTTGTCAACCATTAAGATTTGCTTGCCCATATTGGGTTCTAGGTTCGCTTCAACCAGCTACTAGGAATGTCTTGGTCGTCAATGGACGGAATGTGGACAATCTATCACTGTCCCATGCTCAATAGAATTCGACACTAATCGACAATTATTCAATGTTGACGCAGCCACATGAAACATGACGCTTACTTAATCTTATGTGCAGGAATGAAATGGCTTACGAAAAACTTTATTTAACAACTTATGTGCAATAATGCATGAAGCAGCCCCTTCCTAGTTAAATCATCAGCAATATGCACAAAAATGTGCGCAACTCCTGGTTATTTCAATAGTGTACATATAGTATATAGTATGTACATACATATATACTCGTACATACATGTATATACACTCAGTAGCAACACAAATTATTCATAATGAAAAAGATTGTATTTTACATATAAACAAAAAGATTTAAGTTCAATCAAATAACAATAGTTTTAAAAACCCAGGGACTGTGCATGTTTTTGCAGTAAATAAACTTGTAAATTTTATAAACATTTATTTATTATGAGTGCTAATAGTGCTGTACACATAGTTTATAGTCTCACTGTATATAACTTAATATATATGTATGTGCATAATAGCCACAAAATATAGTGCATACACGCGTTGCATTGTTTATTTGTTTAATTACTTACCAAAATACTGCGTTTAATTTAGACGTTTTTGGGTTCCAGACTTTTCTAACAATGAAGAAAAAATGCTAGTTGCTTAGCGCAAAGAAAGAAAATATATATTGCAGCAGGCGTCAGCGCAGGCTTGCAGGCGATAGTTGTTTCGATTGTTGCAGCGCTGCCAAGCTATTTTCCAAGTACTGCAACATAAAATTCTTTAACCTAATCTTAGCCAGAAGACAAAAAATAATTTAGACTCTAATTTTTTCCAAAAGCATAAATTTTGTTAAGTGTTTTTATTTGGTAGACTGAATCAGTTTTGCTTACTGATTTATGTAGCCTAGCCTGCTGTGCATTTAAACAAGTTGGCAGTCTGTGTATGTTTTGTATGTGTAAAAGAGATAACTAGCGCTTGCTTATTACATTTACATATATAGTGCGCACGCTCGTGTCATACCCCGTGCCGACGACGGCCGATAACCGTGCATAAAATGCTTGTTCTTTTGCGAAAACGGAATCGCAGAGAATTGTAACGCGGAAAAGTATATAAAAAACTACGTTTTTTTCGTGTGCGTGTTTTTTTTACAACTAACTGTAATAATATACATAATTTAAGCATATAATAAACTTAACTTGTGTTTAAGTATGGCTGTAAACATGTGCGCGTGGCTATAAAAAGAAGTCGCTTAAAATTAATAAAACAAAATGCTTAGACGTTAGAAAACGTAAAAGAAAAAAAAAGCCAAAAGCAAAGGAAGAAAAAGAAAAGGCAAACGGCATACATACAGACAAACATATGTACATACGCACGCTCGACAAAGTCGCTGCAAAGGAATATATGTATCTACTACATACATATGTATATGTATGCGTGTGCACATAGCGTGTGTGTGTATCAAGCAGGGCAGCAGCAGAGCAGCTAGAGCTAGATTCTAGCTGTTGTTGTTGTTTCGGCTAAGGGCAAGGGAGGGCATGGACGACGACGTTTAAAGCAAACACAACGACAACAAAGTAGAGAATAATGCATCGTCGCAGCGGAGTCGCCAAGAACAGGGACGGCTCCGCCAAA
This sequence comes from Chymomyza amoena, assembly GCA_037043745.1. NCBI lineage: Eukaryota > Metazoa > Arthropoda > Insecta > Diptera > Drosophilidae > Chymomyza > Chymomyza amoena. The sequence goes on from JBAMAX010000504.1 coordinate 101,784, forward strand.
GCCGCCCTAGACGCTGCTTCTACGACATTGGACTGCTGATTGTGAGCCAATACGCTTAGGAAATGTGTATTGCAAGTTCTTAAAAGATAATCAAAAAAGGAATATTAAGCTGAAAGTGAATTTTTGGATACAATTGCAACCGAACACACAAAGCCATCCAACAAGAGGAAGCAGCGAGTAAACGAACGAGTAAACAAGCCCTGTACATGTGTTTGGCTGTATGTATGCGCCTGCTGCTGGATGTCGAGAAAAAAACAGTAGCAAAGCAACAGACAAAGAACCAGCCAGAGACGGCTGAAAAGCAAGAAGCAGCAGCAGCTATCAAGCCAAGTGAAAAATTTATAATAAAAGGTAAATGATTGCGCATTATGTTAATGTGTATTAAATATTTTGCTTAAATATTACAGACAGCCGCCATTTTTGGTCAAGCTTTGTAATGAGAAAAGAAAAAAAAAAGAAACAAATTTTGTGCAAACTAAGGGTTGACAACGTTCTAAATTATGTGCTGAAGCTTTGATTGCATTTAACGTAATTTTATTTGAATTAAAGTCCAAGCTAATTTTTTTGTTGTAATGATTTAAATGCAATTATTGTATTTTATGCTGCGCAGCTGACAACTCTGCACTTTTTTCTTTGTTGACATTTTCAGTTGTGCGCTACTCGCTAGTTTAGGCAGGTCGCACTGCGCCACTCGCTATTAGCAGCCATAAAGCAGCTGTCTCATATTTGATCTATAATTTGATAATTTTTTTTTTTTTGAGCAAAAGAAAAGAAAAAAATTTTTTTATTTTGATTGCATATCATCCATAACATTCCTCTGGCAATAGCAAATAGCTTTACAGTTGCAGTTTCCAAGTTGCGGCATAACTTATTCCTAATAAACCTGAACTAGCCATAACAAATACAAATCATCAGCCCAGTTCAGCGAACGTAATAAACCTTACAAAATAATAACAAAAACATTCTAAAGAAAAATAAATCAGACGGCTGTGCCCAACGGTGCCAGCCTACACTCACTTGGCTCATATTAATGTTTATAGCGTCGCTGTTTTGTATACTTTTAGAATTCTTGGGAATAGGTTTGCATGAGAGCTGTGTCTGACATGACTCAACGAGCAAAAGTTAGTTAGTACCTTTGGTTTAAAAGTAATTATAGTATTAGTGCAGCTTATAGTGGAGAGAGAGTATAAATTAATGACAGATTTGAAGATAAGGCGACGAACTGTGTACGGATAATGCAGTAACTGTTATGGTCTCTGAGATCTTTGGATTTTCCCAAATAGGAGTAATTCTATTTGTTTTATTTATACGGAAAAACAAAGCTTAGCTTAAGCGCTTTTTGCTATTTTTAGTTTTTCCGTGGAAACAAGAGGGAAGAAATGAGCGCACTGGCAACACTGGTATCAGCTCATCTACTCGTTTGTTTATAATGCGCATTCGCAGCAATGGGTCTTAAATGGTTGCTGCTGCAAGTGGGCAAGTGTGAGTGTGTGCGTGCTGCGCTTGTGTATGCGTTTTCGTTTTTCGCAAACAGCTGAGCGTTGACTCGTTGTTGTTGTTGCCCTGACAATTTGCACATAAATACAATTCATTCAGAACTTTGGCCAGCAACAAAGAATAATTTAACTGCCCCCCTTACCCGCCCCAAAATAAAAAAATTATGTTCAGCCCATAAAATGAAGGGTTTGCTGCAAATTGTTGCTAAGCTTTGGTGCTGCTGCTGCTGCGTTTGTGCTCCACCCGCTACCGCCGACAACAGACAGTCAGTCTTTGTTGTAAGGCAGCGCCACGCGGCGCAGCTTCTGTGTACCAAAAAAAATATAAAAAGTTGAATTAAATTGCAGCGAAATCAATAAACGAAAAGCTTTTATTCGCTGCTTTTGCTATATAATAAATATACATGTATTTATATGCATATATATATGTATGCATTGAATGTACAAGTGCATAACAATGGCAGGCGCAGTTTCTTAAAATGTTTATTGTGCGCAAATTAAAACAACTTATTCGAAGTATTTTTTTTTTACGCTATCGATCTGCGTTTTTTTTTTTCGTTTATTTCTTTCCTTATTACACACATGTGCTTCTTGTTAATTGATTTTTTGCACGTGTATGCGCGATAAAAAGCGAGATAGAGCGCAACAAAGAGCGTGTGCGCCTGTAAACGGACGGTGGGGCGGGGACGGACATGCACATGGAAACATAGCCCAGTGAAGCCATAAAAACTAATGTAATTGAACAAAATAAGGCAAAATTTTGTATGAACCTTTTTTTTTTTAAACATTAACAATAATGTAACGCGACAAAAAAAAAAGCTAACAAACAGCTGTTTTGTTTAAAAGCTACCCCAAAAAAATCATAGTGAGCGCTTATCACCTACTGTTACTGTGTGCATCTATAGCCATCTCGCTCGTTTTCATGTAAGCTGTAATGCTTTTTGTAATCTGATTTATTAGCACTGCTTTGTTTATGCGCTGTACCCTTTCCCCAAGCCAAGCGTCAGGGGTATTCAAGAATTTTGCCAGCAGTGCCGACTATAATATGCCCTGCAGCTGCCTCCGTCGTAATTATTTTAATGTACGGCTCAAGTTCTTACAAAGAATTTACGCTGTACAAATTGTTTTTTCTTTTTCTTCTTGTTCTTTCCAATTGAAAAAGTGACAATGAAGCTCTAAGGTTTCATCCGTCTTGCTGTCAATTCGTTGTAAACTTCAACATTACTAGACGTAGACATAAACAAACAAGTGCAATTTTTTATAGCCATAAAGTCATGCATTTTTTATAGCAATAATTTTAATTTGAAACGTTTTTAATGACTCCCCTGGCTCTTCTTTCAAATTACAGACTGCAGCACTACAGAATGGTCGTCGGCTCAAATCATACACGACGCGGTGAGACTGGCAGCAGGTTTACATCGAATAGCAGCAGTAATTCCAGCGTATCTGCGAATTCAAGCGGCAGTAACAACTCCACCAGCACAACGTCTTCAATAGCATCAAGCACAAGTTCAACAGCCATAACCGCAGTAGCTGCAGCAGCGGCGGCGGCGTCGTCAATGTCACATAAAACCAATAACGCCGCCCATGCCACTGCCAGCAATGCGAGCGCCACACATAATTCCAACAGCATACATCATCAGCAGGACTCGCAGCAGCAGCAGCACCAACAACTGCACCATCATCATCATAATCACCATCAAACGAATCAACACCACCACAGCGCCTCGTCAACGACCACAACGTCGTCGGCATCCTCTTCATCGTCGAGCAGCGCCTATAGCGGCACGCTCAATGGCTGCAATGCCAGCATCGCCAATAGTGCCGTCGGTCGGCTCTCTCAGTCGACAGGCATGTCACCGCGTGAACTATCGGAGAATGATGATTTGGCCACGTCTCTGATATTGGATCCACATTTGGGTTTCCAGACGCACAAAATGAATATACGGTTTCGCCCGCTTAAAGTGGATACGCAGCAGCTGAAGGCCATTGTGGATGAGTTTATACAAACGCAAAACTATGATATAGCCATACAGCGCATATATGATGGACCCTGGATACCGCGTCATCTTAAAAATAAAAATAAGATTGCCACCAAGCGACTGCACGATCATGTAAGTCATCGTCTTAGTCTTTATTCATCTTGTTTAAATTGTGCATCATTTTGTCTCTAGATTGTGCGCTATTTGCGTGTCTTTGACAAGGACAGCGGCTTTGGCAAATTGAAGCGTAAGCTATCGCTACTTCCCGAGGAGCAGCGCGGTGCCAAGATAAACTCAACCAAACGTTGGTCCAAAAACGAACATCCCGAATGTCTGGTTGGCTGCATAGCCGAGCTAACTGAGGGCGAGGAAGCTGCACTGCCGGGCACTCGGGCAAAAACGATTTTTCAGTTATGTACAGCTGCCGTAA